>OX421499.1:38511007-39111007 GCA_949126835.1 Anisus vortex
GTTTGTCTATTATAAGGTAAGTCTAGGATGTCATTCAATGACAATGAACCTTCGCATCTTGACATTCATATAATTCATTATTGTTCGATGTATAAAGCTTTTATTTGAAAGGAATAGTCTTTGAGTTGAATAGTTTAAGACCGCGGAACACACTGGACCAAGCCTCTACCACTGCCCCCTCTGTGCCGGCTTTCAAATCATCAGTGAAGGGTTGGACTAAATACATCCAATGAAACTCCTCATCTATTTATAACTCTTGTATGTATGTGATAAAATATTACAAGTATTTAACTCATTCTCTCCGTAGCATTTTAAGGCCTTGGTGGATGCGGTTAGATTTTCGGATGAAAAACTTAGTCTATGCGGTGTTGGAAATTCTCGAATTGTTATGTTGTAATAATTTAAAGTATTCCAAGTTATATATGAAAATGATCAGGTATAATTTGGTATAAAATCCCTTAAATTATATGTATGATTTTTTTTAAATTGATTTACTTATATTTAATTAGGTCACTAAAAATGTTCAAGCTTTAGAAAAAAAAAAAAAAAGTTGTCCTCCTTTTATAAGGGGACTTAGTAGTCATAGTAACTGTAATCTAAGCAATCACGTTCTAAGTTATCAATTTATAAATAAATGTAAAAAGTTTCAAATAAATTGATTGAACGTTTTTTTATTTATATGCTTGTAGGCTCCATCGTGCAACAATTTGTTAAACAAATCGTACCCAAAATGTGCTAATATTTACTTTAAAAATGCTTTAAATCAACATACATAAACATAAACAATAACATAAACATAAACATAAACATTAACAATAACAAAGGAAGTGACAATTGCATACCTTCAAAATTAGAATCGGGGAAAAGTAATATTAAAAGTGGGATTATAGAAAAAAAGACACAAAATATGCAAATTCACTGAGAGTGGCTCGCCGGAGAGAATGAGTTAATGCACACTTTTGAGCATTCAAAATCACCCTTAAATTGTGGACCTTTTTTCCTCGGGTTCTAACGGGGTCTCCACAGTACAAAGAACAAGAAGAAATTTTTTTCCTGTTTTGTTTAGCCAGCCGTTCATCTTTGTTGATAAGCGTGCTCAATGTTTTTAGTTGCTTTTGGTGTCTCTTTCAACATTTGAGTCCTTTCTCTATGACAAACTGGAATCTGGTCAGCAGGTTCTCAGAGCCCGTCCGCCGAGCTTGGCTGATTTGATTATAAATAATCCCTTAACACTTGGACTTATACATATTGCAATATCAACATCATTACAACAAAAAGAACTATATGCACACCAGTCATAGAATTATTGTGCCTCAGCCTCAGGCCATACTATCTACCATGAGATTTCGCACAAATATACGTAACAAGAAATATATCGTCAAGACTTCAGTCAGCCAGAATACAATAGCTGACTACTAATGAACAGTGACGTTGCTAGGGATTTGGGGACCGTGGGGCTTGGCCTATTTAGGGACCCCTGCATTTTGACATTCGACATTATGACATGAGAAAAAAACAATGCGGACACTCCTTTGGGGGCCCACCTCAAGTAGGACCCTCTCCCCTAGCTACTCCACTGCTAATGAACTTTTCCTTGTATGATAAATTGTGTGATAGTGTGTGTGTCTATTTTTATAAGTATATTACAAAACTATATTTTTTAGCTTGAGTACAAATAATTCTTTAATATTATTTTAAGATATGCTGAAGGACAAAACATCTGTAATCAAGACACATTTCCATTTGTTTGGATCAATAAAGAAATCTTATCTTATAAACTGTACGCGAGTCTATACTTTGAAACAGATTCATCTTTTATTGTTCCACATTGTTTGTACTTGCGCCAGTCATCCAATTCTAATCTAGCACAATGTCATCTTCTCCGCTCCCATGGAGTCCAAGATTTTCTCCCAGCGCCAGTACCAACTCTAACTTCATTCGGCCCGCTCTGAGAGAGGGGTGGGGCTGACTCGCCAGTTTAAGAATACACGAGTCGGAGGGAACTTTACTTTTAATAGTTCTATTTGGGCAGACATTCATGTACTAAGTGCAACCTCACATTTAGAGCTATTAGGCAGGGATCGGCAACCTTTTAATAATAGTGTGCTGAAGTAAGATTTCTAATCCATTCTGCGTGCCAAAAGCTTAAAAGTCACCCTGCTTCAGTCTTATTTCCTATAAAAGCTACTTAAATAGTATTTGTTAGGAGTCTTCTGCGCGCCATTGAATATTGCATCGCGTAACAAGTCTGACACGCTTAACGTATGTTGCCTAGACTATTCCTCTTTTCATTTCATTCTTCAAACCTTAAAAGTAAGGTTGTTCAAAATATTCCATTTGTTTGATAATTTAGAGACTAACCATACTATGCAAAGAAGTAAACCTGTACTAATGAAAACAAGCTAGTAGCTAAAAAGGTGTTTGTAAAATTACATTTATAATGTAAAATATTAATTAATTCTTTGTTCATTTTACGTATTTTTTTATTAACCCGGTACTGGTATATGCATATACAATTATTTTTTTTAAAATGCAAATTGTGTAGTAAAACAATTGTTTCATAAAATCATTGCCACGGAGACTTAAAACTAGGACTTTTACCTCCCTTGAACATAATAATAGAATGGGCCGTATTGCTGTTGAGAGTTAACACCCTTGCCCATTTTACAATTACGGTATATAAGATTGACTTGTATAAGGGGCAAGGGTGTCAACTCTCAGCAGCAATCTTTACAATTACGGTATATAAGATTGACTTGTATAAGGGGCAAGGGTGTTAACTCTCAGCAGCAATACGGCCCATTAAATTGCCTTTTCGTGGGTCTGGCGTGCCAATGAAAATCGCTCAGAGACGTTGCCGACGCCTGCTCTAAGGAATAGTTCCAGCCTCTTATAATTCAATGGTTGCCTCTAGTCTTGATTAATGGGGATCGGGCAGAGATGTAGTGTTTGTTTGTGTGTGTGCTCTGGGTTCTGGGGAAATATCGTGAGTGTGACAGGCCCAAAAGGTATGTGTAGTCTGGGGCTTTCATGTGTGTCACTCATCTGAGTGGCATGTTGCCGATAGATGGGTGTAGGAGTGACCAACTTCTCTATATGCAATTTTTTTTCAAAGTGCAATAGAGCGCGCTTATTACTGCAGTACATCATCAGTAGATCATCAGTACATCATCTGTACATCATCAGTACATCATCTGTACATCATCAGTACATCATCAGTAGATCATCAGCACATCATCAGTAGATCATTAGTAGATCATCAGTACATCATCAGTACATCATCAGTAGATCATCAGTACATCATCAGTAGATCATCAGTACATCATCAGTAGATCATCAGTACATCATCAGTAGATCATCAGTACATCATCAGTAGATCATCAGTACATCATCTGTAGATCATCAGTACATCATCAGTAGATCATCAGTACATCATCAGTAGATCATCAGTACATCATCAGTAGATCATCAGTACATCATCAGTAGATCATCAGTACATCATCAGTAGATCATCAGTACATCATCAGTAGATCATCAGTACATCATCAGTAGATCATCAGTACATCATCAGTAGATCATCAGTAGATCACCAGTACATCATCAGTAGATCATCAGTACATCATCAGTAGATCATCAGTACATCATCAGTAGATCATCAGTACATCATCAGTAGATCATCAGTACATCATCAGTACATCATCAGTAGATCATCAGTACATCATCAGTAGATCATCAGTACATCATCAGTAGATCATCAGTACATCATCAGTAGATCATCAGTACATCATCAGTAGATCATCAGTACATCACCAGTAGATCATCAGTACATCATCAGTAGATCATCAGTACATCATCAGTACATCATCAGTACATCATCAGTAGATCATCAGTACATCATCAGTAGATCATCAGTACATCATCAGTACATCATCTCCAGCTGTGGATGCGGGACGGAAACGAAGAAGTTGAAAGATACGCCAAGAATGATAACGGAAAGCCTTATCAATAGATTCCGACCGCCCCTTCCCCTATGGTGAGGCTGAAATAATTGAAATAACAAATTATTTGACTTATATATTCTATTCTGTTAGGACTTAACTTTGTTCTAATTTTAATCGAAAAAAAAAATTATATGATTACATAGATGGCGACATTTGTTTTTATTTATTTTTATTTTTTTTCAGTTAGTAGATCAGAAAAACATGATCTGCTTTTGACTAGACAGACGAATGTGCGGCCAAGACAATGCCCTCCTGCCATTTTAAAAACGGATCAACGATTTTGCACCAATCACCGGAGACCCAAGTCACGTGTGTATTCCACGGAACGGGTTCAGTCGTGTAATGGAATGCCGATCACGTTTTAGGTAAGGTGATAACATAAAAAAAAGCGTTCGCCTGCAATGAGATTGTGTTGACTAACCAGAGGCAAAACATGGCCCCTCACCTGCTCCCCCCCCCCCAAAGCCTTGCAACAAACAATCAAAAACTTCCATCAACTTTTGTTGATAAACCTTCAACCACCCTCCCTCCCCCTCCTTAAATTACAGCGCGCCAGCTGGTTCCCCCGGGAGGGTGGGGGAAGAAGCAAGTGGGCCCGGACTCATGGGGCCCACCCTCTTTTAATTGTATTGGTTTCCTGTTGATTTTTTTTAAAGATACAAAATTAACCAATATTTTCCTTGAAATAAACACACGTGAGCAAATAATAAATAATTATTCCAACACACTGACACACACACACAATACCCCCCCCCCCAAACACTCAGCACACACACACACTATGCTCACATAGTACACATTTTTTTAAAAAAGATCCTTTCACTGAATATTACTTTAGCTGAACTGTGCAATCTTGTATCTAAAAAGGTTTCGGGAAAAACATTAACGTTTTTCCACAATTAAAACCTAATGTTCGCATAAGTTGTTTGATTCATAATAATTCATTTGTTGTAAAAACGTCTGTGAAGGCGCCCGAGTCTGTGAGTAAGCTTGATGAAGGCTTGAGGAAATACGTCATTCAGCAATCATATTAACTGAGATACTATTCCCAACCCACTGGAATTAAACTATTAGGGTTTGCTTCGCTTTTCTTGTCTTTTCGACTGAAATCTCTATGTAGTTCTTCACAAATTATAATAAGATGAACCGCTTGCTTAAAAATTTCTGCTATTTGATGACCCGTCAGGACTTTTTTTTCGGAATTCCGGATTTGCTTTTGTACTGCACACTTCCGTTTTATTTAATCGCTATGATTTTCTCAATAAAAAATTAAAATTGAAAGGTGTATACAGCTGAAACCTTTAGACTTGAGACAAAGGCGGGAGCGTAGACGTCATTCACAACAGCGTTTTTGGATGCGCAAGAAAAAAGTATATATACGCTCTAAAAATAGAGCAAGCAGTCCATCTTATTATAGTCTTTGCTTTACCCAAAAAGTTTGAATTAATTGATATGTACCATTACATCCAACTATTGTGTAAAAAAAGACGCAACTTACAGTTAAGCTGCGTGTACAAACCCTTTTGTTCTTAAACTTTTTTTGTTTTGTTTAGAGCTGTCTTGGAATTAATCAATCAAAATTTGGTGTTTTGTTTGTATGGTTGTATTACCTCCCCCTCCCCCCCCACCCCCGCGCTTTTTTGTTCAGACGGTGATAACAACTGCAAGCAGACATCGCATTAGGATTATAAGAGGATCATACTCAACCCCCTCCCATCCCTCCACCTCGCCTTCTCCTTTTCTCAGATTAGGCTTTACGTCTTAGCGAGGCAAACAGGTGCATTATGGGGGACTTTAAGATATTCTTCAGATACAACAACTCAGTGTAATATATTATATTCATATATATATATATATATATATTTTTTATTTTTTTTTTTGACCTTGTTGATAAGATGAAGAAGAGGGGGAAGGGAGAAAGTAAGACCTAAACTGGAGCGCCCACGCCTTCCTCTATATCGTTTCCGGATCCGCCCCCTCCCCTCCCTGCAAGCCACCTCTTACTAACCCATTACGACGTAAACGACCAGAAGTTCGGGGTCGTATGGGATTTAATGGTCCAAGCTTCATTCATCTTTGTCGTATCCTTAACACCTCCCTCCCAACATATATCTCGTTCTGTATCATCCCGTTTCTAAACTCTAATTAAAATGTAATTAAAAAGAAAGTAAGAGAATGCTACCCCCAGACCCCACCCCCAACCCATTCTTCACGCATTCAGTGAGTACCCCCCTCCTGCTTCTTACACACCTCCACCTCCCCCCCCCCCCCACCAGCTTCCACTCCCAGGAATTTAATCCTTACCCTCAACAACATATCAAATTATTTTTTTTTTCTGTGTGTAAAACTTTCTTTTTAGGAATCAGTTGAATTAGGACCCAACAAAACTTTCGCGCTCATTCAAATTCTGTTTTAATTGCCACACACGGACACACACACACAGACACATACACACACGGACACACACACACAGACACACACACGTACACACAACAATTTGACATTAACATACAGAGAGAAATAACATAAACTCCCCCGCACCCCCCCCCCCCCGTCTCTTCTGTTCTTATGCTTAAAGACAGCTTATACCAAAAAAAAAAAGGAAAGAGCCATTGGTGGTGGGTGTCAGGAGGGGTGGGGGTGGGGGGATCTGTCTAAATGAAGAACAGGGTGGCAAGAAAATGGCTGGTTGGGGGGGATGGGTGGGATAGGGGTGGATGTGCGGGGGTGGGGGGCAGGAGGGTAAGAAAAAAGGAAATGAACTATGACCTTATAACCCAATTGTGTTGAGCAGACCTGAAAAAAAGTGTGTGTGTGTGGAAGTACAGGTCAGTGAAATTAAATGTTGCTTTGTCACTTTGGCGTAATGCAAAGCATCGTTGTTGTTGGTGTTATGAAATCACGTGACTTCAGTACCTAACGCCATTGTTGGAGTTATGTTTATTGAATCGTCGCTTGTTCACTTTAATGCACCCGTGTATTGTGTTATTACCTACACGCCCTGCGTCATTGCCTTGAACACACAGTAGGGGGGCACCGAGGCCGAGCAGCTCGTTCGGCTGGCGTACCAAAGGGCCCGGGTTCGAATCCTTGTGTTAAGTTTTTTTTTCAGCGTATGGAGGGTGTCCCTGTGTCTACCCAGCTCTGATGGGTACCTGACCTTAGTTGAGGTAAAGTAAAGGCGGCTGCGCATTGTGCTGGCCACACAATAACCTAGTATGCATTCCGGGGCCACAGAAACTGGTGAACGCTGCTTCACAGGTCCTATGGATCAATTTTGTCCGACGGGATATAACGTATGAAAGTTGAGATGGAAATACTGTTGATAGTTGCAGTGCAGGCATTACTCAATATAATAAAATATTGAGAGATCTAGAAAACAGCATGAGATATTGGGGAGAGCTGATACGAGAAAAGAGGGGGAGAGAAAGAAAGAAAGAGAGAGAGAGAGACAGGCTGGCTAGTCCTGTGGCGGTTAGCAAATATGACTGTCCTCATGACGACCCCGGTTCTAGCCCAGCTTCCGTCCCTTCCCTGCCGTCCTGCAGGAGTTTTGCCTTAATAAAGTTCATTTTAGTAGAAACGCCTGTAAAATTATATGACGTATACGTAATGCAAAGAAATTACAGGCGATCATAAAAATGAGAGAGAATGAAAGAGAGAGAGAGAGCGAGGAAGAATTAGAAAGCGTTTGAGACGATTGAAGGAACTAAAGAGAAGAGAAGAGAGGGAGAGAGAGAGAGAGAGAATTGAATTGAATTGTTGAATTTCCGGCTCATCAACATCGAAGGTTATATAGAGCCTTTTTGATAACGTTGTTGTCATTTTTCTCTTGTATCCATTTTATTGTTCTTATATCTTTAGATTTTGTTGTACAGTTGTATGTCTTTAATATAGTTTATTATATGTTTTGGTTTAATTTTGCTGAAAAGTTCATGAAGAGTTCTACAGTAATAGAATTTACGTCGAATGTCATCAAATGTGTTACATTCCAACAAAATGTGAGACACTGTTAAGTTGGCATTGCAGAAAGCACACATTGGGGCCATTTCTCGTTTTAAGATAAACGAATGTGTTAGTTTCGTATGTCCTGTATGTAGTCTGCAGAGAATAACTGCGTCCTTTCGAACAAGTTGGCCTGTATCATGCCAGGTTTTTGAATTTTCCAAATACTGCAGTTTATTGCATTCGGTTTTCAAGAAGTTATTCCATGTTTGTCTTTCATGTTTAATTATTAAAGGTTTCAAGTCTCGATATGGTATTGGGATAATACTCTCTGATAACAACAGGGCGGCCTTAGCCTCTCTGTCAGCTTTTTCATTTCCATCTATCCCTGCATGACCAGGAACCCAACAGAAAACGACACGTTTGCCTCTTTCATATATTGATTGGTATTTTGTCAAAATGTCCAAGGCAGATATATTCCTGGTATTACAGTTTCCCATAGCAGTAAGACAAGATAACGAATCGGATAAAATAACAAAATTTTGGTTTTCTGATTCCTCTGCAATGTCTAATGCCAGGCATATTGCTAAAGCCTCTGCAGTATTTATTGAGATACTGGGAGAGAGAGAAAGAGGAGGAGAGTGAGAAAGATAAGAACAAAGAGAGGATAAGTGAACTGACTGATGAATAGAGAAGAGTAGAAAGAATGACAGAAATATACATAAGGAAATTGAATGAAAAGTATTTTTAAAAAAGCAAGAAAAAGATTGAGAGATGGAGAGAGACAGTCAAGTATCAAGAAAGAGAGAGATGGACAGGAGGAAGCAGATTGTAATGGAAGTGTAAAGAAGTTTAGTTTAAACTTTGGCGTAAAGCTGTTTTGCTATTGCGTAAATCATTACATAAATATAGTAAGAAACACAACCGTAAGACAGTAAAGGCGGATTCTGCCAAAGTCGTAATATATGAATGGGTAGATGTCGCAAAAAAAAAAAAAAACAACAACAAAAAAATAAAATAACAAATTCTCCAGAACACGAGAAAAGGAAATGTCGAAAACCCCCACCAGAAAATAAAATATCTAAGGGAGGTAGCTCTATTGAAATGATAGAAGTTTAGATTTCATTAGTCAGCTGTTGAAAAGGTTGATCTCCCCTTTATTTTAGTTGAGAAAACACACAAAGTCTTGAGCTGTCCGATCTGGATAAATATAGAAAATTGCAATTTTAATTTTGGCTTTTTGGGAAAAAAAAGCCCTGCACATTTTACATAGTTTTTTGTTTTCTTGTTTTCAATAGTTTAAGTAATTAATAGGCTATTCTGAGTTACTAGAAAACTATACAAATTAATATTTATATACAAGCTACATTGCCCTGCGTTGCCCGGGTGAAAAAAAACAGGGTTGTATAAGGTGCAGACACAATTTTGATAAACTACAATTAAAAGAAAGCTATAATTCTAATATTAAATTTTTTTTTTTTTACTGAAGACTATAAATAAATATTGTAATCGGGTAAAAAAAAAATAGGTAAGTATTTTTATTTAACAAAAATCTAAATTGCCCGTAGATTTACAATGTCTTTTGTTTGTAAAAGTTGGAAAAAAAAATTGTAGAAAAAATAGGTATGGTCTAACTGGAGAATCGAACCCGGGTCGCCCTCATAGCTGTACGCTACTTTGACCACTGTGCTAGCGAATACACATGTCCGATGTGAAAAATTATTAGACACTATATAGACCTAGGCCTACATAGGTCAGTGACACAAACTCACGTGTTTTCAATTTGACCAATGGGGATTCGTGGGGACACAAACACGATCTTTATATATATATACAAGCTACATAGCCCGGCGTTGCCCGGGTGAAAAAAAAAGGACTGTCTGGGGTGCAGATAACAAATTTATAAACTACACTTACTGAATACTTTTAGGAAAGTAAATAAATATTGTAATAGGGTAAAACAACAATCTATATTGCCTATAGATTTACAATGTCTTTTGTTTTTAAAAGTTTGAAAAATTAATTGTCGAAAAAAAAAAGTATAGTCTAACTGGAGAGTCGAACCCTGGTCGCCCGTATAGCAGTCCACTACGTTTACCACTGAGCTATCGAAGACACATGTCCGATGTGAAAAATTATTAGACGGTATATTGGGCTAGGCCTAGATAGGTCAGTGACACACGTGTTTTCAAATTGACCAATGGGGATCCTCGCGGGGCTTAACACTGTCTTTTTATATATATAGATAGATATAAGGCTGTACAATTGATCATTAGAAGCCTGAAATTGAAATTAGAGGACAGTAAAATGGAAAATTAGAGAAATGGAAAATGGAAAATTGGTAGAAATTATTGCATTTTGATTAGAATCTCTAAATGATGTTTACTTGTAGTTTATTCAAACCAGTTCAGGCAACCCATTCCGCGCCAGATGCCAATCCTGAAAGAAAAAGAAAACTTACTTTGATCTATCATAAAATAAGAAAAAGTAAGTAAGTAAAGTACCTTCGGACCAAACTGATCATAGGGCTGGTGAAGCAGCGTTCACGATTTTCTGTGGCCACGGCATACTTGGGGACGTGTGGCCAGCACAATGCCCAACTGATGTCGGGTACCCATCAGAGCTAGGTAGACTCAGGGACACCCTCAAGGGCTGGGGATAAAATCCTAGCCTCCACCAGGATTCGAGCCCAGAACCTTCGGATCGCCAGAACCTCAGAAAAAAGAAAAGAGTTATTTTTGTTTTCTCTGTTATTTTTAGTTTTGTTAGACTTTAGGATTAGATCTATTGTTTTGCACTTTAATAATAATAATTCTAATTGTATAGCGCAGCCAACAAACATACTAATTGTAAGCTCAGAGCGCATTTAACATTTAACCAACAAACAACCAAGAACACGGATACAATTCTCTAGGCTAAAAAGGATATAAAGCTAGATCTAATTAATAATCTTAAAACTTTACAAACAATATGACAACGCAAATAAATGTAGTATTAACTGACGTTACATACAAGTAAAAACAGTAGTTGTCTAAAAAATGTTTAACGAAGGTAAATATTAAGTTTAAGTTATAATTCAATGTAAATTACTTTACCATTAATATTTAGCTTTTCAACCTAATTTCCTGGTGTGTTTGTAAATTTAGCATCGGTGTTACCACTAAAGACTTATTACCTGTAAACAGCCTCTTGTAATGAAACTTACAGCATGGAAAGATAGGGAATTTAGAATAAAAATTTTAGAACATAAATCAAGAAGTCAATGAATTGAAGTTCGGAGAACAAGCAATTATATTCAGTAGGACTAGAAGTTAGAAGTCAAGAAATTGGTATTTAGAAGTCAAGAAATAGGTATTTAGAAGACAAGAAATTGGTATTTAGAAGTCAAGAAATTGGTATTTAGAAGACAAGAAATTGGTATTTAGAAGACAAGATATTGGTATTTAGAAAACAAGATATTGTTATTTAGAAGACAAGATATTGGTATTTAGAAGACAAGAAATTGGTATTTAGAAGACAAGATATTGGTATTTAGAAGACAAGAAATTGGTATTTAGAAGACAAGATATTGGTATTTAGAAGACAAGAAATTGGTATTTAGAAGACAATATATTGGTATTTAGAAGACAAGATATTGGTATTTAGAAGTCAAGAAATTGGTATTTAGAAGACAAGAAATTGGTATTTAGAAGACAAGAAATTGGTATTTAGAAGACAAGATATTGGTATTTAGAAGACAAGATATTGGTATTTAGAAGACAAGAAATTGGTATTTAGAAGACAAGATATTGGTATTTAGAAGACAAGATATTGGTATTTAGAAGACAAGAAATTGGTATTTATAAGACAATATATTGGTATTTAGAAGACAAGAAATTGGTATTTAGAAGACAAGAAATTGGTATTTAGAAGACAAGATGTTGGTATTTAGAAGACAAGAAATTGGTATTTAGAAGACAATATATTGGTATTTAGAAGACAAGATATTGGTATTTAGAAGACAAGAAATTGGTATTTAGAAGACAAGAAATTGGTATTTAGAAGACAAGATATTGGTATTTAGAAGACAAGATATTGGTATTTAGAAGACAAGAAATTGGTATTTAGAAGACAAGAAATTGGTATTTAGAAGACAAGAAATTGGTATTTAGAAGACAAGAAATTGGTATTTAGAAGACAAGAAATTAGAATTTAGAATACAAGAAATTGGTATTTAGAAGACAAGAAATTGGTATTTAGAAGACAAGAAATTGGTATTTAGAAGACAAGAAATTGGTATTTAGAAGACAAGAAATTGGTATTTAGAAGACAAGAAATTGGTATTTAGAAGACAAGAAATTGGTATTTAGAAGACAAGAAATTGGTATTTAGAAGACAAGAAATTAGAATTTAAAACGAAGAAATAAGATATCAAGAACATTTAGAGTAAGAAAACAATAAAATTGGAAATCTCAAGTCCCGATAACTTTTGTCATTGTTGATAGAAAGTTCTATCGGCATTGATCACGAACGTGTCAATGACATGTCAATGACATTCAGTGATAATGCCAAGACCAGAAACTATGTAAATATGTAAATGTGATAACGGTGGGTAAAATAACAAGTTTTATTTATGTATTACTTGGTTCATGGTTTCACTATCAGAGGATGTAGAGAATAACCCAATAAAGGGGGGGGGGGTATGATTGTAGTCAACAGGGGGAGATAATTTGAAGAAAGCAAAAGTTTAATGAACATTCATTGGGTGTAAATTTTACGATCAACTTTTTAAATTACTTTATAAAATATAGAGGAAAAAAAAGTTGTATATTCAATTTCATGTAAACAAGTCAAGCTTTTTTTAGTGCAGTGGTCACCCAAAACTTTACACCGTGGCTGCATGTAGACGCCGCAGTATATTGCGCAGGCCTTCAAAACTTTTTTTTTTCGGGGGGGGGGGGGGGGGGGGTTGACTTATGGAAAAGATTACATGATAAAAGTGTATTTTAAAAAAAGGGGCGCCGATGACTTAAAAAGAAAGAGTGGGTGTTACTGCTGTAGTGGATATGAAATTTCAATAAGTAACGCCTTCATTATAAACAGAGCCGACACCTCCCCCAAACCTACACTCAAACAAACTGCACCTCTCCCCTCCCCCCCCCCCCTTTATACTCTTATACCACCAAACATAATTATTTTTTTTTTACATGATATTTGAAATGTATACAAAAAAAATCTGTAAGATAATAACTTGCAATATAATTGTCAAACCTTCTTTCAGTATATGGGGCACGTTTGCTGAGCGGCAGCGCGTTCGGCTGGTGATACCGAAGGTACGAATCCTGCTGAAGGCAAGGATTTCTTCTCGGATCTGGAAAGGGTGTCCCTGAGTCTAACCAGTCTTGATGGGTACCTGACATTAGTTGAAGATAAAGTAAAGGCGGCTGGGGATCATTGTGCTGGCACACACAATCCCCTTAGTATGTCGTGGCCACAGAAACTGGTGAACGCAGCTTCACCGGCCTCATGGATGATTTTGGTCCGACACGATTCTTCTTTAGGTGCCAGGTCTGGAACAGACATCGACGGTCACGACTCTCCATTCTTTCCTGTTGTTAGTTAGCTATTTGGAGGAAGTTATTATTTCTTATGCTGTTGTTTGTGGCCCATTCGTTCAGGCTTTCTACATATTATATTTTCCCACGCAAAGCCAGTCTTTCTATACCATTTTTCCTATAGATGTGTCCTGAGAATTTCCTAATGGTTTTAATGAGTTTTCTTGAGGTACATGCTGTTTTCAACACCTCTGCATTAGATTTATTTTCAGTCCATGATATTCTCACCAACCTTCTTAAAAACCACATTTCTACTGCCCCCTATCTTTTCCTTGCTTCATTATCAATAGTCTAACATTCTCACCCATATAGAAGAAGAGACCAAACATATCCCTTCAGTATGCGCATTTTGGTACATATTCTGATATTCCCGTCTTTCATAATAGCCTACTGCTTAAACTCATGAAGTAATCCAAAGTGATTACTTTACTAATACTTTCAGTATCATAATATGACCAATCGTGACTTTTAATACCGGCCAATGTTCTAAAGTGTCTTCATTCTGCTCACAGGTCAGTGTTTAAAATTTTTTAATATACAAAAAAAAATATAAAAAATTGCAGTATTCTTTACATTTAAATGGACATTTTCTCGTCGATCTTTTTTTTAAATTGTTTTTTTGTGTATTTGTTTGTTTGTTATATCTTTTTCAATTTGAAAATGTAAATTGAGATACATATAAATTTTTAGTCCAACAGCCCTCGCTCGTCTCTATTGTTCACCACAACCAGAGGCGGCGACGAGAGCGGGGGAAAAAATCATAGAGAGATGGATGGTTGTGGGCGTGTTTTGACTTTTTTTCTTCTTCTGTCACTTTTGGGGGAAAAGAGAATAGGCGTGGCTCTATATTAAAGGGCGTTGACGCTATTGTTGTTTTTTGTTGTTGTTAGTTTCTTTCCATAATACAGGAGGGGGTGGGGGGGGGGCGTAGTAACATTATTTGTACAGACAAGTTACGACCAGCTCGAGATTGAAAATTAAAGTAACTAAAGAACTTGTATTATATAGACACAGCGTTTCCCAAGCCATTTTTCGGTGAGCTGCTGTGTTCCTTCATATAATCTATATACTTATTCCTCATGGCCCGCTTACATTATGTATCGCCAATGCTAGCCTATAAATAACATATATCAGATATTTTAAATTATAATGTATGATATGATTTAATTATAATATGATACACATTTAGTTAGACCTAAACTAGAATAGGCTATGCATCTTCTGGATCCATCAAATAAAGAAAACATTTTAAAAAAAAATTAGAACAAATTCAGAAATGAGCTGCAGGATTCATTACTAGTGAATATTCACAACTAACAAGTAGTAACACCATTAGTCAAATCACTAAATGAAGAAACACTAGAGGACAAAAGGGAAAAGAGTAAAGAAGTAATAATACCTAAGGCATTAAATAATAATATAGAAATACAACTATACAATCTGTTGACGTCCTTGGTACATCAATTTATATCATTAGTCTCTTCAGAGTGTTGCTGAATTATTTGCTATCAAACATTGAAACAGACGACTTCACCACAATATATATATTTGAACTTGTAAATCAAATAAAAGAACGCCTTGTTGCAGCATATGTAATTTATTAATATTATTAACTGTTCACATCACATCCATGAAAACAAATATAGATTATAGTAGCGACATAATATACATTTTTAATAATGGTCTCTGAGTCTATATATATAATTATACGTGCGTTCCTTACAAACTATCGGGTGAGACTCAAGACAGCATGGACAGTCATGTGACTATGTACTTCCGATATATTTAGTAAGACTCTAGGTTTCTCTTTTATTTTATATTCAAAGATGGGTTTTATTCCGATTTTTATAATTCTTACATGAGTCACTACCCTTATATTATTTACTTGCTCCATAGCACAACCCAATAACAACCTGTTGCAATGCTCAGATAAACATAAAAAACTAAATCACTTTCCTTATCACATATGCAAGAAAGAATGCATTAAAAACTCTTTCTTCCCCAATTGTACCAGAGCATGGAATGGGTTGCCTAAACCAGGAAAAGCAGTAACTTAACATCATTTAAAACATTAATAAAAATGCAAGACTAGACTCGGGCCACGGATGAACGTAGGACGCAATAATCTTCTTTATGGAAAGAGCTTCTGTAACATATAAGATAAGAAGATATGATACTCAAAGGTTTTCGGGTTCAACTGTCACAAATTTGTTTGCCGGCGACAAAATAGTACAAGACTTTCACTAAATGAAATAATATTACAAAGTAAACGCAAAAATTAAGCATCCCATTAAGACCGTTCGCTTTACAGTATAAGTAAAGCAGCGTTCACAAGTTTCCGTGACCACGATAGATACGGAGATTTTGTGGCCTGCACAATGCCCAGCCACCTTACTTATCCCCTCCTAAAACTGTCAGGTACCTTTCAGAGATGGTTAGAGGAGGGACAACCCCCCAGATCCGGGTTAGCCTGCGCGTGGGATTCGTACCCGGGACCTTTGTTACGCTACGCTGGCGTGCCGCCTCTAGCCCACCGTGCCCCTGTAGTCCAACATAGAAAAGTAAAAAAAAAAGTTAAGTATCCCGTCGGACCAAAGTGATCGATAGGTTCGATGAAGCAGCGTTAACCAGTTTCTGGTGGCCACGGTATACTAGGTGATTGTGTGGCCAGCACTATTCACAGCCGCCCTAATTAAGGTCAGGTACCCATCAGAGCTGGGTAGAGTCAGGAACATCCTCCAGACCCGGGAAAAAAAAATCTTAGCCTGCACCAGGATTCGAACCCAGGACCTTCAGTACGCCAGCCGAACGCAGATCCAACATAGAGCTTTTGTGGTCCGGCTCTAGGTCTTGTATAGCCCAGGTATTGTTTCATTCTGTCACAGCTATAGCCCAGGTATTGTTTCATTCTGTCACAGCTATAGCCCAGGTATTGTTTCATTCTGTCAGAGCTATAGCCCAGGTATTGTTTCATTCTGTCACAGCTATAGCCCAGGTATTGTTTCATTCTGTCACAGCTATAGCCCAGGTATTGTTTCATTCTGTCACAGCTATAGCCCAGGTATTGTTTCATTCTGTCACAGCTATAGCCCAGGTATTGTTTCATTCTGTCACAGCTATAGCCCAGGTATTGTTTCATTCTGTCACAGCTATAGCCCAGGTATTGTTTCATTCTGTCACAGCTATAGCCCAGGTATTGTTTCATTCTGTCACAGCTATAGCCCAGGTATTGTTTCATTCTGTCACAGCTATAGCCCAGGTATTGTTTCATTCTGTTACAGCTATAGCCCAGGTATTGTTTCATTCTGTCACAGCTATAGCCCAGGTATTGTTTCATTCTGTCACAGCTATAGCCCAGGTATTGTTTCATTCTGTCACAGCTATAGCCCAGGTATTGTTTCATTCTGTCACAGCTATAGCCCAGGTATTGTTTCATTCTGTCACAGCCGGGAAACATTTAGCTCAGTTATGGTTTAAAATCCCTAATTACATTTTTGTCTTATAGATATATATTAACAATCCTTAATAATAGGGCAACATATTAACACTGTTTTTAAATCTTTTTGTTCTTGGTCTTTTTCCTAATGTTAAAAAACATTTTCATATCTAGCCAAAGAAAAAAACGGATTTTGTAAAAAAAAAAAGTTCATAAAAAAAAACTTGATGTCGAAAAATAAAACAACAACAAAAAATTTTTTAACAGACGATTACAGAAAAAAATAGGCTGAAATTAAAAAGAAAATGGTGGAAGATATTTTCTGTCAGACCAGCACGAGAATGAATTGAGGAAAAAAAAATATTATAAAAAGAAAATAGGATATAAAGTTTACGTCCTATCTTTTTCTTTTCTTTTACATTTTTCGTTTCATTTCAAAAACATGATCAGAATTTTGCTAAAGCTTACTGGAATGAATAAAAAAGAAGAATCCTGGATTAATAAAAAAAAATAAAAAAAAAATAACAAAACAAAACAAGTCATGCTTTGCAATTTTTCGTATAAAGATTTAAAAAAAAATATATAGGCGCTATGTTTTATGTGATGGAAAATACCACGGGAGATTGAGAGAGTTAATTTTACACAGAGGGGAGACAGGGAGTTAACAGTTTGAATGTTAAGATTATCCGTGTCAATTTTAACACGTTAATTAAAGAAATGTGTGTTTACGTGTGCGTGTGTCGCTCGTCGATATTGTCACCGGTATGACAAACTTCGCAGACAGTTCTCGAATGACAAATGTGAAGAAAAAAAATGGTGGAAGAGAGTGTATGTCTAGATATGAAAACCGTCTGACATCGAATTTGTTTGACCACACTGAAGTCCGGATGTTCTTTTATTTCCACACGTATGACAAATTTTATCAGATTCAACCAAACCTCGGTTTTCGTTTACTTCGATTTTTGTCGATTTAATTTTTTCGTAAAATAGCATAATATGGGATTGTGTGGCCAAGCAAAATTCCTCCAGACACCCTCCTAGCCTGCACCAGGATTCGAACCCAGGATCTTCCATACGCCAGCCGAACACACGGCTACAGTGGTTCCCTTCCCTCCCCGTGTTTTTTCGTTCCGGTATGTATTTTTGGAGTAAAACGTAAAATAAAGTATCCCGTCGGACCAGATTGATCCACGAGGCCAGTGACGAAACGTTCACCACATTCTATGGCCACGGCTTACTTGGGGATTGTGTGGCCAAGCAAAATTCCCAGACCGCCTTTACTTCATTTACGCCAACTAAAGTTAGGTACCCACCAGAGATGGGTGGACACCATCATCCAGACCTGAGAACAAATCCTCGCCTTTACAAGGATTCGAACCCAGGACCTTCGGGACGCCAGCGGAACATAGCACCCTCCTGTATTTTTGAAGTTTCTATAAAAAATTCACAGCTATTCGGGAACTGGACACATGTCACTAATCTGACAGGCCTATCAGCTGCAGGCTATACAGAGATACATATTTCGACTAATTTATGTAATTAGCTTTGGAAATAATCCTTGAAATTCTAAGTAGGCCTAATTTGACAAAATAGCAAATTACTAAAGACATAACATGGAATTATATGTCTTTGACTTATAGCAGAAAAATGTGACGGGTTCTTTTTTGCATACCTTGGGGGAATTAAATGAAGGCTGAATTTTACCGTTTTTTGAAAACCCTTGATGATCCTATGTAACCAAAATAACAACGATGTAGTTATGAAGAGATAACTGCGATAGTTTAAATTGATTTATACATTTTTGAGCGTTTGCCTCTTGATTTATGTTATTTTCTTGCATTTGACGGCATCCTCTTTTGCGTTCAATTTGTTTAACACCACTTCAAGGTTCGCAAAGTTACTTCATGTTTGTAGGATAAATTACACAGCAAACGACGACTATCTGTGATGCACATCGGAGAACTGGTTCGAGTCTGTGATGCATGTCACAGAACTATTTAGAGTCGGTGATGCCCGCCAGAGAGCTGGTTAGACTCAGTGATGCAAATCAGAGAACTGGTTAGAGTCAGTGATGCACATCAGAGAACTGGTTAGAGTCAATGATGCACATTAGAGAACTTGTTAGAGTCAGTGATACACATCAGAGAACTGGATAGAGCCAGAGATGCACGCAGCTTCCTCTGGGGTGTATAATTAAGCACCCTGCGCAGCCAAACCGCGTCCAATTGTGCCATAATTTATATTACTTAATTCATAGTTGTTTATAACATTCATTTACTTATACATTATACCAGGGTTCTAGTTAGGACAGTGGTTCCCAACCTTTCAAATGCAGCGACCATTTTATACAGCTTTTCACGTTACGGCGACTCCCACCCATAAACTTTTTCTCGTCTACCTTATAACTGTAAAATGTAATGTAAATATCTCATATAACTGTCATATGTTACTGTTATAAAATGTAATGTAAATATCTCATATAACTGTCATATGTTACTGTTATAAAATGTAATGTAAATATCTCATATAACTGTCATATGTTACTGTTATAAAATGTAATGTAAATATCTCATATAACTGTCATATGTTACTGTTATACTATGTAATGTAAATATCTCATATAACTGTCATATGTTACTGTTATACTATGTAATGTAAATATCTCATATAACTGTCATATGTTTCTGTTATAAAATGTGATATAACTGTAATGGGCTACTGTTATAAAATGTAATGTAAATATCTCATATAACTGTAATGTGCTACTGTTATAAAATGTAATATAACTGTAATGTGCTACTGTTATAAAATGTAATATAACTGTAATGTGCTACTGTTATAAAATGTAATATAACTGTAATGTGCTACTGTTATAAAATGTAATATAACTGTAATGTGCTACTGTTATAAAATGTAATGTAACTGTAATGTGCTACTGTTATAAAATGTAATGTAACTGTAATGTGCTACTGTTATAAAATGTAATATAACTGTAATGTGCTACTGTTATAAAATGTAATATAACTGTAATGTGCTACTGTTATAAAATGTAATATAACTGTAATGTGCTACTGTTATAAAATGTAATATAACTGTAATGTGCTACTGTTATAAAATGTAATATAACTTTAATGTGCTACTGTTATAAAATGTAATATAACTGTAATGTGCTACTGTTATAAAATGTAATATAACTGTAATGTGCTACTGTTATAAAATGTAATATAACTGTAATGTGCTACTGTTATAAAATGTAATATAACTGTAATGTGCTACTGTTATAAAATGTAATATAACTGTAATGTGCTACTGTTATAAAATGTAATATAACTGTAATGTGCTACTGTTATAAAATGTAATGTAATGTATTTTCAATGTTACAGATTAAATATAATTAGAGCACAGTGAGTAATCACAAAAATTCATTTGAAATTATAGATTGTGAAATATTTATTTTTAATTGCAACACAACGTCAGTGCTAAGACTGAGATTGCGTCTTTTTCATCGGCTTACATAACGAAGATCATCTTTCACAACAAATCTACTTCTGTATTTAGATTTAATAATAAACAAACTGGAAAGCCCTTTCACAAAGATATGTTGTTGTAGAGGGAAGAAGAAGGCGCAAAACAGTCTCAGACAGAAAAGTATATGACTGCAAACACCTGATCCTGAATTTTTTAATTGGCATTGTAGAGAAATTAGTTGTTAATAAATTAAATGAACTTCTCTTGCGTTGTCTCAGGAGCATCTTCAAATTTGACTGTGAATGACCTTCTTTCAAATGCAAATGAAGCATTAGATAAATTTGAAAGTTACGATGAAATTTCGTCTGCCAGCATGTGCAAGTGTTCTTTCACAAAAATCATTACCATAAAAATCATTATCGTAAAAATCATTATCGTAAAAATCATTATCGTAAAAATCATTATCGTAAAAATCATTATCGTAAAAATCATTATCGTAAAAATCATTACCATAAAAATCATTACCATAAAAATCATTATCGTAAAAATCATTATCGTAATCCTTTTACCTAGTTTAATGTCAAGTTCCTCACAGTAAGCAGACAAGTTAAGCAACATGTACATTTTATTTACATCCAATTTTTTATACCAAAGCTAAAGTTTTATTTGGAATGATCCGATCTTTTTAGACAAATGGAGGTTTTTTTACAAAAATTAACTGGTTCTTGCAGTGATAAATTTTACTCATTGAAGATTTCAAAGATGTCAACAACATAAGTTATCTTCTGCAGTTCACTTTCATCGCCATAAAGTGCTTTGAACTGCGGTATTGCTTTCTATAAGAAATGACCATTATTATTATTATTCAGTGCTTTTTTTGTGACGGTACGCACCTTTTTCAATGTGGGGAAAAAATTATTACTTTTCTTGTATTTTAACGTTTATTATTAATTTATTATATTATTAATTAATTAAAATTGAATCATTTTAAAATTGCGCACAATAAGAATTAAAATATAAAAGGCGAAGTTGCTTTAAAAGTTAAACAATGCATCACTGAGTACCGGCACCTTTTTTTCACAAAAAAGCACTGATTATTATTATTATTATTTTAAAGTGAAAGAGCTCTGAGTTTATCGTGAAGCTCAAAACACGTTTTTACACGTTCAAACTATATTATTTTAATAAAATTTAACGTGCGCGAATTCGATATTAAACAAAAAAAAATTAATTTTAACAAATTAAATGCTTACTAAATCCAATCAAGGGAGATAATAGTCCTAGTTTTAAGTCTCTGGGGCAATGACTTTATTAAACAATTTTTTTTACTACACAATTTGCATTTGAGAAAAATAAAATATTGTATGTGCGTAGGTATACCAGTAGACCTACCGATACTCAAAATGATAAAAATACGTAAAATGAATAATGAATTAATTAATATTTTTACATTATAAATGTAATTTTTGAAACACCTTTTCAGCTACTAGTTTGTTTTCATTAGTCGCATTTACTTCAATTCATTGTTACACATGTCATAATGGATTAATTACTTTAGTACTTTAATTTTTGAAAAGCCTAATATTTAAGGCTTGAAGATTGTAAAGTAAAGAGGAATAGTCTAGGCCAGGGATCGGCAACCTACGGAATGCGTGCTAGATTTGTTAGCAAAACGATTTTCAATGGTGGGCAGAAGACTCTTAAAAAAACACTATTAAAGTATCTTCTATAGGAAATACGAAATAGAGTGCCGTAGCAGTGTGACTTTTAGGCTATTGGCACTCTGAATGAATTAGAAATCCCACTTTGGCACACTATTATCAAAAGGTTGCCATTCCCTGGTCTAGACTAAAGAGTGTTGGTGCCAGGAAACGTCCCTGTTTGACCCCGCTACACACTGGGGATGGTTGTGAGGGGGTGGCATCGAAGAGTACTGTGCTGTACATGTTGTTGTGGAAAGCCTCAATAAGACCAACCTAAAAAAAGGCTGTTTTCCGATGGTCCTTGGCGACCCTCATGAAATGGTCGTTCGACCCCCGAAAGGGGTCGCGACCCACAGGCTGGGAACCGCTGAGTCAGGACTATTCCTATAATTGTCTTAAGCGGCTATTGTCAGCCCTATCAGGTAATTGTGTAACAGGTCCACTGCATTCCCGAATCCTTCCATACGCCACAAATGGCCATGCGTTGGTGCCTACACAAACACGTAGATAGAAATGAAATCACAGACAAACACACATACACACACATACACGCTGAAATACTAACACACAAACATACACACACATACATACAGACACATATACACATATGTTTTGGCTGTTGTAAACAATGAAGGAAGGAACAAATCTTAAACCCGGGCAACAATTTGATAAATAGTAGCATAATTCGAGGAAAGGGAAAGGGAGGGAGAGGAGGACAGAGCTCCGGAGCCGCCCACCCGTGCGTGAGAGCTAACATATGATCCTGCAGACATGACATCTATTATAACGGTTAGTCTACTCCTTGCGCGCGTGTTTGTGCGTGCCGCAGAACACCTGCGAGCTGGACGGGCCTGGGTTTCCTTTGAAAAAAAATCTCTAGACTTAAACTGACGGAAAAATATTTCAGAATCTTTTTTCCCAGGCCCGCTTTAAAGAACATCCGGGTATTCGGCATGTCTGGATATTTGCTGCGTACAAGTCATAGCAACCGGCATGAAACTTCTGTAGACAAAAAACAGGGAACAATTAATATCAATCAAAAGAAACACGGGCAAAAAGTAATTTTTCCAACATGTTGAGTATTTCCATTGAAAAAAATCTTTTTCTGTTTCTTTTAGGCCTTCCTTTATATTTTTTTCTGTACAGTTAGTGAAACTATTAATTTTCTAGGATGCAACAACAACAAACAATCAAACAGAAACAACAACTATACAAACATATTTATGCTCTATTTCATTACTCGTTACGTGTATTGCTTAATTAGGTTTTATAAGACAAGATATTCTATTACCTCTTTAAAATAATTATCAGTTGTTTTGTTGTGTGTTATTTCTTCCAGCCTCCAACCTCGATTTTGTTCAAAATTCAGTTCTCCACCATCACCCCACCCCCAGCATAGAAAACATAGCACAAAATTATCTAAACAGTCAACAAAAGTTGCATATTAAAGACTTCATTAACTTATTTAAAACTATTTTTTTAATGTGCAGCTCAGAACCGGTTCTTTTGAACGCAGTCAGTGAAAATATTTTATTTACATTTGATTTATACTTTTCGGCTGGCACGTCGACTGTACTGGGTTCGAATCCTGGTGCAGGCTAAGATATATTTTCTCGGGTCTGGAGGGTATCCCTGAGTCTATCCAGCTCTGATGGATGCCCATCCTTGGTCGGGGTAAAGCAAAGGCGGATGTGCATAGTGCTGGCCACACAATTCCCTAGTATGCCGTGACCACAGAAACTGGTGAAGCTGCTTCACCGGCCGTATGGATCAATTTGGTCCGCTGGGAATACTTTACTCTACTTATAATTTTACCAGCCTGGATAATAAGAGATTTTTCAACTAAATAATGTTAATACAGACAGTAAAACTATTATTTGAAATATTTGTTCTGTAGAGAACAGAAAATATTTTCTATTCCTAAACAAAAAAAAAAAAATTTAACATTTTGATTGTTAGCTCAAACAAGAAATTAAAATTAAAATGTTCAAATTCTCTGCATGCCAAAACATTAGGACACATCCGATACATGGAATTTTTTGTCCCTTCATTTTCAGCTCACATTACATGGTTAATTATTGTTGTTATTGATTTGTTATTCTTTTTTATATGTTTAAATCTTGGTAATATATGAGGCAGCAGAGATTTCAGTAATGCACTAATTTATATTTTAAAAAACAACAACATTGCGTTGAATAATCTCCACAGACAATTTGTGTGTCTGAATATTTAGTATTGTTTGTTGTTGTTTTTTCATAGACTATAATATACATGGACCGCTTGCTTTAGTTTTTCTGCTATATGATGACTCGAAAGACTGCTTATTTCGGAATTCCCGATTCTAAATGAAGTAATTATAATACAAATTCCGTTTTTTTTAATCGCACCATTTTTTTTAATAAATTTTTTTTTTTTTTTTGCTCAATGTTAAATGCACTCTGAGCTTACATTATGTTTGTTGGCAGAATTATTATTATTATATATAGAAAGATAAATGAATTGTCAGACAAACATGCATATAGAACCATTTTATCTTGCCTTATATGTCAGAGACGCTACTTCTATACAGAAGATAACTAGTCTTTTATTTTGATTAGTGCTTTAAATGATGTTAAGTTACTGGTTTTCCTGGTTTGTTCAGGCAACCCATTCCATGCCCGGATGCAACTGGGGAAGAAAGAGTATTTATATGCATTTTTTCTTTCATATGTGATAATAAAGGTGTTTTTTGTCCCTATGTTTATCTGGGCATTGTAACAGGTTGCTATTGTGTTGTATTTCTAAGTAAGAATGTAATGCCTAATTTATTATTTATATTACTACTTTACTCTTTGCACTTCTGTCCTCTAGTGCAGGGGTCGGCAACCTAAGGCACGCGTGCCAGACTTGGCACGCACAGAGATTTTAAATGGCACGCGAGAGACCTGCAAAATGTGTGACTTGCTGAGTTTTTATTTCCGGTATTGAATGAGGTGAACTGTTGAAGCCGATGGTTCTGAACGACAGAACTTGAACTTACATTTACAAGGACGGTGTCATACAGCACTTGAACTGTTAGACCACTGACCTGATTTGCATTGAAACTGGACATATCATGCTGGGAATTGATTTTCAAAACTCATGTACAAACTACATGTACAAACTACAAACTTCCCAAATTTATGTTATATATTAAGATAGCCTGAAGTACATTGAAGCACTGAAAGTGGATATTCATAACAAAATTCATGGACTCCTGTTTTTATACCACATCAAGCCTGACTGAATTTATCCTGCTACAGCCGTCCTAGATGATTATCTTTTTTTTTAATTGGATGGATAATGACCATTTTAAAATGCATCAACTAAAATTTTAAACCAAAAAAAAAAGGGCATCAAAATCCTTGATTTCTATAAAGAAATGATAATTAAAAAGTAATATTAGTTATATTATAAAAAAACAAAACTTTTTTTTGCACCACTATCACTGGTCTATAGAATGAAATTTAGAAATTTCATTTTAATAAAAGGGAGATAATTAACCCGTTTTCTATTACGCTAATATTTCTAATATGTTTTATATTTTTCTTTTATATATAAATGGTTTACAATTTAAAACTTCAAAATTATGAAACTGTAAAAAAATAGTTGAACATTCTATAAATATAATATGACTAAAGAATTTATATGTGCATTTTTAAACATTACATTAACTACCCAGTTTGTATGAATTCGATGTATCTATAACTTTTAAAGACATATGCTGACAAAACTTGTATATCACTAAACAAAATATCTTAGTAAAGCTGAGATTAAATTTTAATGAATGTATTTCCGATTGACTTTCAAGATGTTGGCACGCTGAATGATTTAGAAATCCTAGTTTGACACACTATTAGCAAAAGGTTGCAGATCCCTGCTCTAGTGTTTCTAGGTTCTAGGTTTAGTGATTTAAGTATTGGTGTTGCTCTTGTTAGTTAATACAGAGTCGGCAACCTTTTGATAACAGTGTGACAAAGTAGGATTTCTAATTCATTAAGCGTGCTAAAAGGCAGACGGTCATCCTGCTTTAGCAATCAACTTGTAGAAGCATTTGAATTCTCTTTTTTGGTAGTCTTCCACGTGTCAATGAAAATCGCTTTGCGTGCCAAGTCTGGTACGCGTACCGTATGTTGCTGAATCCTAAGTTAATACATTGATTGATACAGATAGATATACAGATATATTCAAATATATTGATAGATACATTGATGGACAGACACATGCAGATAACAGACATAGAAATCCTTTTATTGACACACCTTCCCATTAACCGGATATAAGGCCCCCACGACCTACCCGCCAAGCATCCAACCCCACCGATCTCTCCTTGAATAAGTAGATAGTGAGCTCTCCTTCCTTATAAAACTACAAATGTTTCAGCGCCAGTCCAAGTGGCGGCAATCCATGTAAACAGGAGTTATGCTCCCTGGATAATTGTTTCCTGCTCCGATAGGGCTCAGCGTAAACAACACACCGGATCATTTTTGGATCTGTATCATCGTCATTTTTTTATGGGTGCAAGTTTTTACCAGGACACCGTTTACAAGAAAAAAGCAGACGTGAAAAAGTTAAAAAAAAAAAGGTTTTGTTATTTTTTGGTCTCCCCTTTTTGTCTTCTTTACAGGTTTAAATAAAAGACAACAGGAAAAAAAAAAAGGTTTTATTAGCGGGTTTGGTTGAGGCAGATAATGTAAACTTTTCATATCTCTGGGATTTTCAATTAAAATATGAAAACGGATTGGCCCTGGCTGGTTAGAAGTTCAGCTGCTCATACCGGTGTTCGTTTATACAATGCCCCGGGATAAAATATCCTAGTAACATAAACAAATAGTCCAAATTGGATTAAGTTCGGGGTTTCCCCGCATTAATTGTCTACTTTTTGTTCTTTTTTTTTTTTAATTTGAGTCTTTTCTTTTTAGTTTTACACAATCTTTTTAAAAAATATTGTATTACGTCACTTTGTAAACTTTCTTGGCTAGAAAATCTTGTATAGTTTAGGCCAAGGGGTCGGCAACCTTTTGATAACAGTGTGCCAAAGTAGGATTTCTAATTCATTAAGCGTGCCAGAAAGCCTAAATTTCATCCTGCTTTAGCAGTCAAATTCTTTTAGAATTACTTGAATTGCCCCTTTTTGTAGTCTTCCACGTGCCGTTAAAATGGCTCTGCGTGCCAAGTCTGGCACGCGTGCCGTACGTTGCCGACCCCAAGATTAGGCCAAGAACCATACGAAGGTCTATACTAGGTTAAATGAAGGTCTATATTTAACAAGGTTTATATCCAGGATTCTATCGATGACTCTATTATAAAGACTATCCAACATCTCATACTAAGAGTCTAGATAAAACAACAATGCTGACATCTTCTTAAAATAAAAAGTTTGTAATACGAAATATTTTTTCAAAACCTGAAGTTAACATTACTTATCTGATTGACCAGTCTTAATCAGGCATGACCTTTTCAATAGTACTGAAGTTATCTGACTGAACTTTTTTTTTTTTCAAAGCCAGAAGTAAACATTACTTATTGGTTGTTATTGGCGTGTTTTTTAAATATCCGATTTTCATTCGTTTACAATAATAACTACGAATTCAATATATGACATTTTGTAATGTATAACTTAGACTGCAGAAACGTCAGAAGTTCTTCGTTATAAAAACTTCGAAGAAAAACATATTTAGCATAGGCGGCGTAGGCCTACACATCGCGTTATATTTTTCGCTAATTTATTTCTAATATATATATTTTTAATCATGCAAGCTATTTATGTAGCACTATTTCAATACCTAACGATATATAAAGCTACATGCTAAGATCAGTGAGTTTTTGTAAGTATTTAGAGTCCATCAGTCCCAGAAAAAGATGCATAGTATGAGTCTAATTTATGTTACATATAATTTTTTATTAATCTATATATTCTTGATTCTTTTATAGAAAAAAATAATTTATTTTAAAATACTGATTTCTTTCAGTTCTTTTATAACAAATTTTCTTCATGAACTAAATGGTTACATAATAATTTCTCATTATTGATTGATAACACTTAAATATATAATATTGTAAAAACACAAAGCAGGGATGTGGTAAAAACACTTTTCTTGATCTAGTACTACTCTCTAAACTCAGGATTAGTTCAAGACGCATTAATCTTTCGTATATAATGAGCGTTTGTTATATATTTAATATAATATAAAATGTATATGTGTTTGTTCAATTAAAGTTAATATAATTCGTCAAACACATCTGGGATTTAGCAACTCAGTTAGCTATTAGCCCATACTTTTTGTTTTGGCTACAACTAAAGTTGAGTCTGAATTTATAAAGATTCAATCACATAATTCCCATGGTCCCCTCCACTTCCCCCCCCCCCCCCACCCCCAACCCTCCATCAGAAAAAGAGTTTTTGGTAAGAATTAAGAAAAAACTTCCACATATTAGTCTACACCAGGAGTCGGCAAATCCACGGTGTCTTGCAAGACTTGGCACGCAGATCGATTTTCAATGGCACGCGGAAGATCTTCGCTGTTTGCGAAGATCTCATCATTGGACTTCTGTGATGGAAGCTGTTGTTAAAATTGTCAACTATAGTATTTTTTTATATAATTATAGTATCGTAGCCTTCATTGATTTACATGCAGTTCAAGGTTCCTCTACAAGACATTGATACTGAATGCGTAGATATCCTGCTGCACATTGTTCGCTGGCTTTAAGTCTGGATATGATTCGTTTCTTGTCTGGGAGCAATTAAGGTGTTTCTTAATGGAAAAAAACACACACCAACAATTTCCGGAATAATATGATCAGGTGTGGCTGTTGAAGCTGAGGTTTCCGAAAGGCATAGCGATACATTTACAAGGTCAAGGTCAAACTGTACTTTAACTATCTGTTTACTAGAAAGGATTTGCATGAAGTACTTCCATAATATAAGGGCCCATTTAGATCAATACACATCAAAGATAGATAGAGGACATTAAAGCACTCCAGGTAAAAAAAATAAAAATACATGTACCCATTTTTTCATTTCTTAAACTGTACATATAACACAATGATGACGTCTTGTATTACGAAATATATTTTCAAACCTGAAGTAAACATTGTAAACATTACTTATTTCATTTCCGTTGAGAAGTCTTAATGAGGTCTGACCTTTTCAATAGGTAAGAAGTCATCTTGTTCATGAACTTCCGGTTTATTTCCGGCAACATATGAGGTTTTCGGCATGTTTTAAATATAGCTTTAACCATTTTATTCCCCATTTCTCACCAAGTCTGAACTTTTTAACGCTTACCACCATCAGATTAGATCTTAATATTTTTGTTGTTGTTGATGGGTATTGGCGGTTTTGAAATGCAGCTAGTTGAAGTGAAAACTTCCAAATTATAAATATCGAATTCTGACAATTTGCATAATAATCCAAAAGGAAGCTGCTTAAAAAAAATTACCTGCTATACTTACCTTCTGGACACCCCAAGGCAAAGACATTCATCTATTTGGAGAAATCTGCTCGAAGTTTCAGCGTTTGGTTCACCTTTTTCTTCTTCTTCCTTCTAAAAAATTTTGATTTGTGATGTACTGCGGCGTGGCTGTCAGTTGCTCCAGTCCACCAATACAGTTTGTCATTGAATGGAATTTAACTTATACATGTGTATAGATTTTGCTCTCTCAAGCCTACGAAGAAGTCGTTTCACACTTGAACATATATATATGTATGTATATATATATGGCATCTGTTCCCCCTCATGGGACGATGGCGCAGTCTCCCTTTCCTCTGACCCTCGCCTTTCTCCTGGCTCGCTTCTCTTCACTCGTTTCTGTGAGGGTGGCTTCTGCGACTTGACTGCCCTCGCGCACCTTTGACCGCCAGGAGGTGCGTGCTTCTCTCAGAAGCCTAACTGAAGCTTAAAGTGACCAAATGTGTATCTATATGAAACAATTAGCGAATAGCATCCTTGAACAAATTAAAAAAAAGGAAAGCATGCCGCCGGACCAAATTGATCCATAGGGCCGGTGAAGCAGCGTTCACCAGTTTCTGTGGCCACGGCATACTAGGGGATTGTGTGGCCACCACTATGCACAACCGCCATTATTTTACCCCAACTAAGGTCATGTACCCGTCAGTGCTGGGTAGACTCAGGGAAAAAATATTATCCTGCACTAGGATTCGAACCTAGGACCTTCGGTACGCCAGCCGAACGCGCTGCCACCGCCGTGCCCGTAAGCTCGGACATGGGGTACATTGATTGATACATAACAATTACGTTCAAATGAGTTTTTTTTTAAACATTATCTAATATATTATGTGAAGAAGGTTGTTGCGTCCTACTTTTCTCCGTGGTCCAAGTCTAGTCTTGATTTTTATTAGTGTTTATTATCCAAGTCTGTAATTAAGCAGAATATAAATTAAGTCTATATCAAATTATTTAAAGAAAAAATAGTTTAATAAATATAAGATGCCTATAAATATGAGTATTACATTATGTGACGTAATTCTCATAAGTATGAATGTTTTTTTTTACAAAAAACCCGATAGTCAGATTAAATAAACATAGCGAAAGTTGAACCCAGAAAAGTTCATTAAGAACTCCTTAAAGTAAACAAAAAACATATAGGCCTATCTCTAATTACATCTATTAATCAATACTTTTATACTGCATTTGTATAGTAAAATAATTATTAATAAATAATGACAGTTATCTTTACAGAAACATAAATTGTTTGGTATCACTATTATCACATTTGGATACATTAATTTATTTAAAGGGAGATAATTAACTAATTTTCTTTGGGTTTATATATGTTTAAAAAAAATGAAATAAAAAATAGTTTAACATTTGTTATTATAAATTTGATCCAATTTATGAAAAGGTACTTGCAAATATTATTACTATTATATAACTAACCATTTGTACATGTTCATTTTAAAACACCACATCAACTACCTAGTGTGCTTGAAAGCAAGTCATTCTTTACGTTTTTTGTTAATGAAATCCAACAAATCTTGGAATCACCTCCCATTACAGCTTCGCCAGAGCCCTAGCTATGACACCTTCAGGAGCCGGCTGAAGACTCACCTATTTCGTCAGCAGAATTAGTGTATTACTACATATTTCGTTGTCTGTCTGTATTCTGTATTACTGTCGTCTGCGCATAGAACTGCCACCAACGGGATATGCGCTATATAAGCACCGTTATTATTATTATTATTATTAAATCGTGTAATAATTCTTTAAAGATTATGAATATACCAGAATCTGGTTTTCGCGTCTATAATATTAAAAAAGCAAAGAATTTAAAATAAATACCAATTTACACATAGATCTAAACTCAATTTGATCCATTAAAAATACAAGTAAAAAAAAAAATTAATTCTGTTCTTCGTTCTCAAGTATTATGATTTAGACAAGTAAAATACTCGTGATGAACTGTGCCATGGCTGTCAGTTGCTCCAGTCCACCATACAGTTTGTCATTGCAAGAATCTTCCTGTGGCCATATGGTTGAACGGGCAGAGTGGTACAGGGAGACGGGTCTGAAGGACATGTTCCGCATTTTCGGAACATGTGTTGCTTCAAGCCTGTTATGACCAGTCCTGAGTCACTTCATCTGATAATGCTAAAATTGGCGGGAGAGTTTGAAGTAAGCATCAATCTTAGGGTTGTTTTGTTGCAACTCGAACCATCTTTCGAATTAATTTCTTTTGAGTATTGCCTTGATTTCTTCGGGATGTAGAGATGGGTAATATTTAACTAGTGAGATTTTTTTATATTTATATAATTGACAATTTTTTTTCTTTCCGTACTTCTTATAAAACAATATCAGAAAATACCCGTATGTCCCAACTTTCATTGTTTAGCATAATTATAGCCAAATAAAAATTAAAAAAACGGGTTTAAATTTTTACTGTGAAACTGGAATTATTTGGCGCACACTAAAAGATATTTTTTGACGTAAAAAAAAAGGTCTGCGTCAAAAGGTAACAAAAACAATAATTCAAGACTTTGTTTATTTTCTGAATATGTAACAATTTTATTTTAATAGTACTCTTTCTTTCCGAGTGGTAACCGGGCATAGGAAAGGGTTGCCTGAACAAACCAGGGAAAACAGTAGCCCAACTTCATTTAAAACACTGATTAAGATACAAGACTAGACTCAGACCACGGATGAGCGTAGGACGCAATAATCTTTTTTTATTATAGAAGGCGCGTCTGTAACATATAAGATAAGGTGGGATTTAATGGTCAAATGGTATGAAAAAACTGTATGGGAAAGGACAGCACATATTGCAATAGAACAAGAAATTAAAAAAAAGAAGAAGGCGATGGATAGGCCACACATTGAGAAAACCAACTACAAGCTCTTTCATGAAATCCCCAGGGTGCAAGACGAAGAGGTAGACCCAAGAACACCTGGCGGAGAGAAGCTGGAAGGAGTTAGAGAAGATAGCCAGAGACAGGAATACATGGAAAGAAATTGTTGATGGCCTATGCTCCACTAGGAGTTGACAATGGCGAATAAGAAGAAGGGATATAATCAGGGAATAAATGGGGGGGCGGGGGGGGCGGGAACTGGGCTCAAACTATAATATCATCAGATTTTTAAATATGTAATCAGTCACTTCATGGTGTAATCAGTCACTTCATGGTGTAATCAGTCACTTCATGGTGTAATCAGTCACTTCATGGTGTAATCAGTCACTTCATGGTGTAATCAGTCACTTCATGGTGTAATCAGTCACTTCATGGTGTAATCAGTCACTTCATGGTGTAATCAGTCACTTCATGGTGTAATCAGTCACTTCATGGTGTAATCAGTCACTTCATGGTGTAATCAGTCACTTCATGGTGTAATCAGTCACTTCATGGTGTAATCAGTCACTTCATGGTGTATTCAGTCACTTCATGGTGTAATCAGTCACTTCATGGTGTAATCAGTCACTTCATGGTGTAATCAGTCACTTCATGGTGTAATCAGTCACTTCATGGTGTAATCAGTCACTTCATGGTGTAATCAGTCACTTCATGGTGTAATCAGTCACTTCATGGTGTAATCAGTCACTTCATGGTGTAATCAGTCACTTCATGGTGTAATCAGTCACTTCATGGTATAATCAGTCACTTCATGGTGTAATCAGTCACTTCATGGTGTAATCAGTCACTTCATGATGTAATCAGTCACTTCATGATGTAATCAGTCACTTCATGGTGTAATGAGTCACTTCATGGTGTAATCAGTCACTTCATGGTGTAATCAGTCACTTCATGGTGTAATCAGTCACTTCATGGTGTAATCAGTCACTTCATGTTGTAATCAGTCACTTCATGGTGTAATCAGTCACTTCATGGTGTAATCAGTCACTTCATGATGTAATCAGTCACTTCATGGTGTAATCAGTCAATTCATGGTGTAATCAGTCACTTCATGATGTAATCAGTCACTTCATGGTGTAATCAGTCACTTCATGGTGTAATCAGTCACTTCATTGTGTAATCAGTCACTTCATGGTGTAATCAGTCACTTCATGGTGTAATCAGTCACTTCATGGTGTAATCAGTCACTTCATGGTGTAATCAGTCACTTCATGGTGTAATCAGTCACTTCATGGTGTAATCAGTCACTTCATGGTGTAATCAGTCCCTTCATGGTGTAATCAGTCACTTCATGGTGACTTAATTTAACTATATGTTTGAACATGCTGTTAATTTAGTTTTTCATCCTGTTTAATAAACCGACGTTTTCAACCAGGTTGTCTCCCCTTGTGGTGGGATACTTTAACACAAGAATTTATTTTTGACAGAAAATGTTTCATTGTTAACCCTTCCCGTACCGACCAACTTCTATCTATGCTGCCTTCAGCTCCGCTATATACGCGCCCGGGACTGTAAGGGTTAAAATAGAAAGAAGATGAAGAAGAAAATAACAAATGAAACTATTTAATATTTTTACCTATAAACAATGCAGGTGAACCTCGGGACGAGGGGGCAGTTGGGGGAGAGTAACTTGTACACGAAACCATTTCTTCGGTTGGTGAAAAACAAAAGACAACGAACAGATAAGATAGAATAGAGGGGCTGAGTGGTGGAGGGGGGAATGGGGGTGAGTGTCAATAATGATGATGGGCAGAGGGGGGGGGGTGGGGGGGGGAGGGGGCAGCCTGGACCTGGTAAACATTTGTTAAGGAAATCTTGTGGTAAGGTCAAGGTGACGGTCGAGAGTGACGGGAAATATCATCTAATTAGGTTAATGTCATAAACACAGGAAAATATTTTCACTAAGACGCTACGGTAGTTAGATAGAAAAAAAAAGGTAAGGACTTTCGACAGCCGGTATAGGCCTGCACTACAAGACGTGTGTGTCAAGGATGGAATTTGAAATTACCTTAAAGTAGGGTTGGCTTGATTTTTTTTTTAATTTTTATTAAGTAAGTAAAGTACTCATCGAAACACATGGGTTCACGGGGCCGGTGAAGCAACGTTCAGACAGTGTATGTGGCCACGGCATACTAGGAGATTGTGTGGCCAGCACAATGCCCAGCCGCCTTTATTTTACCCCATTTAATGGTAGGCACCCTTCGTAACTTGGTAGACTCAGGGACACCCTCCAGTCCCTCGAACAAATCCCCAAGATTCGAACCCAGAACCTTCGGTGGTAGGCCAGCCGAACGCTCTGCCGTTCGACCACTGTGCCCATAACATAAACTATAGTAACAAATAAATAACACGTTTATAAGCTTTTTATAATAATTTAAATTATAACATTTTATTAAAAACTATAGGTTAGCTTCTATTATCACTAATTCTTTTCATTTCCGGGTTCCTTGTTCAGCGATAGTCAAAATTATTTCAATTCACATCAGTAAAAGTGAGAAATTGGAAAGTCCACAGGAAAAAGGGTTTATGTTAAAATACAAAACAAAAAAACAACGCAAGTCATTATTTCCTTATTATTTCAATGTATAATAAGACATGCGGATACTTCCGGTTACATTATAATTGAAAAATGGATGTCACTGCCGGATTGTTGACGTGTTATATTTGAAGAATGGATGTCACTGCCGGATTGTTGACGTGTTATATTTGAAAAATGGATGTCACTGCCGGATTGTTGACGTGTTATATTTGAAAAATGGATGTCACTGCCGGATTGTTGACGTGTTATATTTGAAAAATGGATGTCACTGCCGGATTGTTGACGTGTTATATTTGAAAAATGGATGTCACTGCCGGATTGTTGACGTGTTATATTTGAAAAATGGATGTCACTGCCGGATTGTTGACGTGTTATATTTGAAAAATGGATGTCACTGCCGGATTGTTGACGTGTTATATTTGAAAAATGGATGTCACTGCCGGATTGGTGACGTGTTATAATTGAAAAATGGATGTCACTGCCGGATTGATGACGTGTTATGTCAAAACACTATAACTAATATGTATAGAAAGGCATCAACATTTGAAAAATGACAATCAAAATAATGAGAACTCTTCAAGGAACTGTTCCGTGCTAACTTCTATTTCTTCTATCTCTCTATCTCTCTATCTCTCTATCTCTCTATCTATCTATCTATCTATCTATCTATCTATCTATCTATCTATATCTATCTATCTATATATCTATCTATCTATCTTTTTATCTATCTGTCTATCTATCTATCCATCTATCTAAAGCTCTGTGTGTGTGTTTAACCAATCAAATAAATTATCTTTGCAATTTGACTTAGCATAGGTATCCACGCTAGCTGAGTGGTTAACGTATTCGACTGGCATGGGGTCGACCTGGGTTCGATTCTTCAGTGTGTCTATACTTTTATACTAAACATTTTTTTTCAATTAATATTACTTTAAAAAAAAATATTTTTAACCCAATTACAATATTTATTTTAATTTACTTTCCTATAAAAGTCTTCAGTAAAAAAAATATTTTTTTTCAAAATATAGATTTATTATTAATATGTTCATTGTGGTTTAATTTTTTTATTATCTGTAGCGTATACGAACCTGTTTTATTTTCCCCTCGGGCAACGCCGGGAATTTTAGCTTGTTATATTTAACAATTTACCTTATAGTACTAATCCGGAAACGAAAAAGGTAAGGTTATTTGCAGGTAAATTTATAGCATAGATCATCTGTAGCGGGATAATAACAACAAAAACATGTTTAGAATGTTCCTAAAAAAGACTTAGATGAATTACAACAAATGGGAATTTAATTGATGGGGGCACGTCTTACATGTCACACAGAAGAGTTGAACAATTAAGAGTTAATCAAAGATGGAAGAAGCATTAAATTAACACCAACTGTTTTATCCATGGGAAAACACATTTAAAGTTTGATTACAGCTAAAAATGTAGAGCATTTAGGAAAAATTAAACATGTAAAAATAGCGGGCACAGTGGACGAGCCGGGCAGCGCGTTCGACTTGCGTTCCGAAGGTTCTGGGCTCGAATCCTGGTGAAGGCTAGATTTTGTTTCCGGGACAGGAGGGTCTACTTACAAGCTCTGAAGGGTACCTAGCTTTAGCTTTAGCTATAGCTTTAGTTGGGCTAAAGTAAAGGCGCCTGGGCATTGAACGCTGCTTCACCGACCCTATGATCAATTTGGTCCTAGGGGTACTTTTTTGTTAAACATGTAAAAGCTGACGTTTTAATAAAAAAAACAATTAGTGATAACAAAAGGCATTATAAAGCCAATATGATTCAAAAGCTGAATATAAGTTTGCTTGTTTGGGATGTTTTACAATTATTGTATATGTAGTTAAATTGTGGACTCTTTCCTCGGGGTCTCCACAATAATCTCCACAGAAGAAGCAGAAGAATTCCATAAATCATTTTAACAAAAGATAATAACATTCCCCAATTGTTACAACTTAAATTTAATACGCTATTTATATTTTTTATTATTAATATCATCGGCAAGTATTTATTTTAACTTTTCAAATTTGTCTTTATATGATGCAATTTTTTTTGTTCATATTGCCCTTATTCTACTACCCAGCTCTGATGGGTACCTAACTTTTTAGTTTTAATTTAGGGCCATGTACAGGTAGAGAGACAGTCTTAACAGATATTTTTAAGGCCTGTATAGTTTAATCTTATCTTATGTATTACAGACGCTCCTTCTATAAAGAAGATTATTGCGTTCTACGCTCATCCGTGGTTCGAGTCTAGTCTTGGATTTTTATTAATGTTTTAAATGATGTTAAGTTAGTGGTTTTTCCTGGTTTGTTCAGGCAACCCATTCCAAGCCCGGATGCCATACGTGAATAAAGATCTCGGGATGAGATTGGCTAGTATTTTATATGAGTAGGCCTAACGGAAGCTTTTTTTTAGTGGACTTTTAATTCAGGCATTTTTTAAAACTAAGATAGAATTTTTTTTCATTTCTCTTTTTGTCCAGCTTTTGAACTTGCTCTAATCTTAGCTCTTACAAATTAAAAACTGTTAAACTAAAACTGATTAATTAAAGCAATATATTGTTAAACTAATAAAAAGATTCAACTACAAAATTCTAAAAACTATAAATAGGTAAACTTTAATTTGACTTGTCAACCCTGAAATAGTTTACACTGTATGCCTATTGCAATGTTCAGAAAAACATAAGGACAAAAACACTTTTCTTATCCTATATGCAGGAACAAATACATATAAGTACTCATTCTTTCCGGGTGACATCCGGGCATGGAATGGGTTACCTGAACAAACCAATAAATTAGTAATTTAACATTATTTAAAAACACTAAACAAAATGCAAGATAAGACTCAAACCACGGCAATGTGTACATAAAAGCAATAATCTTCTGTAACATATTAGATAATAACATAAGATCATTGTTAAACTGTAAATTTATTAAATTAAACTTACACGTTGTCAAACTAGATCGATACATTGTTAAACTTTACGTTGTTAATCTATAAAAAGTTTTCTCTAATCACTCTAAACCGTTGAACTAGAATCGTTCAACCTGTAAAGTTCAAAGTGTAAATGTTATGGGTTTTTTAAAGTTTTATTGCCATCATTTTTGTCCACTTGCAATCCAAATTGTTGAATTTTTCAATTTAGACATTTCTGGCCCACAATGCCACACACAAACACACAAACACACAAACACGCACACACATACACACACACATGCACACACACACACACACACACACACACGCACGAACAGGAGAGTTAGACACTGTGACGTCAAATGCTAATCGTCGCGCCTGCTCAAACGGAAGACGTCTGCCAAGGATTTGTCCTAGATTTCCTCATCCATTGACCTGCTTTGATTCGTCTGCTGGTTGTTGTCTCAGGAATTTTATTGTGTTTGAAGACAGAAAGCAATTGTCGTCTGCTGGTGAGGGGCGGAAACGTTGTGGGTGGCTGAAGGGCGCTTTGAAATTTCAGTTATTTTCCCCCACCCTCTCTCTCTCTCTCTCTCTCTTGTGTTTTGATAGTTTAGTTCAGCCCACATTTTCCCTGTCAATAAACTTAAATATAATGTTTTTCAATTGTAGTCTGGATAAAAAAAAATATTTAGTTTTAGAAGGAAAAAAAAATTAATTCGAAGCGCCATTTTGATTCATTTGTACTTCCGGTTTCCTCAGAATGCACACGCCTTGTGGCCGTCGCCATTTTATATTGACTGATAAATATAAATAAATATTTTTTTATCATGTTACAAAAAAACATTGATATAAAGTTTGCAAGGAAGAAAGCAAACGAGAGAGAGAGAGAGAGGGAGAGAGAGAGATGATGGATATTTTTTTGATTGTAAGAAAGATAGATGTAGGCTACAGAGTGACAACGGGAGCTAGTGAGAGAGTGAGGAAATGGAAAAGAGAGAACGTACGAAATTGGGAGAGTACAAAGCTGACACAGTATGACTATGAAAGAGAGACAGACTAATGTAGAGAGAGAGAGAGAGATATATATATATTGATGTGTTCAGGGCGTGATGAAGTGACCGAGAAACTGAAAGAGTGAGAGAATAAATATAAAAGAAAGCGAGCCATGATATCTAAATATATATTTCAGGATATGAACTATTTGAAAACAGCAGTATGCTTATATTTTTAAACTACCTTTTTAGAACAAAAATAGTTTTTTTTCATAATTTAAATCCATTTTAAAGATTATCTACGAGCCTCTTATTTGATAACTAAGTCATGATAACAAAATTATGATACAAACCGTGATAACAAATGCATGATTACAAAATGATGATAACAAATGCTTGATTACAAAATGGTGATAACTTATCTTTTGTTAAATATTACAGACGCTCCTTCTATAAAGAAGATTATTGCGACCTACGCTCATCCGTGGTCTGAGTCAAGTCTTGCATTTTTATTAGTGTTTTAAATGATGTTAAGCTACTGGTTTTCCTTGTTTGTTCAGGCAACCCATTCCATGCCAGGATGTCACTCAGGAAGGAAAGAGTACGTCCTACTTATATGCATTTGTTCTCGCATTGTTCTCTAAATTAGAATTTAATGCCTTATTTATTATTACTACCTTCGTCGGCATTTTACGTCTCGTGAGACGATCTATTTCCCTTGCAGGCTCTCATGTGGCTAAAGAAGCCAATCCTGGACGTACAGGAACGGTGACACTGGCTGCAGATGAAGGTAGCGGAGGGGACCACATTTTTCTCCACCCTCTTGTTCCTGGCGCGCTCCTCTCCCGCAAGCCTGGAACCTTCTTTGATTTCTGTCCTCCAGATGGGCCTATCCTTTGCCAGGATCTCCCAACTGTTTGTGTCAATTTGGAGGTGCTTCATATCTCTTTTACAGACATCCGCAAATCCCAGTTTTGGACGTCCAGCAGGTCTCTGTCCCGAAGCTAATGTTCCATAAAGGATGTCCTGTGGAAGTCGACCCTGTGGCATTCGGCGAACATGACCTAGCCAGCTGAGACGTCTGTTACTGAGAGTGATGCGGATGTCTTGACACCTTGCTCTTCGTAGGACCTCTGCATTTGAAACCCTGTCCTGCCATCTTATATCTAAAATGCGTCTGAGACACCTAAGATGGAAGGTGTTCAATTTTTTCTCCTGCCAGGAATATGTGCTGCATGTTTCACTGCCGTTCAGCAGGGTACTCAGAACGCATGTTCGATAAACTAGTGACTTAGTGGAGCGTGTGAGCAGTGAGTTCATCCAGACTCGTTTTTTTAATTTTGCCAAAGTGCCAATGACTTTAGCTATTCTACTATTGATCTCCCCATCTAGGAGCACATTGCTTGAGATTTTGGCCCCAATGTAGCAGAACTCGTCGACTACTTCTAGTGGATGGCCACCAACTTAGATGAACTTAGTGCATTGCACAATTGCAGCGTTTTGAGCCAGTACCTTGGTTTTGTTTTGACTAATGCTAAGGCCAAATTTTTGGCATGCATCATCAAGTTTATCAATGAGCGTCTGGAGCTCGTTTGCAGATTCAGCAACAATAGCGGCATCATCATCATAGAGAAGTTCCCTAACCAGTACACTCTTAAGCTTTGTTTTGGCTTTGAGCCTGTTTAGGTTGAAGAGCTTTCCAGATGTCCTTGTGTGAAGGTGGACACCCTTGTCTCAGTCTCCATAAGCATAGTGCAGTAGGCACGAGAAGAATATTCCAAACAAGGTGGGTGCAAGTACGCAGCCTCGTTTAACACCGCTGCGGACTTCAAAGAGCTCTGATTGCGCTCCATTAAACTTCACTGTGCACCTGTTATTCTCATGAAAACAGGCATTGAAAGAGAGCAGCTTTGGAGGGCATCCTATATTTACCAGGAGTTTGAGGAGTCCATTTCTGCTGACCATATCAAATGCTTTAGTTAAATCGACGAAAGCAATGTATAATGGCTTATTCATCTCACGGAACCTCTCTTGTAGCAATCGAAGGGAGGAGATCTTGTCTATTGTGGATCTGCCGCTTCTGAAACCGCACTGAGACTCTGGATAGACTCTAGATGCCAGCACCTGCAGCCTTGATAGTGCCACTCTTGCAAAGATCTTACCAACTATGCTCAAGAGGGAGATACCTCTGTAATTGTTGCATTTGCTGCGGTCCCCTTTGTTCTTATATAATGTAACGATACTTGCGTCACGCATATCTTGTGGCACATAGCCCGATTCCCAACACAAGGAGATAAGTTCATGAAGTTCTGGGATCAGAATTGACTTGCTGGCTATTATTACTTATGCAGGAATGCCATCACTTCCTGGAACCTTTCCATTTTTGAGGCTGTTCACTGCATTAATAAGGTCATTTAAGGTTGGCGTTTCATCAAGAGACTCCAGTACTGATAGATCAGGTAAGAAGGTCAGGGCATCATCAGCCACTGAGTTTTGTGTAGCGTAGATCTCTAGGTAGTGATCTACCCAACGTTTTAGCTGGTTTGTTTGATCAGTTATTTTTTTCCCTGACTTAGATAGAATGGGTCCGGGTTTAGACATTTCGGGGCCCAGGGCAGCCTTAATGCCATCATGTAAAGCCTTGCTATTTCCAAGGGCTAGACTCTGTTGCATATTGTTGCACATATCTCTCCACAAGTCATTGGCGCATTGTCGAGCAGTTTGCTTGCTTTTCTTGTTAGCAGTCCTAAGGTCTAGCAAGGTCTCCGGACAAGGGTTCGCCTTGTAAGTCAAGTGCGCTGTTCTTTTCTTTTCTATAACAGGCTCCATCTGTTTGATATTTGCGTCAAACCAGTCAACGTGTCTTCTCTCATTTAGTGCTGAGTTATAGATTTCATCTCTCAGCTTTTCCCACCTGGCAGTGATGCTATTTGTTCCTACTCCCTCCTGTGGGCTGATTGATTCTTTCAGTATTTCACAGAAAAGCTCGGATTTGGTTGGGTTCGTTCACTTGGCTTGTATTTATACGTTTAAGCTTGTGTTGGCTGGCACTGTTCGTTTTTTTAATTGTTAGTTTGACCTTACTGACCGCCAGCGAGTGATCTGTGTTACAGTCAGCGCTATGGTATGAGCGGGTGTGAAGAAAACGTTTTAAGTCTGTCCTCCGAGTGATGCAGAGATCTAGCTGATGGCACCGTTTTGAGCGTGGATGGCGCCACGATAGTTTGTCGAAGGTCATTGACATTGTCTGGGTCTGCATTGAAGCCGCGACACATTGTCCTTATGTTCCAGCTTCCAAAACGAAGAATAATTGGTTTTCTTTCACTGTTCTATTATTTTTGCTAGGTACTTTACTGTCCGAGGGCTGCTCGGCTTAAGGCAGGCAATAGCTATCCGATGGAGCCAAATAGCTCCTCCTACCGTCAAGAGTGGTCCTTGGCGTTCTAACCTACGCCGATCGGCCATGAACTTATAACCGGTGACTACCAACGCTCCGTGTTGTTTCTGTGACATTTCTGTCGCAATGAAGTGACCTCTTCATTTATTAGGGAAAAGCCTGTGCAAAGATTAGTGGGTCCTGGGCTGCCCAGGCGACAAGAACCGCCTCTCTATCATGCTGGCAGGGTCCAAATGGATGGGTAACCATCACAGTTTGGGGCCAAATGGCTGCAGGAGTTTGTCGGAAAGCAGAGGTTATACCACTGTCCATCCGCCTACGGGGCTCCACTCCGGATTTTCTGTCAGGGTTTCCTCCCTTAGCCTTAGTCCCTTCCAGGACACGCACAAGGCAGTGCGGATATTAACCTATAGCAAGTGGTTTGGTTTGTGGGCTGCAGGGCGTGTTCGTACGCCGTCGGGCCATGCCTGCCTCACATCTAGGGGCCAAACCTCCTCCGAGATCCTTGCAGTTCAGCCTGGAGCCTCGCAGCTCCAGTGTACATCTGCCACCACGAGGAGGTACTGCATAGGTCTTGTTGTGGAGAGGCTGTATACTGGCAAGAAAGACTTACTAATTGCACTCCTTTTACAGTTGCACTGCTAGCCAGCGGTGACAGCTAGCATAGTTCTGTCACACAACTATTTAGCAGACTATCTGTTCTCTAGAGCAGGGGTTGGCAACCTTCTGCTAATAGTGTGCCAAACTAGGATTTCTAAATCATTCAGCGTGCCAACAGCCTAAAAGTAGACCCGCTCTTCTATATTTTGATATATTTTTATAAGACAATTTATTTAGCGTCGTAGCAAGAACAAGGCCAAAAGCAAAGGAACTTTGTGGAGAAAATCGTTAATCGTTTTATATTTATTTAAACAAAATAACAAAGTTGTGATTTAGAGACCGACCGAAACCAAATTTTTAGTTTCTGCCGAAAACGAAACCATACCGAATATTATACATTGAATTTCGCCAAAAACCGAAGCCGAAACCAAAAGTTTAACTACAACTTCGGCCGAAACCGAAAAATGAACCGAAAATGCGAAACAAATGATTTCAAAAGACTGCACATTTATGTGTAATATTAACTAGTTTATGGGCACTCTATTTGAGTAAACCTTTCTTTGGAGTGACTAAATAATCCGTTATTATTAACTTCAGTCTTCTACTTCACAGTAGGGAGGTTAATATCCTTTTTCTTTTTCAAAACCTATTTTCGGTTCTAAATATCATTTTTTTTACCCATTTTCGGTTCCCCCTCTCCGCCCCAGGGCAAAGTAAGTTATAGTTTGGAAAAGACAAATTTGCATTGATTATACTAAAAAATAATACGAAGAACCATTGATCCTTAGAACGTGGTGAAATCTTTTTAAAAAAATAGAGCTATTTGATTTTGGATTAGCAGAAGTCAAAAGCCGTAGTGTCATGAATTAAAACCTTTATAATTATAATATAAATCAGTGGATGTTAGATCTATATGTTACACATATTAAAATAATATTTGTAGAATATGAATAAAATCCCAGACACATCTATCTAGGGTTGACAGACGTCCGACAAGAAAATTAACCGTTTTTGAAAAGAACCTTACATGCGCTGCAAGGTTGTTTTTTTTTAATTGCCCAAGTTGCTTTTCAGTCTACATTAAATAAATGTTGGGTCAGTTTTACTAATATACAATTATTGGCAGCTAATGTAATAAAACTGAACTGATTGTGGATTGTGAAACACTAAATATGTCATTCTTTATGTCCTCCTTTTGAAGTCCCAAGTATCTCGCAAGCTTAATCGGTCTGTTTGTCTGTTAAAAAAGCGGTCAGCATCAGTGGGGAAATTCCTTTTTTTTTTCTTTGCGAATACGTAGATCAAATGGCTGTGCCGACGTTTAGCGTTAACATCTGCATTTGCTGTTGTATGTGCTTGTATCGCGAATTCACAATCAATATTCTGAATTTGAAAAAAAAAACAACTATAAGTCGCCTCTGACAAACGAGTGTTTGCAAGGAATATAATGTTAAGGAATTGTTTTGTGCTAATCAAACAGGGTTTACAAATATTTTTTTCAGATAAAAAGATAAATAAATCGTGGGACGCATTAAAAATAATGAATGATTTCCTCCCGAAACTCCCTACTTCACACAGATTAATTCACAACAGTTTAACTAAATGAAAGTATAAATAAGCACAGTAACAGATGCAGCAATAACGTAGCATTATGAAAGTTAAAATAGATATTTGGCTGATGACCGAAAGTCAATATCAGTTTCGGCCAAAACCGTAAACAAACCGAAAACTAACCTTTTGGCTTCTGCCGAAACCGAAAACACGCCAAAAAGGGTTTCCACCTATTTTCGGCGCCGAAAACGAAGCCGAAACCGAATATCGGTTGGTCTCTAGTTGTGATTTTTATCTTTGTTTTTTATTCCATTTATTAGAAATACAAAATTTCATTACTGAAGTTTCATATTAATTGTTAATTTCTAAAAATGTATTAACATTGTCACGAAATCATTTATAGCTCATGCTATTTCTAAACTTCATTTTTTTTAAATCTCAGTCTAACTGAGATTTTCTTTAATGTTTTAAGTTTTAAGACTAACTCTAATATTGATGATTATAGTTTAGCGGTAGATTTACGTAGTAATCATACATAGTAAGTAGTTAATGTTATGTTTAAGAATGTACATATTAATTCTCCAGTTAATAAAATATAATATTTACATAATTGTCAGCTATATTTTATAATTTTTCATTTTTGTTGATATAATTCTAAAGCTTTTTGTTTTTTGTATAAAGGAAAAATAGAAAACATTTAGAAATATTAACGATTATAAAAGCGGTTGTATTGTCTCCATTTAATTAAATGAAAGTTTCCAAATTTGATTCTTTAGTGAAGCCAAACAAGTTATGTTTTGTAAAATAACTAATATTACTTATTCATGTATATTGCTTTATTCAAATCTAGCAAAGCGGTATTTTTTTCAACTATATAGAAATTAGAGTGGTACAATTAATTTATAAACAGCTGTAAATAAACATTTTCTGCATTAATTGTTTAATTCGATTTAAGTTTTTTTTTTAAACATTAATAGTACAATTACATAATATATTGCTAGTATACAAGCCTCTTATATTTATTACAATAATAAAACAAATCTTTTAGACTTAATTCGGCTATATTTATGTTTAATTATGTTTAATTAAAGAAGATGAACATTAAAACTATTTTAAATGTAATTAGCCTGTATTAATAAATGAGCGCCTTGTCTTTGAGTGCCATTCGATAATAGTTCAATGTTAGGTACATATTTAATTACTTCTGGGTGGTCAAATGTAAGTGACCTCTTTGTATGCTTAAAACAGGTTTCATGTGCGATAACATCTGTTCACACTTGTAAGCTGAACCAAAATCTGAAAGTAGAGTGAATGCCCAGCAGTTGAGAAAAGCACTCGACGTGCAGTGTTTGCATTTAAAAATCGCCTTCTTGGAGATATCTCGTGTGTCACTGAAAATCAATCTGCGTGCCAACTCTTGCACGCGTGCATTAGGTTGCCAACCTTACTCAAAAGCAAGGGTGTGCAACAGGCGGTTCGCGGGCCACAAAACGGCCCGCCAAGGCTTTTAGTGGGCCCCCGAAGAGCTTATAGAGCTTCTAACGGCATTTTTTAAAAATTCGTTGCATTGATAATGCAAATAAATTTTCAGACTGTGTGGCCCGTCTTGTTGAATAAAATTTCATGTGTGGCCCAAAGCAGAAAAATGTTGCACACTCCTGCTCTAGAGTTTCTAGGTATAGAGATTTAGCTATTGGTATTTCTTTTGTCAGTTGTGAATATTCACTAGTAATGAACAGTGCAGCTCTTTTCTGAATTTGTGAATTTTTTAAATAATATATGTGCATTCTGGAAATCGGCAGTATCAATCAATTGTACAGAAGTTTCCGCCACTAATAGTTGCTCGGAAAAGAATCGTCAATAGTGAAAGAAAAACTGCAGTAATACTACAGAGTGTGTAGCCTACACCGAGGCACATGGTATTCTTGTAAGACTTGATCCGTACACATTTTTAGTTCTTCTGTTAATCTAGAAAAAAAAGTGATAAAAGCAGGGCCTTTTTTCTTAAAGTTCACCCCTCCTTTTGCACCAAAAACCTGGCTACGCCACTGGTCCACTCTGTTAAGGGTGTTGTACTTCTATAAACCAGTTAACAGATATGTTTGCTCTCTTGCAGACAATGCCAAACAAAAAGAAGTTTATAGATGTTTTGTATTGCTGTATAGTGTGTTGGTAATACCATTTTGAAGAGAGGAGGACTAAAATAACCAACTATAATATATATATATAATATATATAAACTTAAAGGTCAAATCCAAAACTTAACTCAAAACATTATTCAGGACCAAATCTACAACTAAACCAAATCCAAAACAAAAACTAAATCTTAAGCCAAAAAAAAAAACCCAACCCCTAATCCAAATCTAAACCCTAAGCAAAAAACCTAAACCGAATCCAAAATCATATCTAAAACCCAAACAGAAGCCTAATCCAAAAACAAATTCCCAATTCTAACTGACAAAATTCAGATAATGAACATAATATAGTCTGTCATATTCATAAGAATTACTTTTATGACTTTTACAACACCAACAAAAAAAATATATTAAAAAATCATAATTTTAGAAGTGATTAATAATGGTTTCCTCAAAAGTTCACATCGAACAAGTTAGCCGAAGCACACGTTATGTTGAATGGTCTCTCTCCATCCGCACGTTGTATGCTTTATTAAAACAGACAAACAAGACTTGGGCCGCAACCGCACCAGTATGAGGATCATCCGTTCCCCAACACTTTTTAACCATATCAATTGATGACCGAGTCAACATCCTCGGACGGACGACGCCATATTTCCCGGATGCCCTCCCTCCAAAATTCTGTTTGTCCCTATCGAAAAACCAATACAGCAAGCCAACATTGGCATGTCGGGAAATCTCAGCAGGAATTATTTTTTTTTTGGTTTAAAAAAAACAAACAAAAAATAAAAAACAAACAACAAACCATATTCAATCATGGGTTTCGCTAGGCTGCCTGCTTGCTAGCTAGCCAGATGAAGAACCTTGCTAGCGAAGAAAGATGTTTACTTTTCAAAACGCGCCTTGGTTTTTTCGCTGATCGCTTAGGAAGTCGCCCTCGTCAGCCCTCGTCAACCCCTCGTCAGCTAGTCACGTTATTGGGAGTGTTGACTCAAAGATGGCGATCTAGTTTGGTGATGGTAAGGTCTGCATCTTTCTTTTTTTTTTTGTGGGGGATGGGGGGGGGGGAGAGGGGAGGGGGAATCTTGTGTTTGCTTTTGACTATGAACGATGTGGACAGGATGGAGAATGGATAATGTCATGATGAACTTTGGAATGCTAATGATTACAACTGATGGTGGCTTCTTTTACCGTGCCAAAATGTCATGGAGATAATAATATGAAGCTATAAGAACATGAAGGACATTAATTGATTATGACTCCCAATTCGTCTGTCTGCTTTTAGGTCTCTCGCCAAGATGATGTTTTTAAATATCAGGCGGAGAAGTATTATTACATGTGAGAACGTAGACTGTTGATGTCACATATATATGTCTCATATAATATACTTTGACATCAGGGCTCTGTCACCTACGGAACGCTTGCCAGACTCGGCAACTCAGAGCAATTTTCAAAGGATGCGCGACGCAAGACTTCAATGGTTTATGTCAGAAGTCTGCAAACTTTTGCTTTTAGTCTGCCAAAGAAAGATTTCTTATTCATTCAGCTTAGTCGGCAGCGCGTTCGACTGCAGTACCAAAGGTCCTGGGTTCGAATCCTGGTGAAGGCTAGGAGGGTGCCTCTGAGTCTACCCAGCTCTGATGGGTAGGCCTACCTGACTTTAGTTGCGGTAAAGTAAAGGCAGCTGGACATTGTATTGGCCACACAATCCCTTAGTATGCTGTGGCCACAGAAACTGGTTAAACCTGCTTCACCGGCCCTTATGATTAATTTGATCCGACGGGATACTTCACTTTTTACTTAAGAGCCTAAAAGTCGTCATAATCTAGCACTCAATTACTTGTACAAGTGACTTGAATCGCCTTTTTTGTTTCTTACGGGATAGGGCGGGGGAGGCTCCAGCGTCAAACTGAAAATAGCTGTGCGTGCCTAGTCTGGCACGCGTTGCGTAGGTTGCCGACCGTGACTTGTGTAATGGACTCATAGTGTTGCAACAGCACTCCAAGTGTCTCGGAACTTGTCACGGAGCTTGGTGGCATCCTGATTTCCCCCCCCCCCCCTAGCTATTATTGGTAGCCAACATTTGTTGTTGTTGATTTTTTGCGCGGGGGTGGGGGACTAAAAGCAGAGCCTGCTCGTCCGTATAGGCAACTTAGGCGGTAGCCTAGGGCGCAAAATTTTGGGGGATGCATAATTGAGGATTATTTTTAACATGGAAATTAAAAAATATAAACTAAATTAAATTGTAGTACTTCTCATCGCTACTTGCATATGCAGACGAATTACTATGTTTTGAAAGGCGAAGAGTATTTTACTTAAGTTGTCTTAGAAAATAGGAAAGTAGGGCCTATAGGTAGGCCTACCCTAACTACTCAGGCACTTTAATCACATTAATGAGGGCGCATAATTTGTTTTCGCCTACGGCGTCAAAAACCCTATAGCCGGTCCTGATTAAAAACATCTGTGGAGTGTAGCCCTACTGGCCAAATAGTCGTATTTCTTATTTGTATGCTGTGATCGACGTTATAAAAAAATCTTCAATGTCTGCAAGTGGAAAACTAGTCTATTATTATGTGAACAAGTAATTTTGATGTTGGAGATGTTGATCTTTTGAAGTAAACAAAAGGCCTATTTGAATACTATAAAAAATGTAGATCTATTTAAAATCATAATCTGTGGGACCACATAACGTCACAATCGAAGAAACTAGATTACAGGGATGTCCAAACTACGGACCGTGAAGACCTTTTTATTTACCAGAAATGTCTACTATTTTGGCATCCAGGAAGCAATTTCACAATTTCTACTAACAGGTGTTCATGTGTAGTGTATCAATGTGTTATTAAATAGTAACTGAATAAAATAATATTAAATGTGTGGTCGGCCCCCAAACTGCTGGTAAATAGTTAATGCGGCCCTCGGGCTGAAAAGTCTCGAGCCCGTGAACTAGAAACACTAGCACTTATACTAGCGTCGTTTGGCCTACTTTGCAAGCAATCTGCATGGCTAACAAATACCTGTTGTTTCCGCCAGGAGTTTCCGTAGTGTAGTGGTTATCACATCTGCCTAACACGCAGAAGGTCCTGGGTTCGAGACCCAGCGGAAACATATTTTTTTTTTGTGAAAATCAATTTTTTTTTTTAAAGCGTCAAAAACACCCAATTTAAAGCATTAAATTTAACATTAAATATAATATATTAATTGCGTTATGCCGGTCAAAACGATGGAGACCATAAAAAATTGTAGGCCTATTTTCATTTTACTATAGGCCTATTGTGTTCGTTTTGAATATTTGTATTATCTCCAATTTTGTATTTATTTTACTAATATAGTCTAGTTTTTAGCTTCTGGTCTGCTATCACCCAGCTTGAGTTAATTTAAACAAAAAAATAATCTCACTATTCATGATAAGTAAAACAAAAAATGAATTAATTATTACTGAAAAGGAAGAATGGATCTAGATCTAGTAGTAACTGCCAGTAGCAGACGATTAATTCGTAACTGGAAATACAATCTTTAAAGGTTTTTGTATAACCAATGGATCTACACTTTAACGTCATATTCTTCTGACCAGACATTATCTGACGTTAGTTTGGGAAAGTTTGGGGAAATACTACTGCGGTGTTGATACGTTTTCTTTTCTCGATTTAAATTTTGAAATGGTACTCCAGACTCCGACAAAAGACTACAATAATCTTATTATAGTCCTTGCTCCGACTATCGCTCTCTAAAGACCATACAGTGAGGCGAAAATACTGTTAAACAAATAATATTAAGTAAAGTATCCATATGGGTGGTTAAGCAGCGTTCACCAGTATCAGTGGCCACGGCATACTAGGTGATTGTGTGACCAGCGCTGCGCACAGCCGCCTTCACCTTACCCCGACTAAGGTCACTTAGGCCTACCCATCAGAGCTGGGTAAACTCAGTGACACCCTCTAGACTGGGGGAAAAAAATCCTAGCTTGCACCGGGATTCGAACACAGGACCTTTGGTACGCCAGCCGAACGCGCTGGCGCACGGTCCCAATGTTAAGTACCATTTCAATTTTTTTTTCTTTATTAGATCAACATATTATAGCAAGGATGTCCTTTTTTATCTTAAATGTTGACGTTATTATTAAGCAAAAAAAAAAAAACAACTATCAACAACGTGTTGGCTACAATCTGAGATTTCACAGAGAGAGATATTGAGTGGGAACTAGACACAGAAGTGGGTTCTCAAATTGCAACATGTCTGACAGCTGTGTGTGTTTTCTTTTGAGTATTGAGAATCTCGTTTAAAAGTTGAGATTTATTTCTTTTCCCCAGATATCTTATACCGTTGACAAAAAAACAACTACCATTTTAAAAATGAAAAAAAAAAAAGACAATAAATACATAAATAAACAAAAGAAGCTGGCTGCCAACTTTGAGCATAGGTATGTCCTTAAAATTGCCTACGTTAGTTTTATTCTTATGCCAATGGGCTGGTATAGGTTGAAGGGGGGTGTATCTATCCCTGACAGTGAAAGCATTTATCTTCTGGTCCTTTCACTGCCAGATAGAAGAAGAACAACGACCACATACTTATTCCACCACCTGTATAGATTGTTAGAGTGCACACCTTTCTGGGCTCCAAAAGCACCTCCCACCTCCCTATTATGAGCTAAAGTTACGCTGCCGACCAGATTTATGGTCCCCCTCCCCCAAACGAGGGGCCAGCCGTCTTCCCATCACCCCCCCCCCCCGCCACCATTGTCCCGCACACACTTCTCAATAACAGTAAACACAATTTGCCGTTGTCAGCCCCCCCCCCCCCCCCGGGTCCCTTCCCCCCCCCCCCCAAAAAAAAAAAGTCTACATCACCCACCCCTTCGCCCTTCATAGTTTGAATAATTTAGTTTGAACAATGAGATCGCTTGTTGATAATAACGCCTCCCCTCGCGCCCCAGCACCCACCGAGAAATTCAAACTATCTCTAACGATAGATGAGTGTTTAAAGTTCATGTGTTGAAAAGTTCTAGTACAGAAATTAAAAATTACTTTCTCTCTATAAATATTAAGAACACACACTAATGTTTTCATTTCCGTCTCTTTTTTATTTCTTCCCACTTTTTTATAGTTCAGAGGTCGTATGAATTTGTAATTTAATGTAAAACACAGAGTGTATTTATCGTGCGCAGTCCGTGTGACTAAAGTGGCCGTCCATAAATGACGTAAATCGACTATTTGGAGGGAGGGGGGAGGGGGTCAATATGGTTCTGACGGTGTGTGACGATGAGGAGGGTGTGTTTAAATGACAACCGAACATTTAAAAAAAAAAGTCATGTTTAAATAAAACTTACACTTAAACAAATTGTATCCGGTAATAATTCATTCGATAATCATGAGATAATTTGAATACATAATATTCTGATTCTAGCAGTTTTAACTAGATAAGGAATATTTTATAATTATTTTGTTTACTACAGTCTTCTCATACTATATGTAAGAGCTGCGCCATATTAAATAAATAATACAGCCACAATAAAAGTGATTTAAAACAGAGGTCGGCAACCTGCGGAACGCGTCTCGACACGCATAGCGATTTCCAACGGCAAGCGGAAGACCTAAAAGAAGGCATTTTAAGTAACTTCTACAACAAATTGTGTGCTAGAGCAGGATTACTTTTAGGATGTTGACACGCTGAATCAATTAAAAGTCCCACTTTGGCAAACTATCATCATAACGTTGCCGACCCATGATTTAAAACATGCTAATTCTGAAACTTGTCATTAGTTGGTTATTTTTTTTTTTTACACTTATGATTGATCAAAAAAGCCTACACACATTTTATCAATTCCCCTTTAAATAGATATACACAAGAGTCTTAATGAGGTCTGACCTTTTCAATTGGTCAGGGTTTATCGAGTTCGTGAACGTCCGGTTTATTTCCGACAACACTCGTTTAATGACCTTTTCGCCTTTTGCATGGTTTTTGACAATTTGTTTCAATCGTCCAGTTCTGGTCTTTTAAAATATATACAAAAGCTACAATATTATTATTTATGAGTTTTGAGGAATCCGTTTTTATCACCTAAAGTGAAAATACGACAGTTAATCGTCGACGTGTGAGATGCGTTAAGTTAAATTTACGTTGATGTAAAAAAATAAAGTAGTCAAGGGCAGCTGTTCATGGTGATAGAAAGAAACATGATCTATAGATAAATACAGACGCAAAAACGAATATTCTATTGCCTCAAGCAATACTTTGGAAATATAAATAAAAATGTATTCTCTACAGCTTATCTTACTCGCAGTACAACCAGTAACGCAGAACACAGACGCATCGAAGGTCCTGGATTCGAATCCTGATGGAGGCTAGGATTCGTAGCCGAGGCTGGAGGGCGTACCTGAGTCTACCCAGCTCTGATGGGTACCTGACATTATTTGGGGTAAAGTGAAGGCGGCCGGGCATTGTGTTGGCCACAAAATCCCTCTAGTATATCGTGACCACAGAAACTGGGAAACGCTACTTGACCGGTCCTCAATTCTGTCCAACGATTACTTTACTTACTTATTCATTTTTAAAATGTATTTTTATGAGAATTTTTAAAAAGCATTTATAAATATGAGTCGGGCGTGAAAATCGTTTAAGTGCTTAGGGCCTCTAAATGTTGGAATCCGGCCCTGCTTATAACTATATGTCGTGTGAACATTATTTAAATTATCATCATCGCTTATGAGGCTATTGCCAAAACTGAAGATCCTTATCCAATATCCATTATCCAATAACAAAAACAACAACTAAGGAAACAGAACTTTGGATTTCTGAGCTGACAAAATATTGACATGGGTTATAAAACAAATGCCTATAATATATTCTACCCACACGCCAGACAACAGAAGAAAAAAAAAGTTTCTTTCAAATGTGAAAACGGTACTCAAATGGCACAGCGATGTTTTTACTTTAAAAAAAAAAACAAAGATGTCAAACTGAGTTTAATTTAGTTGACTTATATTTAACAGGTAACATTTTCTTGCTTTTTTTTTTCTTCTCCGGCAGGGGGTGGGGTGGGTAAGGCGGGAAAAAAGGTTGGGGGGGGGGGGGGTAAACTTTGGCCATGAATCATATTTCCACTAGTTTGACAGTTTAGTCATCATCAGCTGATTGTTTTAGACAGACCTCAATTTCCTGTCAAGACTATGTCTATTTTATCTACACCTCTCTCCTGGTTGGTTAGCTTTTTTTTAGACCAGATTATGGTATAATGACTTGCCAGCAGTCCCTAGCAGTCTCAAAAAAGTTAGAAAAAAAAGAAAAGAAATTGCACAAAAGTTGATGAACATCCAAGAGTTACCTCATCATGAAAGGTAAATGTTAGTCACAAATAGTTCTCTCATTTTCCTCCTCTTCCCCCCCCCCCCCTTTTTTTTTCTTCTCTCTCTCTCTCATTTCGCAATTTTTTTTTATTTAGATGAGAGTAAATATTTATCTCGTGTGTCAAAGTACAGATGACGTCATCAACAATTGTTCAGCAAATTTAAAGTTTGATGAACCAAAAAAAAAAAAGAACTGTGTATGACGTACGTCTGTGTTCGACGTCTGCAGGTGAAAAAAAAAATTCTGAACATGGCTGGGTTTGAGATTATCTTTTTCGCATTTACTTAATGGCCTTGTTCTTGTTTGAAAGATATGTTTGTATGTTTGTATTTTGTTTGTATGTTCGTTAACCATATGGTCGAGTTAGATAGTTAGATGTATGGAGTCTTTTTTACTATTAAACATTAGTCTGAAATATAAAAAAAAATACAATGTAGAAGTCTGTCTTTCTCATGCCATCTGTCTCTTTATCTGTCTGTATGTATATCTATCTATCGGTCTGTATATTTATTTATGAATCTATCTATTTATCTGTCTTTTTATCTGTTTGATTACCTACCTAACTAACAATAGATGTAACTATCTATTTATCTAACTATCTGTCTCTTTATCTATTTATATCTATATGTCTATTTATCAACACACCTACCTATCTATATATCTACCTATATATTTATTTATCTATTTACCTTTCTGTTTAGTTATCTGTTTATCTACCAATGTATCGACCTATCTCTCTCTCTCGCTCTCTCTCTCCATATATATATATATATATATATATATATATATATTATTATTATTATATATCGACTCTCTCTTAATAAATATCTATCCAATATCCATCTATCTACCTGTATAATCATACAAGTATTAATATAGGTGTTCTACTAGAATTCAAGGACTGGTATGAATAACTCTGAAACGAGCATGGGAAAGATCTAACCCAAACTAAAAATGGAAAGTACTTAGGAGTAATAATAAATTATCTTCTTGGAATTTACATATTAATGAAGTAACAGATAAATCTAATAAAACATAAGGCTTCATAAAAATGAACTTTCACAAATATAATAAGAACATAAAACTAACATGATATAATAATCAATAGTTAAGATAAGATTAGATTTCTTTATTGATCCATACAAATGGAAATGTGCCTTGATTACAGATGATTGGTCTTTGAGCATATTTTAAACAATATAAAAGAACTATTAGTACTCAAGTACAGAAATATAGGGGTCTACTTATAATAAGATCTATACTGGAATATGCATCTTCTGTATGGGACACAATAGCTTAAAAACATTTGTTAAGATTAGAGCAAATCCAGAAAAGAGATGCACGGTTTATTACTAGCGAATATTTACAACTGACAAGAGTAACACCAAAAGTTAAATTACTAAGCCTAGAAACACTAGAGTACAGAAAGGCAAAGAGTAAAGTAGTAATAATACTAATGGCTTTTAATTGTAATTTAGAAATACAAATACAACACAATAACAACCTGTTGCAACTATCAACATAGGCTACAAAGACACGTTCCTTATCCCTTATGCAAGAACAAATATAGGCCTAAGTAACCTACGCTTTTTTCCCCGAGTAGCATCCGGGCATGGAATGGGTTGCCTGAACAAACCAGGAAAAGCATTCCGGGAGAGGGGTTGAACCCATCCCTTCCTTTACCCCGTGACTACGCCGATGCCATTTCTCTATCTAAAGATCTATGCATTCGCCTCGTCATCCATATTGACACACACAAAACCAATGCTTAAGCTTATTTATTTCTTTTTGTATTGTTTTCTACAAATTTCATTGCCCTTTAAACAAGAAATCAATTTCACATAACAAAAAAAATAAAAATAATGATCATAAATGTCGGTTATCAATAACATGTATAACCTATAATTGGAATCCATGTTGAATCTTACATATACACACACGCAAAAGCCAACCTAGATAAAACCCCAAAACCTATAAAGCCACACTGTCTGAGAGAACAAGATGCGTGAATTAACTCTGCCCCCCCCCCTTTCACTCATTTCCACAGGCGGCACCAATAAATTTGATCGCCCTAGCCCGGGCGGAGACAGACGCGGGCCATTGTGCATTTCTAATGAGCAAGAGTGCGTTTCAGTTTTAAAATGCACATAATTTATTTTTTTTGTTCCTCCACCCCCTCTATCCCTCCTGCGCCCCCTCCCCTTTCCCATCGGCCCGAGATGCTAGGTATGGGATGATTTCGGAGGGGGAGGGGGGATCATATACACATATATACGCACAAAACACAAAAACACGTGCGCAAGGACGCAGCATACATACACACGGAAAATGCCATCCTTGACTTGTGGGATGCTGCTTGTGGGCCAAGGTCAAGGGTACACCACATATGATACCCCATTTTTGGTAAAATTTTCAATGGTAAACCGTCGTGTTTCCAGAAAAAAAATAATGGAGGGGAGGGGGGGGGGAGTGACATTTAAATGTGGCATACGGGAGGATGGTTGGGGGAAGGGGTGCAGGGAGTTTTTTTTTTAGCACCCAGGGCTGGGGTAAAAATCCATTTGACAGCACCCTTTCTTTAAGTGTAGGCTGTTTAAATTACAGGAATTTTATATGGACCTTGTTTTTCAAGGTGTTAATTAGGGCTTTCGGGTAATGTTCATTTTAGAACTTGATGCCTAATGTAAGCCTACTCAATGCCTTCTGTATGCCTACTGAATGCCTTCTGTATGCCTACTGAATGCCTTCTGTATGCCCACTCAATGCCTGTTCGCCAAACTGTATGCCTAAGTATACAAATAGAGACCAGACTTATAATGAAGTGATTTATTTTTGAGGGTCTGTTAATGTTCAACATCTTTGAATCCTGTAAACTTTATGTACCTACATGCATTACGTGTGTGCTTACATGCATTACATCTGTGCCTACATGCATTACATCTGTGCTTACATGCATTACATCTGTGCATACATACATTACATCTGTGCCTACATGCATTACATCTGTGCCTACATGCATTACATCTGTGCCTACACACATTACATCTTTACCTACATGCATTACTTGTGTGCTTACATACATTACATCTGTGCCTACATGTATTACAGCTGTGCCTACATGCATTATGGGTGTGCTTACATGCATTACATCTGTGCATACATACATTAGGCCTACATCTGTGCCTACATGCATTACATCTGTGCCTACATGCATTACATCTTTGCCTACATGCATTACATCTGTGCCTACATGCATTACGTGCGTGCTTACATGCATTACATCTGTGCCTACATACATTACATCTTTACCTACATGCATTACTTGTGTGCTTATATACATTACATCTGTGCCTACATGCATTACATCTGTGCCTACATGCATTACACTTAACCTTTAAACAATTCTAAATTTGGGTTCAGATTTTTTTTAATGTGCATATATATTTTTCGTTTGCATTATTCTAGATAAATGAAAACAGAACACGAACTATCAAATCTAAATATGTATACTTTATCTCCTGGTTACCTACAAAACGTCAACAAGACTATTAATCTCTAATTTAATATAAAAAAATGGAAAAAAAATTGGTTTAGTTAGCCCGTTTCGCACCGTGCGTCGTACAGGGCGGCCAACATTTTCCCAGAGTTCTCTGCCTGATGCAAAACTCTCAGCGCGTCAACCCAATCTACACAAACGGACTGCTGGTCTCTCTTACAGGTTGGTGTCCAGGTAATCATTGAGCGTCCTTGTCTCCATTGTCTCAATCTTTGGATTCCAACTAAAGGGCTAGTTGTGCTGTCTGCCGTCTGACATTCTCAGCGAGATCTGTCTAACTCACTCTTCTTTTTTTTTTCAATCTGGTCATGTACTTTTCATATTATACTTACTATAACTTTAATATGTACTGTGAAAAATCTCTAACTTTCAAATTAATAATTTAAAACACCGACATTGATTATGTAAAAGAAACTCACCAGAGTCGGAGATTAATGTGGTTAAGGAAATTGGGGTTGGTTTATCCACCACTCTCTAAGTTAAACAAAAAGAAATAAATTTTCCCTACATTAGCAGAAGTTTCTAACTCCTGACCCCCCCCCCCCCCCAAACTCACCAGTGTCTTGGCCGTTATCAGATAACGTGTCATCATTCTTATCTCTGTCTGTCTTCACATAATCTAGATGGAGTAGTTAAGTATCATTACGCCAGTATTTAACTTACATACGATCAACTTTAACATTTGCATCAAATAGTCCTTTACACATTCATGAAAATCAGCTTCCACATTACAGTCAATCACTCTTCCCCCTTGCATAGAATTACCATTTACCTGTACAGCAACCAAGCCACACCTTTCAGTCTTCTGTCTCCTTACATTTCGAAGTTCTCGCGCGGAATTTGGTCTCCCCGGGCCGGTCCCACAATCCCCACCCCCCTCTCAGGAAAACACATGAAAAGTAGATCAATTGATTGAGTTCAAATATTAAGTAGGTCAAACGTAAGTTTCTTCTTCTGTTAGCCAGTCTGCTGAGCAGTTTGCTCTCTTGCAGTCAATGCTAAACAAACATATAGGTTTCTCTGGGATTGTTATTCTGAAGGGGTTGGGTAGCTTTTTTTTTTTCAACCCCGCAGTTCGAGAGAGTTTTCAGTTATTCGTCCAGCACCTGCAAGTAGTACTCTGAGTCGTGGAAAGATGCATTCATTGTGGACATATATATTTTTATAAAATATAATTACGTGCTCTAGATGTACTCGACTTATTTACATCTATAGTCAATGCACTTAATCTTACAAGTTCATTTCATTGAACATTATCCCTTCAAACTACAAGTTCACTTAATCTTACAAGTTCATTTCATTGAACATTATCCCTTCAAACTACAAGTTCACTTCATCTTACAAGTTCATTTCATTGAACATTATCCCTTCAAACTACAAGTTCACTTCATCTTACAAGTTCATTTCATTGAACATTATCCCTTCAAACTACAAGTTCACTTCATCTTACAAGTTCATTTCATTGAACATTATCCCTTCAAACTACAAGTTCACTTCATCTTACAAGTTCATTTCATTGAACATTATCCCTTCAAACTACAAGTTCACTTCATCTTACAAGTTCATTTCATTGAACATTATCCCTTCAAACTACAAGTTCACTTCATCTTACAAGTTCATTTCATTGAACATTATCCCTTCAAACTACAAGTTCACTTCATCTTACAAGTTCATTTCATTGAACATTATCCCTTCAAACTACAAGTTCACTTCATCTTACAAGTTCATTTCATTGAACATTATCCCTTCAAACTACAAGTTCACTTCATCTTACAAGTTCATTTCATTGAACATTATCCCTTCAAACTACAAGTTCACTTCATCTTACAAGTTCATTTCATTGAACATTATCCCTTCAAACTACAAGTTCACTTCATCTTACAAGTTCATTTCATTGAACATTATCCCTTCAAACTACAAGTTCACTTCATCTTACAAGTTCATTTCATTGAACATTATCCCTTCAAACTACAAGTTCACTTCATCTTACAAGTTCATTTCATTGAACATTATCCCTTCAAACTACAAGTTCACTTAATCTTACAAGTTCATTTCATTGAACATTATCCCTTCAAACTACAAGTTCACTTCATCTTACAAGTTCATTTCATTGAACATTATCCCTTCAAACTACAAGTTCACTTCATCTTACAAGTTCATTTCATTGAACATTATCCCTTCAAACTACAAGTTCACTTCATCTTACAAGTTCATTTCATTGAACATTATCCCTTCAAACTACAAGTTCACTTCATCTTACAAGTTCATTTCATTGAACATTATCCCTTCAAACTACAAGTTCACTTCATCTTACAAGTTCATTTCATTGAACATTATCCCTTCAAACTACAAGTTCACTTCATCTTACAAGTTCATTTCATTGAACATTATCCCTTCAAACTACAAGTTCACTTCATCTTACAAGTTCATTTCATTGAACATTATCCCTTCAAACTACAAGTTCACTTCATCTTACAAGTTCATTTCATTGAACATTATCCCTTCAAACTACAAGTTCACTTCATCTTACAAGTTCATTTCATTGAACATTATCCCTTCAAACTACAAGTTCACTTCATCTTACAAGTTCATTTCATTGAACATTATCCCTTCAAACTACAAGTTCACTTCATCTTACAAGTTCATTTCATTGAACATTATCCCTTCAAACTACAAGTTCACTTCATCTTACAAGTTCATTTCATTGAACATTATCCCTTCAAACTACAAGTTCACTTCATCTTACAAGTTCATTTCATTGAACATTATCCCTTCAAACTACAAGTTCACTTCATCTTACAAGTTCATTTCATTGAACATTATCCCTTCAAACTACAAGTTCACTTCATCTTACAAGTTCATTTCATTGAACATTATCCCTTCAAACTACAAGTTCACTTCATCTTACAAGTTCATTTCATTGAACATTATCCCTTCAAACTACAAGTTCACTTCATCTTACAAGTTCATTTCATTGAACATTATCCCTTCAAACTACAAGTTCACTTCATCTTACAAGTTCATTTCATTGAACATTATCCCTTCAAACTACAAGTTCACTTCATCTTACAAGTTCATTTCATTGAACATTATCCCTTCAAACTACAAGTTCACTTCATCTTACAAGTTCATTTCATTGAACATTATCCCTTCAAACTACAAGTTCACTTCATCATACAAATTAACTTTGTCCTACAAGTTCACCTTTCTCCAAAATAGTTAACTTCGTTATACTACCGGGTAATTCACTTTATCCTACAAGTTCACTTCATTTTACAAATTCACTTCATTCTACAAGTCACATTTAATTCTACAAATGTCCTTTATGCTACATGTTTTCTTCAAATTCTCTAGCTTTTACCAATAAAGTAGAAACATTATTGCACACACACAAACATACACTCACAAACACAAACTCACAAGCACACACTCACAAGCACACACTCACACACAAACAAGCACAGCACACACATGTAAACATGTTTAATGTTCGTTACGAAGACAAACACACACACACACGGAGTTAAATATGGAAGCTGGCGCGTGAAGTGGATGTGGCGGGGCGGGGAGATGTTGCTAGGAGACAGGGGAGCGTGCTCCCGTTTATTGTCATGCTTCAATTAAGGCGGTAGAATGAATGAATAAGCATGACCGTTCCACCTGATTTCTTGATTCCAAATCAAACAAACCGTAGGATATCAAACAAGTCATCGCTAGTTAAAGTTTTATGCCATCCTTTATCGAAACTATATCTCCCCCCCCCCCCCCTTAACCCTCGCAATCCTATCTATGATTGGGGAGTTCACTATCCAACCTACTAACCCCCTTCCCCCCCTAAACTCCCAACTCCGCCCCATTTCATGCAGCTGGATGATTTCCGTTTCATTTCAATTTCAATTGTTGTTTTTAATTTCACCCGGTTCTTTATTCCAAGGTCTATTGTTGCACTGGCGCGTGATTTAGTGACGCCCAATCGTGTACCGTCCCAGGGTGATCGGCGCCCTCTCGTAATCAATCCACGCCCTGCATCCTTAAGTATTTTAAAATTGTATTGTATGTCCACGGAAACAAAAGCAATATCGCCCCCTACCCCCAAACACTCTTACCTTCTCTCTCTCCCCCGCCCCCGACCCCTCCTTTTCCCACGGGACGACCCCATTGACACGAGCCTAGTGTGAGCGCTTATACATTTCTACCATCGTCAAAACGTTTTAATTTCTACTCACCCTTCCCGCACCCCAATCCCCCAGTACCCGCTCTCCACCAGCACCGGTAATATCCACTCCCCCTCCCCTTTCCTTCATCACTTCATGAAGTTAACACTTAGTCTCCACGCCCCACCCTCTCCCGACTGCCCCCCCCCCTTTATTCCACCCAGGTTGTGACGGTCACATTCGTTTTTCTTTGTATGTTATTGTCACCCCCCTCCCCCTCCACCCACAATCACTCCCGCCCTCTCACTCCCTCTCCCACACCTATTTTGTTCATAATCAATTTCAATTTTCAGAGAGAGAGTCCATTGCTATGCGCCCGCCAAAGGTGAATCTGTATAAAACCATCGCTAGTATTAGTTCAGCCTGCTTCTGTTACATTCTGACTGCTTCCCGTGACGACACTGCTTAAACCCAGAACGCTTTGAATAAAAGAAATTTAAAAAAGAAAAACGTACACACACACACGCACAATATCCCATTATTGTTTGTTAAGTAACAGTGCTTTAATTCCAGAGCCCCAAGTGGAAAGGGGGGGGGGGAGGTTAACCTGGAAGCGCGGGAGATGAGGGGGGGGGGGGGGGGAACCGCTCGCGTATGGAAGTTGCCATGAAACCCGAAGCTTAGGGTAATTAATCTTTTAGCATATAATGTTCAAACATTTATTGGTGGCATTGGTAAGAGTCCGGCATTCAATAGAGCCCCCCCCGGGTTATCTCTTGGCTCCCGGCCCCGCGATTTCCCGACCAATCATAAAACGTTTCGACCCATCAGCCACGGGTGACGGGCGACCGAGGAGGCAACCAGCCGTGGTAATGACGGCTCTATATTATAAATGCTTTTCTTGTTGCGATGGAAAATCAACGCTGATTTGTTTCATTGTTTCTTTCTATTCGAATTGTTTTATGTTTCTTTTTTTTTCGTCTTCTCTCTCTCCCTCTCTCTCTCTCTCTCTCTCTCGTTCATTCTTTTAATCGAACTCAATCAGACAAAAAAATATTGATGGCTATATTCAATGAATTTACGATTGCGCGTTTACTGTGCATCACTGAAACCATTTGTATTAATTTTCTCTTCTCTTTTAAACCCCAAAAAAATAAAAATAAATAATAAAATTTAGTTTTGGTTTGAGTTTTTTGTTTTGGTCCTGGCCACGGCGCGTGCGTTATGTTTTAATGTGCCAGGTAATGAAGCGTTTACAACCGTGTCAATGTTGGTCATGACCTGCAATCAATACAAATGCAAACAGTTCTTTGTTGGTGTTTTTTGTTTTTGTTGTTTTGTTTGGCATTTTTCTTTTTTTTTTTCTTCTCTTTTCTTTCTCACTCACTGATGCATCAATTTGGTTTGCAAAACATTCACTCTCATAAGTGAGCGCTATCATTAACACACCCCAAACAGTGTTTAATGCTAAATCTTTTTTTTTTCTTTTTTTCGTTTTATTGTTGAAAACGTAGACATCTATTTCTGATTCTGAGATTGACGGCGAATTTATAAATTTGAATAATGTCCCCTCTTGTGTCGTCATGGTGATAACCCATCCGCTTGATATGTGCCCAATGAAACAGCAAACAATGCTTTTAATAATGTTATCCAAATGAAACAAAAATGAAACAAAATATCAACTTTTAAACAAAATCCCACTTTTTAAAATCTGTTCTAACTTAATACAGATCACTGATCTATAAAAAAAATGGATTAGGCACCGACTTATCTACAAAAATATATTTCCTAAACACTGACCTTTATAAACATTTCAAGTGACTTAGACGTCCTTTTTATGGTAAAGATTTGTTCTACTTATAGGTGGTTTATTCCTATGACTGGCTTAAATGGATAAGTGAATAGTGTAATCAATTCTGGTTTAAATTTGCTCATACATATTTATTACGGAGGCGCTATCCATTCTTTTTTTAAGATCAGTGCTAAAAACAGACACACCCAGAAAGAAATGACCCATAATTTGCAAAAAAAAAAAAAAAAAAAAAAAAAAACAATAAGATTTCTATTTAAGACAACTTATCTATAATTTTTATCACTTTTCTCTTTCAAATAAAAAAAATGTCACAAAATGTATCGAAGATTGAAATGTAACAGACGCCAAAACCGTTAGCAGAAGTGATTTGTCACCAACCTTTTTGTTGTTTCATATCGTCTGCTAAAAGGGAAGTAGAAATTCCGGAATGAGACTTTCATTCTGAAACAAAAGAAGAGATCAAAATTTATTGTTTTTCACATTAGGAAATTAGCGATCCAGTTAATTGGTTTCCATTAAATGTGATTTGAGTTAAAATATTCTGTTGTTATTTTTTTCAATACTTTTTTTTTTTAAGTGCATAGTTGGAATGAATCTGATATGGTTGGTTGTGACAGCTTCCCGCCAAGATTATGGTAATAAATTATACGACTAGAACTTTTATTTTTAGCCTAGAGAAATAAAAGAATATATAGAAGAAGAAATAAACACACTCACAAATTAAATATATATATATATTATATATATAATTTATATATATAGATATGAAACAGAGAAATAGGTAGAAAGGTAGATAAATATATAAGAGAGATTATGGGTAAGACACATAGGTAGAATAGGTAGATAGATAGACAGGGGCATCAAAGACTGGCAAAGTGTGTAAACCACCGATACGTCCACATTAAGAGCACACCGGCGGACTAACGCATGTGGGACGGCCTCTGTTGCGCGTTCGATGTTCATTGCACTACAGAGAGGCTCCAAACCTCGGCTAAGAGGAAGCACCGGACGCAACAGTCTCAAACCCGCCCTGGTGCCTGGACGTCCAGATCTGTAGTCTGGGATTTGTGCTACCGGACGACAGTGCAGGTATATGAGCGAGCCACCACGGTAATGATGCAGGAGAACTCATCAGATGGTGATAGAAGAGTGGTGAATGTACTGCGGAGACCGTACTCTTTGTTACGTGACACACCCTATCGGCGTGCAGCGGGTGGCTAGTCTCGGACAGGACCTTGGTGTGCCCCGCCTATGGTCCACCCCTTTACATCTAAAGAGCCGAAAGGCTCGTCCGTTTCTTAGAGACCTTTTTACAATCAGTAGATAAATAGATAAATAGTTAGATAGATAGATAGACAGCAAGACAGATACAAAAGCTGTGCAAAATAGGCCTATTTCTATATCGAACAAAACGGATTACTAAAACCAATAACGGTTTATTTGAGACCTCAAATTTGGACAATTTTTTAATTATAGACACATGCTGCGCCGTAATCTACTCGACAGGTAGTCAACAATAGTCTCTGTCTGGCAGTTTCGTGTTCGATTCTTTCATTTCTATCAATCTTGATTTATGCTCGCCCAATTCATCGTTCATCGCTTTGTTCTTCTATCTTTGTTATAAATATTTCGCTACTTTCCCCCTTGCTATCTTTCCCCTCCCCTCCTTATAAAAGAACGTCTGCTTGTCTGTCCACATATTTCATTCAACTTCCCACTCCACCCCCTCCCCCCTCTCTCTTCCTCTCTTCTCACACGTCAAGGATTTCATCCATTTTTTAAGATCGCGTGATTCCTTTTATGGATGATTTATCCGATGGATTTCTAATACAGCTTCTCTCTTATTCCCCCTCCTGACCCCAACACTCCCCACCGTACCCCCTGCCTATAACTCCCCGAAATCCCATCCATTAAAACTTCATAGCATTGATTCTTCTTTCTGCTTCGGTGCCCAAAGTATCGAATATTGTAACCGGAAATAAAGATGAGAACATATGCGTGAGGAACAAAGAGCCCGGAAAAATATAGTCGATTCCACAGAGGCTGAAGTTTTAATAGGCGGCGCATTAAAATTCGGTTGGGGCCGGAGTTTCCTTTCGGTATCTAGAATATTCTATTCAGAACCGGATCGATACCAACGTATGTTAACACGAGAAATCACGAGATCATGTATATATAAATGGTATGTAGAAGGTGATGTTCAGTAGTGTTCTATTTTACTCGTATGTTCTATTCAGAATTGCTCTATTTTAATCGTATGTTGTATGTGATGTTATATTTTACTCGTTTTTTGTATGTGATGTTTATTATTGTTCTATTTTACTCGTATGTTGTATGTGATGTTTATATTGTTCTATTTTACTCGTATGTTGTATGTGATGTTAATCATTGTTCTATTTTACTCGTATGTTGTATGTGATGTTAATTATTGTTCTATTTTACTCGTTTGTTGTATGTGATGTTTATTATTGTTCTATTTTACTCGTATGTTGTATGTGATGTTTATTATTGTTCTATTTTACTCGTATGTTGTATGTGATGTTTATTATTGTTCTATTTTACTCGTATGTTGTATCTGATGTTTATTATTGTTCTATTTTACTCGTATGTTGTATCTGATGTTTATTATTGTTCTATTTTACTCGTATGTTGTATGTGATGTTCTATTTTACTCGTATGTTGTATGTGATGTTAATTATTGTTCTATTTTACTCGTATGTTGTATGTGATGTTCTATTTTACTCGTATGTTGTATCTGATGTTTATCATTGTTCTATTTTACTCGTATGTTGTATGTGATGTTCAATTTTACTCGTATGTTGTATGTGATGTTAATTATTGTTCTATTTTACTCGTATGTTGTATCTGATGTTTATTATTGTTCTATTTTACTCGTATGTTGTATGTGATGTTCTATTTTACTCGTATGTTGTATCTGATGTTTATTATTGTTCTATTTTACTCGTATGTTGTATCTGATGTTTATTATTGTTCTATTTTACTCGTATGTTGTATGTGATGTTCTATTTTACTCGTATGTTGTATCTGATGTTTATCATTGTTTTATTTTACTCGTATGTTGTATGTGATGATCTATTTTACTCGTATGTTGTATGTGATGTTTATTATTGTTCTATTTTACTCGTATGTTGTATGTGATGTTTATTATTGTTCTATTTTACTCGTATGTTGTATGTGATGTTTATTATTGTTCTATTTTACTCGTATGTTGTATCTGATGTTTATTATTGTTCTATTTTACTCGTATGTTGTATGTGATGTTTATTATTGTTCTATTTTACTCGTATGTTGTATGTTATGTTTATTATTGTTCTATTTTACTCGTTTGTTGTATGTGATGTTTATTATTGTTCTATTCTACTCGTATGTTGTATGTGATGTTTATTATTGTTCTCTTTTACTCGTATGTTGTATGTGATGTTTATTATTGTTCTATTTTACTCGTATGTTGTATCTGATGTTTATTATTGTTCTATTTTACTCGTATGTTGTATGTGATGTTTATTATTGTTCTATTTTACTCGTATGTTGTATGTTATGTTTATTATTGTTCTATTTTACTCGTTTGTTGTATGTGATGTTTATTATTGTTTTATTTTACTCGTATGTTGTATGTGATGTTTATTATTGTTCTAATTTACTCGTATGTTGTATGTGATGTTTATTATTGTTCTATTTTACTCGTATGTTGTATCTGATGTTTATTATTGTTCTATTTTACTCGTATGTTGTATCTGATGTTTATTATTGTTCTGTTTTACTCGTATGTTGTATGTTATGTTTATTATTGTTCTGTTCTACTCGTATGTTCTATTCAGCATTGTTCTAGTTTACTCGTATGTTGTATGTGATGATTTGTCTTCTTTCAATACAGCTTTGTATGTTAATGCATTTCGTTTTATCTAGTTTTGTATTTGATTCGTTGTATGAGAATATAGCTCCGCCTTTTTGTTATATCGGTCTTGTCAGGAATTAACATGCAGGGCTGAATATTGATCATAAAGGCTCTAAGCACATACGAGCTTGTGGTGGCCCTTATAATAAGTAATTCAATGCATAAACAACAATATTAATTAACCACAAAATAACATATTTTTCTTCATAACAATTAAAACTTACACTAAAATGGAAATAAATGTATCTGGGTTTTGTTTTTTTTGTTGTTGTTGTTATTGTATGTGACGACGTTTGATATTTGACACGTTTCGTCCAACGTTTTAGATTGTAAGTAGGTAAATTGTAAAGGACGTAATCCCAAGGTAAATTATAAAGGGCGTAATACCTAGGTTAACTTTAAAGGATGCAATACACAGGTAAATTTAAAGATTGCATTTACCTATATAAATTGAGAGTTGGCTATGTAATACCTTGGGAAAATTTTGAAAGCTGTTGCACCTGTATAAAAAGAATAAATAAAACCGAACCAAAAAAAAAAGAATTTAAAAAAAAAAGAATGATATTGTATCAAATTCAGAATAATAAATTAACGCTCCGATCCACAATATAGAAATAAAATCAAAAACAAAAATTCATCGCGTGCGATAGTTTCAGGTTTCCCGCCCATTAACGAAGACGTCACGTTCCGCAGACGACATCGCGCCGAACATCACAGGCAAGGAGAGGAAGGAGAAAAAAGCTCGGCAGGCGGAAGTCTCCAGCGGAACACGAGTCAAACCGCGCGATGAAATGAAAATTGTTGAACAGAATTTGTCTCCCTTTGACGCTGAATATAGCAACACAAGTCCTCCATTTTAACCTTATTATTTATATTTCCGGAGCAAAATGGGATCGATGTTTCTGTAGCTGCCATGGTGGAGCCGAAGGGGGGGTCGGTGCCTCCGGTCATCGGAGCCACGGAGTTGGATAGTTTAGTCGCAGGTTATTTTTTTGATTCCGAGATAGGGCGATCAAAAGGTGACAAGTTGAGGGCCGCGCACAGATTGACCTGTTAATAATCAATTGAATCGCCCAGAGAATGGAGCGGGCCGCTTATCTCAGACATCACCGGGAATGTTACGTGCAGGGTCTAATCGAATACCGGCCGAGGGTTATTATATCTTGCCTGCAATGGATAGGGTATTGAGTTGATTCCCCCCTCCCCTCCCACCTCTCTCTCTCTTTTGTCTACTTCAAGGAATCTCAAAGCATTATTTGCCAGCCCTTTGATACCAATTGTAAACGCTTTTTTTTTCTTGTTCTTCCTATAACACATAGAAAAATATTGGGTGGCAGCCTGTGCCCACCAACCAGAAGCATTGATTTCTATGATATACTAATTGGAGATGGAGGAGCTGTTTACGGAGAAAGGACACGGAATGCAAGCGGATTGTGCTGCAATACCAGTGCACAACCACCTTTATGGTTTCTCCCAATTGGTCTCTCTCTTCAGTCGCCATTGCTTGTCGCGGAAGTGTCAATGGATTTAATGAAGAATAATGCTCCAAGACATCGGATTAGCAGAGATAAAATGTGCTGCCTTCGGATCACTGATATTAGTGTAATTCCTTATGTTTACAGACAATGGCCGAAGCCTCGAGGAGGACTCAGTGGGGGCTAGGTCTTCCAGAAATCTTTGAAACATAATTTATTTGAAAGCTGTTTTCTTCTTTTTTCAATATGTACTAAGTTCACGAAAAAGTTGGTAAATGTTTGTCACTCAAAAGTTCGGCCCACCCTGGAAAAAAATGTCTGACCTCGCCTCTGTTTACAAACGTTCCTTCTAGATAGAAGACTATTACGTGCCAGGCCCAAAACTTCTGCAGGGCGACAAAGATTGGTCGACGGCAGGGACCGGTTTGTTGAGAGTTCGGTGTAATAACCGAATGTAAAAAAAACAAATCTCCATAGGTCCCAACCTGCACGCACAGAGTGAGAACCGTTGGCGTCTATGTTACAGATTGATGTCTGGGGACCAGAGCTTCTAGTCTTGATTTTCCGAGTTAAATTTTAAAATCGATTCCAGAATTAAAACAACGCAAAACAATAACTACAAATCTGAGTTTGAAATGAGAGTGAAACCCGGGCATGTGGGCGAAAGCGATACACATGAAGCGTATCGTTGATGCAAATTATTTGCTGCGGATGATCTATTGGCAAGAGCATGCTGTAATTATTCTAGTTTTAATGAAATCAAATATATACGACTTCAATCTCCGAGTCGTGATGTGAGTGCGTGAACTCTGGCGTACTTTGTTTAAAAAAATATATATACTTAGCCATTGTGAACCTTTTTACTTCACCAACGGGACTTTTTATCCTACCATTGGGAAAATGGTAACCTCACCATTATGAACATAGTAATTCCACCTTTGGGAACATAGTAACTTCCCCTTTGGAAATATAGTAACTTCACCACTGGGAACATAGTAACCTCATCATTGGGAACATAGTAACTTCACCATTGGGAACATAGTAACCTCATCATTGGGAACATAGTAACTTCACCACTGGGAACGTAGTAATTTCACCTTCGGGAACATGGTAACTCTAATTGGAATCAGTTGATATAATCGGCAGTTGATGTTAACTTTCTTCTTTATGCCTTTTAAGATCTTTTTAACGCTCCTCAATTTCTGCATTTCTCAATGCCATTTCTGCTTTTCATAATGCCCTTTATGCCTTTTAAGTGCCCTTTATGCCCTTCATTAAGACCTTTTAGTATAGCATTATGCCCCTGTTGCATTTCCTTATGCTCTTTATACAATTTCCTTATTTCCTTTCTGCATTTCCTAATAAGGGTGGTATAAAAATTAACATATATACAAGTCGTTATTTTCATGTCACATACATCCACGCCAATGTCAATATGACATCTCTCTACATCTGTCATATGACTGCAAACCCGTGTGTCAAAGTGGACATTTTCTATGAGTCCACATGCCAAGTCCACATGAACCTCGGTATAAGACTTCCAAAGTTCATTCCATCAATGTATTTACCGAGATATCCGTTAAAAGTATGAAATTGAAAAATAGCAATAGCAAATTTCCCACTCCATTCTCTAAGTTGACATGATCTCCCAAGAGAGAACTCCACGGAACACAAAACAAAGAGAACTTTTTTCTGACACGCCACAAAAGGGTCATGGTGAGCCGCGCGGTATAACACTTTAACCCTTACAGTCCCGGGCGCGTATATAGCAGAACTGAAGGCAGCATAGATAGAAGGAGGTCGGTACGGGAAGGGTTAACACAAACTTCAGGAGCCATGACTCCATCAAAATTACAAGTAATGGAGAAAACAGTCCTGACATAAAAAGTTGGCTTAGTTATAGTTTCTGTGGAGTTTTTCATTTTTCTTTTATTGAATGACCAAAACAAAATAGCTATAGTATGTTACATTATATATATATATTTAGCTAAACTGTGGACAATATACAGGTCCAATCCCTGGGTCTCTAATTACAGTAAGGGCATTGGCAGATATTGTTATGCGGTTTACCCAAATTAGAAATGCTTATGGAATAATCAACATATATTTGTAATTATGACTGACTTTGTTTGCCACTTTCTTCGCTATTATCATTGTTTTCTTAGTGTCGTTTTGTGAATCTGTAAGATGTGCTGTTATTTAAAAAAAATTAAGGTCATGCACATATAATACAGGCGCAAATTTATGTGCTTACACACCTACACATGTAAACAGAAAATGGTACAATCTACACACAACACACACAGATCTATAGACCTACATACAAACACAAAATCAACAACATAAAAGCACACAATCTTATACAATTTAACACATAAACAAACAAGTCTACACAAACCATAAGACAGCTTTAAAAAACACACACAAGTCAATCTAATGTAAAACGTACTTCGTGAATAAGTTGTAATAAACAAACAAAAACCACTCTAATTTTATGAATCAAACATGATTTTCTCCCAAACATGATTGCTATAGAAAAGAAAAATAAACCTGTCTAAATAAATCCATTACCTTCTCACGTCAGGGTAGAAAATTCTTTAACTGGAGTTTATGAAAAAGTCGTCTTCATACAATAGCTACATTACTGCCTTCGAAAGTACCCGTTCCCATTAATTAAATAAAAACTTAAATATTGATTTTTCTTAATGTCATTTAAATATTTTCCCCTTCGGGACATTCAAATCGGGGGGAAACATATAACGATAGTTGTTTATTTTTTTAGTTTTATTTAATTTTATTTTTCGATGTTGGACAAAAGAAATAGATGAAAAATAAAAAATGTAAAAACTTTATATTAAAAAAAAACAATAAAACACATTGTTGCATTAAAAAACACAGACAAAAAAAACCAGCAGTTCAATCATCCAGCACTGACCTACACAAAGATTTCATTTTTAGTAACTTCAAAGCTTTGGATTGTAGTGAGAAAAAGGAACCTTTTAATGGTAATCACGTTGTACCGTATGAAGAGGCTGGTGTATTCGGTGCGAGCATTAAATCATCTATTGATTGAAATGATTCTTAATGTGCGATTGTTTTCCCTTTGCTTCGCGTCACCGGGCGAGGTTATCGTTCTTGATTTTTTTTTCTATCACGACGCGTGCTTCAAACTTGAAGCATAAAAGAAAATCTTATGGTTTACCATAGGCTAAAATAAAAAATAAATTACGACACTTCTTTTAAAAAGTTGGGAAAAAAGAGTTGTTTTGAATAGTTGCCAGTAAAATGTATGACTTCAAGTAAATAGTATGATGTACATTAAAACCAACTTATACATTCAAAAGGACTATAGTCTACATTGAATTAATTACGATTTAGATTGATATCTGCATTTCTATAAGTATTTTAAATCATGTTAAGTTACTGGTTTTCCTGGTTTGTTCAGGCAACCCATTTCATGCCCGGATGCCATTCGGGTAGAAAGAGTACTTATAGAGGATTATTGCGTCCTACGCTCATCTTCGGTTTGAGTCTAGTCCTGCATTTCGATTAGTGTTTTAATGATAATAAGTTACTGGTTTTCCTGCCCGGGTACAACTCGGGAAGAAAGAGTACTTATATTATGCATTTGTTCTCGCATAAGGATAAGGAAAGTGTTTTTTGTCCTTATGTTTATCAGAGCATTGTAACAGATTGTTATTGTGTTGTATTTCTAAATTAGAATTTAATTCCATATGTATTATTACTACATTATTCTTTGCACTTCTGTCCTCTAGTGTTTCAAGGATTAGTCATTTAACTATTGGTGATATTCTTGTCAGTTGTAAATATTCGCTAGTTATTAACCTTGCAGCTCTTAGTAATGTTTCCATCTTCCTTTCTCATCGCTAACACCCATAATTGTGACCAACGTCTTCATGGGACGGCGGGGAGCAGGCTACTGAGAGCATGCAGTTGAATAATATCTTTTATCATCATTTCCGTATGTTGCAAATGTTGATTTATAAATGTAATGTTAATGTTATTGTAAGTGGTAGAGATAAAGGGACTTATTGTTATAGATACATTTTAACAAAAATAAACGTAATAAAATAGATTCACAGATTCCAATCAGAATAATTGAGGTTAATTGTCTAGCAGACGACTTGCTTACTGCGCATGTCAAGTACAAAAAGAACCGACAAGAAAACCTAGTGAGGATTGGATGTGTTTTATGGTTTTTATATATGTGGATAAAATATGGTGTCATTTAAGTGTATATGTATATCATTGAAATGTCATGAATGAATAAATAAAGTATTTTCTTCAATCAATTTGTCACTTCAGAATTCATTCACGTTTTCAGAGTGAGATAATTGTAATCTGAGCTTCGAGTTAGCTCAATAATAATAATAAAGTCATTTGTGTATCGCCTCACTCCATGCTAATGCAAAGCATGCTCAGCGTGCTCATAAAAGCGAAATGACAATAACTATGACATTCTAAATTAGTTTTAAACAAGTTATTGCCGATGGAGGTGTCAGAAATACATGATAAACTTAGTAAAATCATTAAACCTAGAAACACTAGAGGACAGAAGGAAAAAGAGTAGAGTAGTAATAATACATAAGGCTTTAAACTCTAATTTAGAAATACAACCCAATATCAACCTGTTGCTCACATCAAGGGTATTTTTACTGTGACCACCCAAACATGGAATTCTCAGGAGAGACTGTGTTGATGAGCGCAGCATCTTAATGGCACATGCTTTGGTATGAGCTCTTTGAGATAGGCAGGTGCAGTGCCTTCCACGCATCTTCAGATGATCTTCCATAGGAGATGCCTAAGAAGAAACAAAAGAAAAAAATATCTGACAGTTATCCGAAGGTGTTTCGCCCTGAGGGCACACCATGCCCCCCCCCCCCGTTGATACTACGTGGTGTGCCCGTTGGGTGAATAGAATGACTTTGGGCAGGGGTCGGCAACCTTTTGCTAACAGTGTGCCAAAGTAGGATTTCTAAATCATTCAGCGTGCCAGAAAGCCTAAAAGTCAACCTGCTTTTTTTTAAAATCATTTTTTAGGACAATTAATTTAGCTCCGTAGCAAGACCAAGGCCAAAAGCAAAGATTATTTATAAAGAAAATCGTTAAAGCGTTTTATATTTAATTTAAAATTATCGTGTTTGTGATATTCATCCTTTTTATTTGCATTTTTATCAACCTATTATTACTAAACGTTCACATGTATGATAATAAAAATTACTAAACATTATCATTTGGTAGTCAAGATGAGTATATATAACACCTGCTTATTTTAATTCGATTTTGATCTCAGTTTAACTGATATGTCCTTTTACGTGTTTAATTTGTATTACACTTACGATTACTTACATAGCCGTCATGAAGCGGAATTTATACGTGGTAATCATACAAACTAGGTAGTTAATGTAGTTTTGAAAATATACATATAAATTCTTTAGTCATATAATATTTAGATACTTTTCAAATATTTTTTACAGTTTGATCAATTCGATTTTGATCTCAGTTTAACTGATATGTCCTTTTACGTGTTTAATTTGTATTACACTTACGATTACTTACATAGCCGTCATGAAGCGGAATTTATACGTGGTAATCATACAAACTAGGTAGTTAATGTAGTTTTGAAAATATACATATAAATTCTTTAGTCACATAATATTTAGATACTTTTCAAATATTTTTTACAGTTTGATCAATTATAATTTTTTTTTTTTATTTTATAAAAGAAAATAAAGAAACATAATAGAATTATTAGCTAAACAAAAACGGGTTAATTACCTCGCTTTAATTAAAAACCGTTTCCACATTTTATTCAATAGCGATGCCAAACAAGGTTCTGTTTTGTATTATAACAAATATTACTGACTAATTATTATTTCTTTTTTATAAATCAAACATTATGGAATTCATTACCAGATTTACTTATTAAAGGATTAAATAAATTCCTTAAAAAGTTATAAACAAACATTTCTGCAGTAATTTATTGTTTGTCCATTTAAGGAGTTATCTTTTAAGCATTAATAATTACAGAAATTACACAATATAATGCTATTAAATAATAAGTCTCTTATATTTATTAAATTAATAATATAAATAAATTTGTTTTAGAATTACTTATATTATTTATGTTTAATTCAAGAAGATGGGCATAAAAACTCTTTTAAATGTAATTAGTCTGCATCAATTAATGAGCGGTCAAGTGTAGGTGACCGCTTTGTATGCTTTAAAACAGCTTTCCTGTGCGATAAAAATCTGTTCACAAGTGTAAGTTGAACCAAAAGCTGAAAGTAAAAGAGCGAATGCCTAGCAGTTGAGCATAACATGTGACTTTCCTAAACCTATTTTTTTTTAATGTTTAAAATTCAACTTGCTGCATTTTAAAATCGCCAATATTACTCCACTTAAAAATAGATCTACATCTAAGATATAGTAAGATCATATATATATTATAATATATAATCTTTTATATGTTTATAATTTTATAGACACAGAAGACAGACAGACTGACAGAGGGCACTTATTTTTTCAACACTACAACAATATTCATAAAACACAGTTCTCTTTCCATTTCTAAACAAATAATATTTAAATTTACAATAAATAAACTGGCTCTAGTAGATTGTTTACAAATGAAATATAAAAGGTTTTATTCCACTTTATTTTCAATAGTTTTGTGAAAAGCTTTTTAGTACTTTGATGTATTTCGATCAATAATTGTGTCAAGTTATCGATTCAATGCTTGTCTTGATCAAAATATCATTTTCAATTTCCTCTCACTCCCCTGGGACATGCCACTAAAGTTTTGATGTTTTTTGTTGTTTTTTTATTAATACTTTTTTCTTCGGATAAACGAATTTCAGAGTTGTCAATCAGGTGGGCGTGGCGAAATGACAAGAGTGACGTGGTGACGTACTGCAGTTTTTCGTTTCTGTTTCTGAGAGTACCTTGCCAAGAAAGTCTAAAATTTACTACCTAAATATTCGATGGTTATATTTTTTCTAGTTTTTGTTTATAATCTAGATTTCTAAACTGTTTTTATTATATTACTGCAAATGTGTTTGTTGTGTATTTCGTTATATGTGCTGTATTAAATGTAAGCCTACTGTGGTGTAATTTCAAAAGTGCAGTCCTTAAGGTGCGTTGTAAAACCATAACCTTAACAGCGCACTATAGTGGCTCAATATTGGTCCGATCATCTGCCAATATATATATATTATAAATCTTGGCCTAATGTTGTGTAAATATTGGGTCAATAAAGTGTGCACTTAGGGAATAAGGTCGAACTCTTTGATTCTATTTTAAACACTTTACTACACTCTAGCATACACTTTAACCCTTACAGTCCCGGGCGCGTATATAGCGGAACTGAAATCAGCATAGATAGAAGTAGGTCGGTACGGGAAGGGTTAATTTCTTTCTTTATAATGTCTTCTTTGAGTTCTTGTCTACATAAATTATCAGGCTAACATTAGGCCTATCTTGACCCAGGAAATACAATTCTGGATTCGAAACTACGGCCTCAGATCATTTTGCCTTTGCATTAAGTCTAAAATCCTCGTGAACTACACATATATTAAATTGAATATCTTACACAGTGAGTGGAGATTGTCAGAAGCACTTGTGAATAGTTGTACAATTTAATATTTAATTTTTTTTTTTAACTTTTTACACTTATCTTCTTATGCTTATCTGCTTATATGCCATGTGTCTATATTATTTTAGATTAGAAATAACTCAGAACATATATCCGCCCCCCCCCCCTCAATCCATATTTAACTCCACCAGTACAGACTTTGAGGGAATTCCTAATCTAAAATTGCATTATCTTTTCAAGATTCGTTATTTATATTTGAAAGATTTATTTTATTACTCTTTTTTTTATTGCTTAAAAGAGGAAATCCAACTTTTTATTTCTAAATTTTATTTTCTCTCTTCGCTTTTTTTCTGTTTTAAATCTTCTTCCCTCACTCCAACATTCAAGTCATAATCGCCCCAGGTTGCCGCAGACGACAATGGCGGAGTCATCAAACCGATGAATGCCTTTTTGGTAAGATAGGAAGGGGGAGGGAGCGGTGAAGGATCATCAATACCCGGCCAGGATCTTTCTGCATTCCAATGCAAATTTTTATTTTTATCCCCCCCCCCCCCCCACTCACCCATCCCCCAGTTGCCTAGTTGGAATTCGCGAAATTAAGGGTGAAAGTGATCCTTGTATGCATGCCTTGTAGCAAACGTCCCTAAGTCTCCCAGGCTTTACATAGAGGGTACATGTGAAAACCTTGTTATATTGCGCGTTCTTTTTCTTTTTTTTTTAGAGTGGATGGTGTGAAACTTGATTAAACCTTTATATATATATATATGGAAATGACTGTTTACAAATCGGATGAGTTGCCCAGAAAGTTGAAGCAGTAATAAGCTTTGGAGATTAATTATGATAATATGACCCCAGCTACGTACACAGGCGGCTGTATTCACAGGGGTGAATTCCCTAACAGCTGAAAAAAAAGAGATGGCGCAACTTTCATGCCGTTTTTCGAATTATCTATTTACATTTTAATCTTATCTTATATATTACAGACGCTCCTTCTATAAAGAAGATTATTGCGCCCTACGCTCATCCGTAGTCCGAGTCTAGTCTTGCATCTTTATTAATGTTTTAAATGCTGTTAAGTTACTGGTTTTCCTGGTTTGTTCAGGCAAACCATTCCAGACCCGAAAGCCACTCGGGATGAAAGACTAGGCCTACTTAAATGCATTTGTTCTCGCATAAGGAATAAGGAAAGTGTATTTGTCTTTATGTTTATCTGAGCATTGAAACAGGCCATTATTTGGTTGTATTTCAAAAAAACATGTAAGTAAAATTATAAGCTTATATAATATATATCTTATATATATATATATTCTATAGAAACAACAATGGTTGAAAAGGCAAAATAAAGATGTTTACATTTGACCAACTGCAGTGGGAATAAAGAAAGAGTCACATTCAATTTCTAGGACCTTTAAGGTGTAGATGGAACAAGATTAGATACGGTAGTACAAAATACGATATGTAAGATTCGAATAAACTTTGTAGCAGACGAGTTGTGAACCGCCATTAAATAAATCACGTGACCCATTCAATTAACTCACTTTATATGAGCCTTTATCTTGTAATTTTGATTCCTCTCTCTCCCTCTCTCTTTCTCCCTCTCTCTCTCTCCCTCTCTCTCTCTCCCTATCTCTCTCTCCCTCTCCCTCCCTCGCTCTCTTTGCCTTACGCTCTCTCTTTCTCTCTCTCTCTCCCTTTATCTCTTTCCCTCTCTCTCTCTCCCTCTCCCTATCTCTCTCCCTCTCTCTCTCTCTCTCTTTGCCTTTCTCTCTCTCTTTCTCTCTCTCTTTCTCTCTCTCTCCCTCTCTCTCTCCCTCTCTCGCTCTATCTCTGTTTACTCTCCTCTGCTGTTGTTGTTGTTATTGTTGAGCCGCCCCCCCCCCAACCAACCACGCACTCCCCGGGGCCACGACACGGGGGCGAGCCATCTACCTCTAGCGTCGGTGTCACCTTTTGCCACCGGTAAATTATGGTCACTGCCAGACGTCAACGTGTCGCATTCCGCATACGTCCCGCGCGCGCGAGACGGAGGAGGAGATCGTTTTCTTCTCCGCTTTCATTTGATTAGAATAGGAAGGATGATAATGCTGATGATAGATTTTTATATATATATAGGTAACTGTGGACACGGACGGACATTAAGAAGCGAAAGTGATGAATGGACAGAGAAGCGTTGGGAGAGAGACAGAGAGAGAAAGAGAGAAGTGATATTGACGAATTACAAAATCATACACATACAAATCCTCGAAAGACTGGGCGTAGAGAAAAAGGTTAATTAAGGCTAAGACGCCCTTCATTCAATTGCATGCACCATTTTCAACTAAACTTAAAAACAACCACTTTATGTTGAGTTCATCTGGTAGCCTACACTAAAGGCCAGGTTTCAGTTATAACCTGTTATTCTTCTGATTGTTCTTATGTATATATATCTGAGAAATCAATCATCATCATTCTCTGTGTGAATAGTTAGAAAATATCAAACCCCAAATTCTCTTAGATCCGCGTACAGATTCACGGAAACAAAATTGCCGGGCCGCAAATAGAGGGAAAAAAAGTTTAAAAAAATGCTAGGCCAGATGATTGTGAAGTACAACCTATAGACCTATAGATCAGGGGTTGGCAACCTACGGCACGCGTGACACACTTGGGCATTTTCAGGGGCACGCGGAAGGCTCACTAAAGGCAATGCAAGCATCTTCTACAGGAAATTGAGCGCTATAGTAGTATGACTTTTAAAGCTTTTGGCACGCAGACTGAATTAGAAATCCGACGTTTGTATATCCTTATTATTAATATATATATCGGTCTTAACTTAATAAATATGTTGTTTTATCAATGTAGGTCTATAGGTATAATCAATGCTAATCTAATAAAATGAAGTTTTATTTCACTACTTCTCGCAAAATGTGTCATGTGATTCTTGTTTTTTTTTTTTTCTTTAAACTTACACTGACCCTTATAGAACCTGTATTTCAGCTTGCAAGGCAGAGCGCTATCACCTTGTATTAAGCCAATGTAATGTTCAGTCAAATCAATTTAGACAAGCGGCAGACAACTTGTTCTCTTAACGTCACTATAACCAATACGTCATTCATACATTTGTGTGTAGATCATTTAACCCTATCACACTGGGCAGCCGGTCCGTCTTTCCTAATGTCTGGAACGTCACTCAAGTGTTTTATTTTTCAGTATTGCCAACGAACGTGGTTGACCCTTTCCATCCCAGTCAACACATAGAATTAACCTTTTCATCGTTTAATGGTCTAAATTTAACCCATTCACGATTGCAAGGATGTTTTGTTCAGTGATTTTATGAGTAGCTTTTTACATTCTCCCTCACTCACCTCTTCTCTCTCTCTCTCTCTCTCTCTCTCTCGCTCTCTCTCTCTCTTTCTCTCATCGTGACTCCATTCTCCTTCGACGTCATTCTACTTCTACCATGTTAACCATTGTCGTCATAGAGGAAAGCAGGACCACAATATATTACAGACGCTCCTTCTATAAAGAAGATTATTGCGTCCTACGTTCATCCGTGGTCCGAGTCTAGTCTTGCATCGTTATTCATGTCTTAAATGATGTTAAGTTACTGGTTTTCCTGGTTTGTTCTGGCAATCCATTCCACGCCCGAATGCCACTCGGGAATAAAGAGTAGGCCTTCTTAAATGCATAATGAATAGGAAAGGGTTTTTGTCTTTATGTTTATCTGAGCATTGCAACAGGCTGTTATTGAGTTGTATTTGAGTCGAACATTAAAATGTATCCAAACTATGTTAGAATACAAAGGCAATTAGTTAAATAAATCAATTTAATGTCAGCTTAGCAAAAATTAAGTTACATTAGCAGTTGACCCGCGGACACTCTGTGGCCACACACAATTATTGTATACTAAATAAAATTACTAGATCTACAATATAACAAATGAAACCAAACCACATCGTACAGTGTAGGCTACTTCTACAATATAACAAAACAACAAAATGCGCAGCAATACACAATCCTGAATGACCGTTTGTCAAGCTGATTGAAAGCCAATCTAAGGGAATCTACTTCAAGTTACTTTTTTCCATTTTTAGTCGTCGTTTATTGTTCGCATTTTCATTTCAGTTTAGGTTATGTATGTTTTTTTTTAAATATGTGCATAATTTGACCTACTTAAACACGATTAATTAAAAAAAAAAAAATTTAAAAGATTGCAGGCTATAATAATCCAATATAAGTTTCTTCGGAACTGTAAATAGGTGTTCAAATGAAGATTTGTTCAGAATGGTCAAAAGCACATAGGCCTACGTTTATAGTGAACAAATATACATACACTTGTAAGCACAAAGAAATAATACCTAATGATTTCTTATAACAAATAGCTAGCATGGGGAATCTTTTTTCAGAAACATATCGTTAACAATTGTTGTGACAATGCCAATAAAAAAATGTAGAATATTGTTGAAACAATGCCAGTTAATTTGGTGAAGACTTTTTTTCTTCCTGTCATGCATCATCACCCCCCCCCCCCCTCCACACACACACACTATTTTCATACTCATGAGGTAATTTATGGACAGCCCCTTTTCACTAAGTTCACCATCGTCTCACTTTGCGATCCTTTTCCAGAGAGGAGTGGTCTCCAGCGACACACATTAAAAAAATGGCTCCCTTTATCTACAATATGTACTGGCAAGACCACTGGCAGATTTTTTTTTCGTTTCCTACGTACTGCACTTTCTCACACAACTTTGTTTCGTTGTTTCTTTTCATTCTCTTTCTTCAAACTTTTGGAAAAACCCAGGAAAGTCATTCACTAAATATGTCTTAACATTAAAACTTGGCCTAATTAATTTATTTTTTTCTCTCAGTATAAAAAAACAACACCACCAAGAAACAAGAAGTGAAGCCGTATTTTATGCCACCCCTTCCCCTTCCCCCTCCCCCTTCCACTTTTTTTCCCAGGTGCCCCGCCTACTATTATGTTACTTATTAATTCCTTTCTTTTGAAGAAAGATGTCCGTGTCAGGGTGGTGGGGAGGGGGCGTCGGTAGGGGAGGGAGGGGTGTAAAGGGGGGGGGCGTGAAAATGCTTTTTTTTTCCTCTTACAAAACGACAAATCGAGAAACAATAGAGAAAGGTGTGAACCACGAAGTGCCTATTCTATGGGTATGTGTCTATGGGTTGATGTTATATGTGTATGTAGTATATAGGGCCACTTGTGTGTGTGTATTGAATTATATCTTTATGTTACTCCTATTAAAGAATAGGCCTATAATCAATCTAGGTCTTTAACATCATCCTGTTATTTGTATACATTTTTTTTTCGTTCTTTCACTCTCTCTGTTTCTCTCGAGGTGTTACACTCATGTGAACCAGTAATTTGAGGTATACAATTAATTGATGGTTTCGCTCCTGAGTTGCTGTATAGGGGGAGAGAGAAAAAAGGTGGGTAACAGTAACAGTACACCGGCTATGTGTGACCACTACAAGAAAGAGAGGGAGAAAGCGAAAAAAAAAACGAGCCAAAAAGTAAACTAACACCGGTAGGGTTGAAAGTTGAAAGGTGTCACTTTCTCTTTAAAATGCAGTTCTCAGCAGTTAAAATATAAGTCTAAATATTAGACGGTGGATTAACCCTGAATTAACGGGGTCTCTCTGTGGGGTTTTATGTGGGGAGAGGGCGGAGGTGGTAGAAAGGGGTTGGGGAGCTGTAACTTGTGTTTTATTTCCTAGTTTTCAACAACTTCAAAAGAGGAAATTAGTGTCGTTGGCTGGTTTTAATGCGGCTTGGGCCAGTGTTGTAGAGCTCTGAGAGATGGAGACCGGAGTAGCTATGGAACAGGGCTGGCTGGAGCTAGTTTTAAAATATAAAATAAAAACTACTCCTTGCTCCCAGAAATATAATGACATTTAATAATGCTTCTGTCAACAGCGGGGAGGGGGTGGGGTTTTATTTGACCACTACAAAGATAAGGTAACCATTTTATATCTCTAAAAAAAAAAAAAAACACCTTAAAGGCAATCCGGCTCTTAACCCTTACAGTCCCGGGCGCGTATATAGCGGAACTGAAGGCGGCATAGATAGAAGTAGGTCGGTACGGGAAGGGTTAACGTCGAAGGATTGGGTCAAGGGCATGGACACAACAAGATCTAGTCCGAAGCATGACGCCTCGTGCGGCATGTCATGGGGCACGCCGCGTGCCGTGGGTTTCCGGCAGGCACATACTACACCACACCCCCCCCCTCCCTCCCTGCGAAATCTCCTTTGGATCATTAACGAGGCATCATATTGCTTGTGTATCACCACCCGTCGTCCAGTAGCACAAATGCCATACTACAGGCATGGTCACCCATGCACCGGGCTTGGCCAGACGGGATGGTTGCGTACATTTCTTCCTCCCCAACGGTTTTCTGTTGCTTTCGCCTTTCAGTCTCGGACGCGCAATCCATGTACGTTCCCGCATGCGTTAGCCAACCGGCCGTGCACTTTTAATGGAAGGGTATCGGCGGTTTAAACACTTCGTCATCATTGAAGCCCGCGTGCACAGGAGTGTCCTTCCTAGCCACAAATGCAGGCACCATTCACCTAGTCCAACTATTGGGACGATGGATTGGTCGCGGACTACTTGAAGACTATCTTAAGATTATTCTCACAAACCGAGTCCCACCATAAGTAATAAAACTGATTCAAATGAATCAACGGAAACGGTTCATTGAGTTCAATCCTTAAAACCTAAGATCTAGATCTAATATTCTACTTTTAGGTATTCTTTTAAAAACAATTAATTTGTAGCTAGATCTATTTAAACTAAATGAAACATTGTAATTTTTGTTTTGCTTTTAAAAATATTTTGATTGGTTTTTATTTTAATACCTGTGTAGTTTTAGTGTTTTGAAAATGATTGCATGCTTCTTAATTATTTAATATTTTGAAAACTACAATCCGTGTGGACATTTTTGTATCTCATTTTAAAAACAAGAAAACCATAAAAACGAAGTTTTCATTATACATTTATTTGCAAACTAATCTTACCATCATGTAATTAAATAATTGATTGACTACTGGAAATGAAACGTACAGAAAAATATCTGTGTCGCAAATCTCAAAAATATCTCCTTACTCAGTATGAATTGTTCTAAAAATAATCTTGGCGCATAATTTTTTTTCTAGCTTTGCGCCGAAAAAGTATAAAAAGTTGCACAGGCAATTTTAACGCGAAATCAAAATATTTCTTATACTTTCCTTTTAAGAAATGAATATTGTCATAAGTGTAGTATTATTAAGTCGTTTTAACTGAAAATTTGATAGGATGTATTGTTAGGCGCCCCAAATCTGCTGTCCAAATTTCAGCTCGATCGGACCACGGGAAGTGGTCGAAAAATCGAAGCCAATTTTTGCACCCAGACAGACAGAAAATGCAACTTTAAATAAAGGGAGTAACAAGAAAACCATAAAAACGAAGTTTTTATTATACTCCCTTTATTTGCAAACTAAGTTTACCATCATGTAATTAAATAATTGTTAGACTACTGCAATTGAAACGTACAGAAAAAATATCTGTGTCGCAAATCTCAAAAATATCTCCATACTCAGTATGAATTGTTCTAAAAATAATCTTAGCGCATAATTTTTTTTTCTAGCTTTGCGCCGAAAAAGTATAAAAAGTTTCACAGGCATTTTTAACGCGAAATCAAAATATTTCTTATACTTTCCTTTTAAAATAAATAAATAAATAAATATGAGACTTATATAGCGCATATCCCGTTCCTGTTGGGAACAGTTCTATGCGCTGCTGTAAACATAGTGCTGCCTGCTGGCGCAAATACGTTTACAGGCCCAAAACTCCTGCAGGGTGACAGGGATCCGCCGGTGGCAGGGATCGAACCCGCGACCTGTCCGATGGTTTTTGGTTGACAGTCCGGTGTGCTAACCACTAGACCAGCCGGCTTTTAAGAAATGAATATTGTCATAAGTGTAGTATTATTAAGTCGTTTTAACTGAAAATTTGATAGGATGTATTGTTAGGCGCCACAAATTTGCTGTCCAAATTTCAGCTCGATCGGACCACGGGAAGTGGTCGAAAAATCGAAGCCAATTTTTGCACCACGATTGACGATTGCAGACATTGCAACTTAAAATAAAGGGAGTAACAAGAAAACCATAAAAACGAAGTTTTTATTATACTCCCTTTATTTGCAAACTAAGTTTACCATCATGTAATTAAATAATTGATAGACTACTTCAATTGAAACGTACAGAAAAAATATCTGTGTCGCAAATCTCAAAAATATCTCCATACTCAGTATGAATTGTTCTAAAAATAATCTTAGCGCATAATTTTTTTTTTCTAGCTTTGCGCCGAAAAAGTATAAAAAGTTTCACAGGCATTTTTAACGCGAAATCAAAATATTTCTTATACATTCCTTTTAAGAAATGAATATTGTCATAAGTGTAGTATTATTAGATCGTTTTAACTGAAAATTTGATAGGATGTATTGTTAGGCGCCACAAATTTGCTGTCCAAATTTCAGCTCGATCGGACCACGGGAAGTGGTCGAAAAATCGAAGCCAATTTTTGCACCATGCATTGACGATTGACGATTGCAGACATTGCAACTTAATATAAAGGGAGTAAAAATTGCAAACGCTAACATGTTGTGTGGAACGTTAGTTAATTAAAAATTCGGGCCATTAAAAAAAAACAACGAAAAAATATCTTTTAAAAAAGCAGCTTTCGTTACTTTTAAACCATATTCATGTCATTCCAAGGGTTTTCTTGTGATGTTCTCCATTCACATCAGAATTGGTGTTCAGGGTCTCTTACTCTTACATAGCTACTCTAGAGCAGGGGTCGGCAACCTCTGCAACGCGTGCCACACAGTCACGCGAAGTAATTTTAATTTGCACGCCGACGAACCCCCCCCCCCCCCCCCAAAAAAAAAAAAAAAAGGCAATCAAATCTCTTCTAGAAGAAATAGCAAGATGAATTGTAGGCTGTTGGAACGCTGAATGAGTTGGGAATTCCCATTCGGCACACTATTATGCTCTTAGAGTATAGGTTTCCAGAAGGATGCCATTGCTTCACCACTGGACGCTAAAGAAAACATTAAAACCTAGAACTCATTCAGAGAAGATCTGCAACGATCATCTTGGGTGAATATTTACAACTGACAAGTGTAACACCAAAGAAATAAATCATACATACCTACAGAGCCTTTACAAGCTTATGCATACTGTAAATGCTTGTTTAGTGCTATATTTGCTATACATTTGCCGCCCCCCTGGAAGTGTCGCCTCCGGGCATATGCCCCCCTCTACCCCCCCCCCCCTATTTGAGGGCACTGCATGCCTAAATCTACGTCCTTTAAATCTGTTGGACCGTTGGCGCGCCACAGATCACATGAACACCACCCTCCTCAATTCCGCTCGCATTTCTGACCTTCTTATAAATAAATTAGAAACACTAGAGGAGAGAATGATATCAAGTACAAAGTAATAATAATACTATAATAAAATACATCATTAAAGTTTAACTTAGCAATATAACACAACACTCTATTGCAATGCTCAAATAGACAAAAGGAAAAGAACACTTTTCTTTTTACATTATGCAAGAACAAACGCATATAAATTCTATTTTTTTCCCCGAGTGGCATTTGAACAAGGAATGCGTTTCCAGATATAAGCAGAATTTATTTTAAAACCTCAATAAACATGCAAAACTACTGAGACCATAGACTATAATATACATGGACCGCTTGCTTTAGTTGATTATTCTATTATCTTCTTTTTTTGCAATTCCCGATTCTAAATAAAGTAATTGTCATACAAGTTCCGTTTTATCAAATCGCATTTTTTTCGACTTTGAATGTCTATTTTTAGAGCTTATGTTCTTTTTCCGTGCGCAAACAACACTGATCTATAAATGTTTCCGCTCTGTACAACTTTCGATTTTAATTTTTCTTTGAGAAAATCAGCGATTAAAATAAACGGAACTTGTATAGCAATAACTTTATTTCCTGTATAGCAATTACTTTATTTATAATCGGGAATTCCAAAAATCAGTGTTTCAAGTCAACATTCAGCAGAAATACTTAAGCAAGCGGTCCATGTATATTATAGTCTATGGGGCCGTCCATAAAGTACGTCACGCTCCAGGAGGGGAGGAGGGGGTCTAAGAAAGTGTGACAGTTTGTGACAGGGGGAGGGGGGGTCAGGCCATGTGTGACGTCACACATTAATTAATTATTTTTTTTAGTTCTTATTTTTTTTTTTTTACGTAGAATTTAATAGCTTTAAAAGTAATTTTCATTTGAGATTCTTTCCTCCTCCAATCCCAATCATCCAAACAACTGATGGACTCAAGGCATCAGAAAGAGCAGATGCAGATTCTCATAAATTTCCTTCATTGTTTGTGGCTCAAACTCTCAAATTTTTGATGACATTATGCCGAGATCAACAGGAGATCAACAGGAGTTTTCAAATATGATCTTTCTTGTCCATCTTTGCAGACCAGCCTAGTTGATCGAACTTGCAAAGTGTGTCACTTATACTTTGTCTCACAAACAATGTTGAAGAAACATGCAGGGACACACAGAGCTCGGGCTCGGGAGAATGTGTCAACCAAAACTGTTCCTGAATCAACTCAGATAAAACGCAAAGAGAACTGATGGCAGTTATTGCCAGAAGAGAAAATGCACATTCAGAGGATGTTGAGTGGCTAGATGAGGGTGAAGTTGATCTGTCTGCAATTATCCTCCCAGGAAACGATGATGGTGAAATAGACAGATTCAATATAGCACAAGAGTTTGTCACATAATTTGTCAATCCAGTCTTGTTTCAGTCAATTTTTGTGTTTCCTTTTTATTATTTAATCACTGGGTGATTTTCGCTAATCTACTTCTTATCCTGTGTAAAAAAAAAGGGTTGCATAATCGGGAGATTATCTAAAACTTTACCTCACCTATTGTAGGCCTAAATGAAAAAACAGCAGATAAATTATGTGTCTTATATAATTATTATTGTCTAGTCTAATTTTTGCAATTATTGTTTTCAAATTCAATATAGATTGAGTAACTGCTTCAATCAATTACTGTGACAACTGTTGACAATTGACTATTCTACTATTAAAGTCATTTTAATTTTTAAGTGAAAATTTTATATTTTAATACTGTTTAATAGTGAAGAATGTTTTAGATTAAATTTTAAATAGGTGTTAATTTTAAAAAAAAAATTCGAAAGTGTGACGTACTTTGGGGGGGGGGGGGGTCCGAGATTTGTGACAGTTTGTGACAGGGAGAAGGGAGGGGATTAAAACTGGTCAAAAATAGCGTAACGTACTTTGTGGACAGTGCTTATTATGCTCAGACCACGGATGTGTAGAAAAAGCGTATGTAACATAAATATAAGAGAAAATAAAACGATTTGATTTTTAAATAGTATAATTAAAATGATATCCTATGACGTTTACAAAAGATCAACCGTTAAGTTATCACAGACAGATGCCACTGTCGGTTGTCTTGATCAGGAGTCGGCAACCTAAGGCACGCGTGTCAAACGATTTTCAATGGAACGCGAGTAACCTCCACGAGTGTTTTTTTATTTTTATTTTTTTTTTTTTTTATTTTTTTTTATTAATTTCCGGTTTTGAATGAGGTAAACTGACTGTTGAAGCCTATGTCTCTGAATGAGGAAAACTGACTGTTGAAGCCTATGTCTCTGAATGAGGAAAACTGACTGTTGAAGCCTATGTCTCTGAATGAGGAAAACTGACTGTTGAAGCCTATGTCTCTGAATGAGGAAAACTGACTATTGAAGCCGATGTTTCTGAATGAGATAGCAACACATTTCAGTGAGTTGAACGCATTGACAAGGACGGAATCAAACAGCACTTGACCTGTTAGATCACTGAAATGGATTTCCTTATATCTTGAGTGAAATCAATTTTAAAACGTTTAACTAAATGTACTTCCCTTTATTAAGGCCTATATTAAGATATATAGTTGGGCTATCTAGTATATAGTTTGAAGCACTCAAGGCGGAGTTTTCTAAACAATGGCAAGACTTTCAAATTCATGGAATAATTTTTTCATACATCATCAAGCCTAACTTGCTTGATCTTACTACAACCGTCTTAGACGTAGATGTATTTTAAGCAGAGGGATATTGGCGATTTTAAAACGCTACCAGTTGAATTTTAAACATCCAAAACAACGGTAATTAAAATCTGTAAGGAAGATGCTTAAGAAAGTCATCTGCTATTCTCAACTGCCAGGCATTCATTCACTCTACTTTCAGCTTTTGGTTCACCTTACAATTGTGAATAAGTTGTGAACACTATTTATTGCACATGAAAGCTGTGTTAAGCATTCAAAGAGGTCATTTACACGTCACTACTCAGAAATTACTAAATATGTATCTGCCATTATAAAATAGCGAAGAGCATTCAAGACTAGGCGCTCATTAATTGATGCAGACTAATTACACTTAAACGAGTTTTATGCTCATTTTCTATAATTAAACATAAATATAAGTTATTATAAAACAAAATTCGTTTTTATTAATTTAATAAATATAAGAGCCTTTTTAATAGGATTATAGCAGTTGTTGTCATTATTATGCTAATGTTAAAAAGATAAATTCCTAATTGTTAAATGGACAAACAATTAAGCCTAATGCAGGAAATGATTATTTATAGCTGTTTAACGTAAATTAATTGTAGGCCCATCTCTCTAATTAAATCTTGTAATGTATACCATAATGGTGGAATTATATAAAGAATAATAATTAGTCAGTAATAGTCAGTAATGTTTGTTATATTACAAAACATAACTTGTTTGGCATCACTATTGAATCAAATTTAGAAACTTTATTTTAATTTAAGGGAAATAATTAGCCAGTTTTATTTGCGCTAATATTATAATATTATGCTTCTTATTTTTCTTTTATCAAAGACTACCCAGTTTGTATGATTACTACATATCAATTCCGTTCAACGATGATTGTTGAGCAATTATTTGTTGGGTTGAACAAATTAATGAGAACAAAATATAATCATCTAGATTCTAGAACCTAGGTTATCAACGGGGGCGATATCGCCCCCCGGGGGCGGTGACAAGCTATAGGGGGGCGCTGACATTCCCGGGGGCGATTAGGGGGCGATGAAGGTCAAGTGGGCGGTACAAACGAACCTGATATATTTAAACACCTCAGCTACCAGCTATTAGAATCGATTAGTTTTTTGGAAGATGAAATGTGATGTAGGTGGTATAGATAAATTGTAATCATACAAACTGGGTAGTTATTGTAATGTTTGAAAATATACATATAATTTCTTTAGTCATAATAATACTTATATAATTTTCAAATACTTTTTACAGTTTGATCATTTCAAAATTATAAATTGTAAGCCATTTTTTATAATATTATATATATTTTTTATAAAAGAAAAAAAAATAAAACGGGCTAATTATCTCCCTTTAACAAAAAATGTTTCCACATTTGATTCAATAGTGATGCCGAACAAGTTCTGTTTTGTAATATAACAAATATTACTGATTATTAGACCTAATGCTTTTGCAACCAAAATTGAAACGAAAATAGACAAATTGCTAGCAACACACAAGGCAAACGATTCGCATTAATATTGATTTATTCAAACCTTTTGTTAAGGCAATTTTTGATCAATTAATTCCTACAATATGTTTCCTTTTCAGTTTTTTTTAAAGATAATTAATCACACAAAAAGTCTAAAAAAAATTGCGGAAACTATAGTCCAGATGGGTGCAAGGGGCGGCGGAGTGGGCGCTAAAGGAAAGTTGGGGGGGGGGGTGGCGGTGAGCGTAAACAAAAATTGTAAAAGGGGGCGGTGAGCCGAAAAAGGTTGAGAACCTATGATCTAGAATCTAGATCGATCCTCATCCTCATTTTGACTGCCAATTGGTGTTTACAAAATAATTACCATTGTCATTTGTTTATAATTGTTGTTTGTGATGCTTTTTATTTTATGGGTATTTAAATTGTGGACTCTTTCCTCGGTTCTAACGAGGTCTCCACAATATTATGAAGAAGAAGAAGTAGAAATGCGAAAGTTTAGTAATACAATATTGTATGCAAATAAAAAGAAGGATTATAAAAAAAACACGTTAATTTTTTAAATATTAAAACGCTTTTGACAATTTTATTTTCTCTATACATTTCCTTTGTTTTGGGCCTTAGTCTTGTCACACAGTTAAATTAATTGTCTTATAAAAATACTAAAATAAGTAAGAGCAGGTTGACATTTAGGCTGTTGGCACGCTGAATGATTTAGAAATCCTAGTTTGGCACACCATTAGCAAAAGGTTGCCGACCCCTGGTCTAGATATCCAGAGCTAGATCTATACATCATCATCAAACCCAGTCAACCCAGCTATCAAGCTTCCCAAAGAAGGGACAACTCTAGGCACCTGGAACTTGGAACGTCCGAACCCTGTATCAATGCGGGAAAGTGAAAGAATTGACACATGAGCTACAACGATTAAATGACATTACATGACAAGCTAGATCTATAATCTATATTGTAGGCCTAATAAGTATATTAGTTTATTGCATAGGCCTACTATCGCATCGTACTATCTCATAGCAAAGAAACTCTAACAGAAAAACTTAGCTCGGTGGATCACTTAGGCTTAGATACTTAGATCTAAAAGCCATTTAAAAAGGCGTTTATTAATCTAAAAGTGTTAAATTGCATCTTTTTGTTCAAATTAACTAAGTTTAGAATTTTACCATTATGATACCAGATGATAGAACACAAACAAATATAGCCTAATTATAGTTTTTTTTATTCAACAAACTTGCATAATAAAACCTAATAAATGAGTCCATGGTTAGCTTTCTAGTTAAGAGTTATTTTTGCAACTGTGAAATACATTATTTGAAAATGCGAATTAATATTAAAAAGCGAATTCTGTTTGTTTCTCGACAACACAAACTTTCAGATCTAGCAGACGATTCGGACTACGGACATCGGACGATACATCGTGTCGTACGGACTTGATGATTCAATTGTATTGTCGACCTACTGATATTTTTATGATTTAAAAGTGGTATTTTCGAACAGACTACGCGTAATTTAATACATGTATTATAATATCTATATATCAGTAGTATCAGTAATACTAATTGTAGTAATAGATTAAGATTTAAATAGACAGTAGTAACAGTAGTATTCTGAGTAACCAGTGAGTAGTAGTACGTAGTAGTAGTAGAGTAGGGGTAAGCCTAGCTTAATTATTAGTAGGCCTAGATCTATATAGTATTATTATTATTGCTTGTTTTCATCGACTGTTTTAAATGCGATTTTTAATCTGATTTTTTTCTTACTCTTATTTATCTAATCGACTGAGAGTAGTTTTAGGTCTTAGTTTATAGTATAGACAGATAGTCATGAGGTGGCGGCCTTGCCACAGACCATTGCCATGACTGAATTGACTGGCCATGACCATTGCAATGATTGCATTGCCGAACCCTTGAGCCTTGAGTGAAACTTGAGTCCATTGACCATTGTCATGAGTAATTCATCATTGTATTATCCTGGACCTTTCAAACGGTGGCGGCAGGGCTGGCGTACCGAAATTTTTGGTTCTGGGTTTGAATCCTGGTGAAAGCTAGGATTTTTTGCTGGGACTGGAGGGTGTCCCTGCTGAGCCCTGACGCACCTCTGATGGGTAGGCCTACCAGACATAAGTTGGGGTAATGTAAATTAGCCTATGTGAAGGCCGCAACATTGTCGCCTACAGGCCACACAATCCCCTAGTAGACAGTAGTAAATAGTTGGCTATGGCCACAGAAACTGGTGAACGCTGCTTCAATTTCAATGGCTCTATTTGGTCTGAAGTAAGGCAGTAAGGGTACTTTACTTACTTTACTATCCTATCAAACTATAGGCCTACTAGTCTAGTGATAATGAGTAAAGTTTTTAAAAATGTGATTGCCTATCCTACTCAATGACTAATTAATGTAGGCCTATAGTTATTGACCAGAGCCCACACAAGCCTATATAGCGCCCCAGGGCAAAAGTTTCAGCGATGCCTCCTTGCATATTCAGTATGATACTGTAACTGCTTAGTTTAGTGCTATATTTAGACTATATTTCCCACCCCCTAGAAGTAGGGCCTACTGTTGCCACAGGCATATGCTCCCTCCTCCCCCCCCCCCCCCCCCCCCCCCATGTGAGGGCACTGATTATGACTCAATGACTGTATAGAAATATTGTAAGCTCTTAAACTTAAAAACATCTCAAACTCATTCTCTGTTTTATTTAATTAGTTAGGATACACAGACACTAACTTTAATTATTCTCATAGTATTCAATCTAAGTTATTAACTAAAAAAAACTATTATTAGGCCTAGACTTTGATGACTCTGTGCTTGCTTATAGTTATTAAACAACTGTTTTTTGTTTTTTTTTAAAGCACATCAAAATGGCATCACCAGATGAAACAGAAATCTCAGCTTTGGATGCATTAGTACATAGCTATGGTAATTATATTTTTCATTTTATATTTCTTGTTAAATGTGTTTTAGTCTTAAGAACTTTTGTTCTCTTACAGTAAATATATAAACAGCTGGTACTTTCATATATTTTGCAAACAAAGGGAAACAACTTATGTTTTACAAGAAATCTCTAGTTTAAAATTTTTTATGTTTTCTTGTTTCTTCAGAATTTGAAAACAAAAATTACATAAAAATGATTGAGAAAGAAAACCAAACCATACTAGGTAAGATTGTTTGGACTATATCAACATCAATATATAATATATGATTGATAACACTTAATTAACACTTCAATATATTCATTTTTAATGGGAATTGTCATTCTAAAATGTTGCATTTGTATTATTTGTAGCTTTAGTCCTTAGGCCTGTTTCAACTTTGGCCTTTACTTTACATATTAGATAAGATTTTAAATTTGTATAGTATAAACTCTTTAAAATATTTTAAAGGCAATTAAAATATACATATTTCTTTTTGGACAGAACTGCAAGCTCAAAGCCAACAAATAACAAATGAAGCAAAGCAACTCTCTCTAGTAATTCCTCAGCTCGAGGAAAATATTAAACATGTGGACAAGCAATACATGAGTATGCTTGATAATATTGACAGGTATTATAAAAGTATTTAAACTTCCAGTTAATGACTTTAAAAGTAGGCCTTCTCTATTTTATAGCCAGAGCTGCTATGATAGTAATGGTAATTTATATAGCGCTTCTATCCATGCTATATTAGCATGCTCAGTGCGCTCTAGAAGACTATTAATCTGTGAGAGGTTTCACTGCTGACGGTTAAGCGCATGTGATAACAACTCAATATTAACGTCATCTAGTCCCAAAACTCCTGTAGGGCGACAGGGATCTGCCGGTGGCGGGGCTCAAACCCGCGACGTGTCAAGTGGTTTTTTGGTTGACAGTCTGGTGAGCTAACCGCTAGGCCAGCCGGCTTCACAATGATCACAATGATAGCAATTAAAGCTTAAGAAGGCTATATAACCCACACATTTACAAATCTAGCTTTACTAGGGAAAGATACAAGTCACATCAAAGTAGCCTATAGACCTACTGTTGAACAAATTGACTGGATTATAATTAGAAAACTAATTTAAATTGAAAAACAATAAACTTTACTACCCAATCCGCGACATTACACCACCAATTTGATTTACATTTTCTGTACTGATCCATTAAATGAGGGAATAACTTGTTTAACTGTTTTATTGGTGTATAGTAATTAGAAGGATAGCATGTTATGCCACAAATAGTATGCAAATGCATGGTGGCCAAGCGGCAGCATGTTTGGCTGGCGTAGCTGAAAGTTCTGTGCTCAAATCCTAATGAAAACTAGGATTTGTTATTGGGACTGAAAGGTGTCCCTGAGTCTACCCAGCTCTAATGTGTACCTGACATTAGTTGGGGTAAAGAAAGTCGGCTGGACATTGTGCTGGCTAAACAATTCCCTAGTATATATATAGTATGCTGTGGCCAAAGATCAAATGGTGATCGCTGCTTCACCAGCCCTAAGAATAAATTTAGTCGGACAGCACTTTACTTTGAGGAACAGAATATTCAAAGAATTAAAGCTAGAATTTTACATTATGATTTAATTTCTGAAAATATGGCTGCATCTATTGTGTTTAACAAAGTCATCTTAAACTATTTCAGTCAAAAGAAGACAAGAAATCTGTTGGCAGATCATGAGCTTGCACTCACTAAACAAATAGAAGCTATGAGAATAACCACTGAAGAAAAAAGGTATTTTTATTCTTGTAACTGGTATCCTGCAGTTAGATGTGATTATATACTATCACTATCTATATTATATACTAGTAATATAATAAACGGTCATTAGTCTTTTTGAAAATAAAGGATCGGATGTCTATTTCTGACCCAATACTATGTGCTCTGCACTTATCTTATATCTTACAGACTCTCCTTCTATAAAGAAGATTATTGTGTTCTAAGCTCATCCATGGTACAAGTCTAACCTTGCATCTTTATACATGTTTTAAATGATATTAAGTTACTGGTTTGTTCAGGTAACCCATTCCATGCTCGAATGCCACTAGGGAAGAAAGTACTTATATGCATTTGTTGCTATATATTACAAGATAATTTTGAATTCTACCTATTTATCCTAGTCCCATTTTAGTTATAATACATGGCTATTATAATTACAAACAAAACATACATAAAAAAAAAAAAAATAACAAACAGAAAATAACACTTATTTGAAATTAGATTTTATTATTATTATATTATATTATTAGTTTACTCATCTAGTTGATATATTAAATTATTAATATACATTTAGAATTGGAAAAAACATTTTTTTTTCCTCCATGTTATCTTCTGTTTAAAGGAACATCTGAAGTATATAAGATTAATAAAAAATTTTTTATTTTTCCTGTGCTTTTCAGTAAATTCTACAAAGACCAGATTAGCAGCTATACAAAAGTAAGGGCTGAATATATGGAACAATATGCCTCATTATCCTTAGCAAAGCAGCTGAATGCGAAGAAGTCTGAATTGTCAGTCATAAACAAAAAGGTCACTGAGATTCACGACAAGAAGAAAGAGATTAAACAACAAATTCAAGAGACAGAAAGTAAAGTCATTAAAAAAAATATTTGGCATTAAATTTATTATTTTGAAAATATTTTGTAGCATTAAATTTATTATTTTAAAAATAATTTTTAAACATCAAAAGAAAAACTAATTTTCATGATTTGACATTTAAAGTGTGGACTCAAAAGAAAGTTCTGAATCTCTAAAAATCAAAATTTTTGCAACTAAACTAGATTATATGTGTAAACTTAGTGCATTAAAACTCGTCAATAAGCAACAATGAAAGCTGAAACTGTTTCTAAGAAAAAATATATCATTTCCCTTTTTGATACAGGTTCCTATTAATTTTAATTCACACACACACACACCACATTCCATATGGTTTAAAACAAAGTGAATATACATTAATTGTCAACTTGATGAACTATTTCCAGTTGAGAAAGATATACATGTACCAATTGTACAGAAACTAAATAGTACTTAATGCGAACATGAATTTTAAAGAAGTTAGTTTAGGTACAAGATGGTGTAGAACAGTTTACAGGGGTAGGCAACCTGACGCGATAGACCTCCAAATTGTGTTTCTTCATATTAGATAAATAGATGGGCTTTTTCAGAAGTACATTGAAGAACTAAAAGCAGAGTTTTCTAGGCAAAAGCAAGACTTTCAAATTCATGTTTTCAAACTACATGTAGCCAGACTGGCTTGATCCTAACCGTCATAGATGTGGATCTATTTTAAATTGAAAGCGATATTGTGATTTTAAAATGCAGCAAGTTGACTTTCAAACATCCCAAAATAATTGAAAGATCAAAATGTACGCATTTGCAGAAAAATCTGTTTGGAAGCTACGTAGAAAACTCATATTCTAGTCTCAAATGCATTCGCTCTACTTTCAGCCTTTGGTTCAATTCACACATTTGAACAGATTTTATCGCACATGAAAGCAAATTTAGGTTTACAAAGAGGTCACTTAAAAGTGACTAAATATGTATCTGACATTATAGAATTAGCGAATAGCATTAAAAACAAGGTGCTCATTAATTGATTCAGACTATCGTAATTACATTTAATTTAATTAACATAAATATAAGTAATTCTAGAACAAATGTATTTGTTAATTTAATAAATATAAGAAACTTATTTACTCGCATTATATTGTGTAATAGTTTGTAATTATTAATGTTTAAAAGATAAGCTCCTTAAATGAACAAACAATTAATGCAGGAAATGTTAATTTACAATTGTTTAATGTAAATTAATTTTATACTTCTTATTAAATCTTGAAATAAATATCATAATGCTTGATTTGCATCAAGAAAAAAATAATTAATAAGAAATTTAGTTATAATGCAAAACTTAACTTTTTTGGTAGAATCAAATTAGGAAACTTATTTTGAGTAAGCTGATTAAAAAGATGATTGTAAAATTATTTTTTTTTCTTTCTAAATAAAAAACTCTTTAATGATTTTATCTATAAATCTCCTTTGCTTTTGGCCTTGGACTTGATATGGTGCTAAATAAATTGTCTTATAAAAATAAAATTATAATAGAGCAGGTTAACTTTCAGGCACGCTGAATGATTAGAAATCCTAGTTTGGCAAATGGTTGCCAACCCCTGGGGTAGAAAAACACTGTGTCTGGTCTGTGAATAGTTATTGCCTAAGTCCTTATTCATTGATCTGTGGCCTTCTTTAAATAGTAAACATAAATTGGGAAGAGTGTTTTATCATTATATTCCATATCATGCATAGGCTACATGAAAAGAATGGACTGTAAAACGCACTTCAAGGCTTTTACCCATATGTGAATTTAAAAAAATATGTTTACAGATCCAGGTTTTGTTGATAATATATGGCTGAAATATTTTCAGTATAATCAACGACTTTGAACAAGCTTTACATTTATTGTTTGAAAACTGCTTTAAGCCTAGATGTGATATAATTTTTTCATGATTATATTTAGACATACGTTTTCACTGCATATGTTTTGTATTTCTTCATAGACTATTTAGATTCTCATGATCGGCACAGAATTGTGGTTAAAATGTATCCTTTGTGTTTAAAAAATGTATTTAAAAAAATATCAGTGTTTTATAAATTACATTTAGTAAATACAGTAGTTTTATATCCTTAATACTGCTGGCCTTAACTTCACTTTAAGTGCAGAGACAAAGCTGGAAATCACAAAATTAAATGAAGAAATCACTCAAATACAAGCAGAAAAGTCTGCTTCTAGAGAATTCGATAAAGGCTGTCATCCAGAGGAGCTGAACCTTGTAAGTACCTAATGCTCTAATGTGTATCTAAAAATCCCAGTTTTATAAATGCACTTTCACAAAATTGTTTACCTATTTGTTTTTCTGTGTAATAAATATGATTGTAATAAATATAACACCCTGTACCATATAAAAAGTATACAATATAAACTACTGATTACATATGACAGTGAGTTATGCTTTTTTACATTTCAGTCTCAGCAACATTCCCAAGATGATATTGAAGGCAGTGACACGATTATGGAGATTGACACAAATTATTCTCTCTCTGACATTAACACCAACGATTCTCACATGGGCATTCACAAGTACATAATTTTTCATTCACTTGGTTAATGTTCACTCTGATATTTAGTTTTAGTTAAATATTTCTCTAGCAAGGACATCAGTTAAATAAAGTGCTAAGAAGTCTTAAGTCTAAAAATAGAAATTCAACTAAGATACAAACAATTACACGTTTTCTTAGTGGATTGTATGTAAATCCATATAGTTTTCTCATCTTTTGATCTATTTTCGCATATGATAAATATGAAATATTCTCTAAATGGCAATTTACTGCCAGGGTAGTAATAACGTTCTTAAAATCATATTTACAAACTGATGGTAGAGTGCTACAAATTGATGCATGACTATTAATACAATTCCATAACTTATTTTATCAACTATAAATTTATGAATATTTTTTCTGATTATATACAGTTTATGTCATCTGAACAATTTTAGAAAATTCCAAAGATTCTAATCTACACTCCTTCTACAATGGAGGTTATCATAGCCTATGCATATTTACTTATCTAACATGTTACAGATGCTCCTTCTATAAAGAAGATTATTGCATCCTACGCTTATCTGTGGTCTGAGTCTAGTCTTGCATTTTGATCAGTGTTTTAAATGATGTTAAGTTAATGGTTTTCATAGTTTGTTCAGGCAACCCATTCCATGCCCAGATGCCACTCAGGAAGAACATATGCATTTCCTCTTGCATAAGGGAGAAGAAATTTTGTTGTCCTTATGTTTATCTGAGCATTTTAATAGACTATTGTGTTGTATTTCTAAGTTAGCCTACAATTTAATGCCTTGTGCATTATTACTACTTTGCATATTATATGACTAGTCTTGCATTTTGAAGTACTTAAATAACATTCAAAGCCTTTTTTTACAGGTAATCCTTTACTTTATTTCCATTTCAGACAGAATATCAACGACTTCAATCAAATATCTCTGGATGTAAACACAGATAGTCATGATAAAGTCATCCCCAATAAAACTTTTGGTGCCAATCTTTGCTCAGGGAATAATGGTATGATAGCTTAATAGTATTTATTGCTCTATATAACCCTTACAAGTACCATTGCATCAAGTAACCTGCAACCAGCCTAACTTATATAAAGAATTTATGCTTTAAATCTTCCTTAATTTGGTACCACACTAGAAATGTCTTGTGTTTAAACTTTTCAACCTTTTTCAAACATAAATACAACCATCATTTTAAAAAAAAGTATTTCAAGTACCATAATTAAGAACCGTTGATGTAGCAAAAGTTTTTCATTACCCTGTTTGAAATTCAGATAATAAAAAGGATGATAATAACGGGCTTATATACATTAGCATGCTCAGTGCATTATCTTTCCTCAATTCAGTTGCAGATATTGGGATGGGGAAGGCACAAAAACTCTATTTAAACAGAAAGGTCTTTAAACTCTTATTAAAGGCCTCTTTTGTCTCAGAATTCCTCAGTATCTGATGCAAACTTTTCCATAGTGTAGGCGTCAAAGATTTATGGAGCACACTCCAGATGACATCAGAAAACCTTAGCAAAGACGGGTGGAGCGCCTACCCCTAGATCTATTTACAGTGTAGTTAACAACATAATTTGGGTTTTTAATAATTACTATTGCACAAATAATTGTTGTCAGTTTCTCAAAGCATATTTAACAAATAGGCATAGAACAGAATTATCTTATTAGCTTATTATCTTAATTTACTATGATATTATTTTACAGGTTGCATATTTAAACCAATATTCTTTTAATTTCTTAATATAAGGCATGTGTTTAAAATGCATTTAGACAGTATCAATTGTTCTAGGATGTTATGATCACTTAACTTTTAGAAAAGAGCTGTAATCCACGTTTTGCTTTGGCCCCTTGATCAAGCTATCTAAACAAATCTACATGTACTTTTATAATTTCTTTCTCTTCACTATATACACTTATGATCTAAATATTGGTCACTGTTCTTTGAATGGAAAGTTTAAAACATTACTCTTACAATTTATCATTGTTTTAGAAGTTAAAGAGACTAATGCTGACAGTGTTGGGGATGAAGACTTTAATATGACAGAAACAGAATTTTATGCTACCAATTCAAAGGCAGAAGTGAAATCAACAGGGTTTAGCACAGAATTACCTCAAGGCCTAGCTCAATGGAGCCAGAGTACAAATACAAAAGTAATTATTGAAGCTCTTCAAGATTTCATTTTTATGTCCACATGTAAAATAAATAGACACATGTTATGCTAGGCATTTAGCTTTGATTTTTGGCTTGGTATTACCCTTGGATTGAGGCCTCCAGAGCAATGCATATGCAGTAGAACCTCAGTTTTTATTGCCTATGGTTTTTTGTCAGTTTTGGTTTTTGTTGATTTTTTTTCACAGAAAATGTGTCTCTGTTTTTTATCCCTCTGTTAAACGTTGCCTCTGAAGCTAGTCCTAGTGCCTATTGACCAAGAAGACCAAGTTAACCCAGATTGTGCCAATACCTAAGGTCCATATAAAGGGCGATTCTCCTTCTGAACAATAAGATATGCATCCTTCTCTCCTCTCCTCTCTATGCTAAATGTTACTTCATTCTTTATGCTAGTTTTTTTAATTGATTTTTTTTCTTATTGTTCTTAGCATTATTTTTTATTTTATTATTTATAAAATCTGCATTTGGCATGTAGTTGGAAGTGTGTAGAATGAATTTATTGGATTTACATTGAATCATACAAAAATTATTTCCCCGGTTTTCATTCATTTTGGATTTTGGGGACTGTTGAGGGACTGTTTTTTTGTGTGTACCAAAACTGAGGTTTGACTGCAAGATCATCCATGGACCTCACTTCAGTTGTACATTGTGAATGTGGGTTAGGTGTTGTGCTAGCTAACAGTGTCCCTGTATACTCCATATACCTAAGTGGTACAAAGGTGATAACTTTACTATCACTGTTTTCCCCATTACTTTCATTTTTTTAAATTCTTTGTATAATTATTGCACATATCTATATTTTTGTTTCTATGGTCAATTTATTTAAAGAACGATTACCCCATTGGTCCATGCCTACTAATTTAATATTGACTATATACCCTTCTATTTGTCCCTTGTGCACCACATAGGAAAGAATACAATTTGTAATTTTTACAAATATCAATAATACTAGGCAACAAGAAATACAAGTTTGAAATTATTTTTACACTGAACTTAACGTAATAAAGTCAACAAGTTAAGTTAATATTAAATTGTGAATATAAGACAAGCTAAATTTTTTAAACTCTTTTCAAGAAAATCTTTATTTATTAGTTAATTCTATATTTCAGTGCTTCCCTAAACCACCCGTGCCAAGTTTATTTGCAGCAAGTACAACGTCTACACAGTTTTTGTCTTCATTTAGTTTGCCATCTCTACCACAGCTGCCAACTTTGAGACAGTTTAGTAAAGAACAGTTTATCACTCCACTCTCAAAGCAAAACCAAGTACTTACTTTCAAATCTAAAATATATTGTTATATTTATAGTATTTTGATTACTAATACAATACTTGATGTAAGCTGGTAGTACATAACTCACTTAACACAAACTCAGGAATGTGAGAGGGTAGTTTTATTTATACACGAAAATTAACAAAATCCAAAAACCCAACCAGTCAACTAGTCCGACTGACTAACATCAAACCATCTCCGCACACAGCGGCAAAACGAACTGTGTTGTCCCCTGTCTCGCTGTGGCCAGACAACTACTTTCACACAGGGGAAAGAACTCTAAATAGAAAGGTTGGACTCTTCCTGTCTTATCTTATCTTATACATTACAGACGCTCCTTCTATAAAGAAGATTATTGCGTCCTACGCTCATCCGTGGTCCGAGTCTAGTCTTGCATTTTTATTAATGTTTTAAATGATGTTAAGTTACTGGTTTTCCATGCATTCATACCACCATCCACACTAGCGAAACAAACTTTAAAGGCCACAGGCCTACATTGAGTTATGAAATATCAAAACAACAAATAATGTATAGCCTAGTTGACTTGTAAACTATTCACTCTATTTAATTGTATATTTCTAAATAAGCTCAGTGGTCAATCTAATACCTCTTCTTAATGTAAATAAATTGAATTAGAACTAAATGCCTTGATTTTTATTTACTTTAAAATTAAAAATTAAAAAAAATAAGAATGATAAGGCACCTGCTTGAAATTATTTATTAAAAATGTAATAAATATTTACATTAATTACCTCCCCTGCTTACTAACTATATCATCGTTGTCAGGCGCAAACCGGCAAATTTTTTAGGAGAAGCAAAAAACTACATAGATCGAGTAAACAAATCAATGTAGCCGCTTTAATAAGAAATAAAATTGTAGAAAATCTATTGGACAATACTAGAAGATATTTTTAGACATCATGTGGGATATCCCAAGAAACATTTTGGTTAAAAACAAATTGAAAATTTCCGACTTGGCCGGTTTGCGCCTGACACCGATGATATATTCGTTCATTGAGCTAGTTCTTTAACATTTTGAACTTATGTTGACAGATAACTAATCCTACCCAAGCTAAATCAGAAAACAAGTTTCACTTTACAAGTTCTCATCTGCCTTTGAAACCTGTGCTGCAATCTGAACAACTAATTAGAGGCTTGAATTTAGGTAGAAACTCTACAATTTCTCAGTTTCAAAATCCTACAACACACTTGGTGCACAATGCAGACATGGACATTAATTTAAATAATGCTCAGAACATTACAAGCTCCCTATTGCAAAAGTCTACACTACCTTCACTAGAAAAGGAACAATCAACTGCAAATGTGAATGAGGCTAGAGCTAACACATTCCATCAGTTTCAAAATCCTACAACACACTTGGTGCATAGTGCAGACATGGATATCAATTTTAATAATGCTCAGAACGTTACAAGCTGCCTATTGCAAAAGTCTACACTAGCTTCACTACAAAAGACACAATCAACTGCAAATGTGCATGAAGCTAGAGCTAACACATTTCATCAGTTTCAAAAGCCTACAGCATCAATACTTCAAAGTGACCAGTCTAATAGTGATAACATAAGACTTACCACAGCTTTTCAATCTCAAAAGTCTGTAACATCATTAAGTGTTATTGAAGAGACAAATAAAACTATAGAAGGCATAAAAAGCGCTACACCTTTTCAATTACAGAAACCATCATTGCACATTGATTTATCAAGCAGTAATCTACAAGTAAGTGGAATTCATTGCTTTTGAATGTTTCATTTCTAATTGTAACTATACACTGTTGCCTACAAAGCCAAACTTCCAAATTTGTGTATGACTTCTATGTTTAGCCTGCTACATCAATGACACCTGCCAACTTAAAGGCCTCTACTCCCAGATTTATGCTAAAACCTTTCCCACTGCCTGTTGCACAACTTAAATCGCCATCTGCAGCTGGAAATAATGAAAGAGCCATTAAAGAAAATCACTGCCAGGTATGTAAGACTCATAACTATGTTATTTTTGTACAGCCTAAAAATAATATTTAAGTTTATACCTACTAAATACTATACATCGGACCACAGCGTAGGACACAATAATCTTCTTTATAGAAGGAGCGTCAGTAATGTATAAGATAAGATAAATATCAATAAATTCTCTCTCACTGAAAAACGTGAAAGTTTATATATTTATAACTCAGATATTTTTGGGAAATCATTGTAATAAGATTCATAGTAAAAATTAATCTCTTTATTTAATGTATCATTGTTTCTATTAATCAGTAGTCAAAGTTTCCCTGATTTCACTTTTATAGAGACCTGTAGACATAGTAAAGGCCAAAGAGCTTCCCCCGACACAAGGCTTCCAATTTGCTTTTCCAAAAGTTCCAAATCAAATTGTGGCACCAGCACCAACTATCTCCACAACCAGTGAAGTTCCATCAAGTTCCATATTTAAATTGAATATACAAGTGAATGAGACAGCGACTAAAGCAAAAGTGAGTAATAAAATATTTAAAATAACTATCTTTTTAGTGTCTTTAAATCAAAATGTATATTGTTACATCAAGGCAGCATAGAACAAGTGTATAATTTGTTGTATAATATGATTCTTGAAGTATTCACTTGAAGCTGAGTTATAAGTATGGTCTAGTGGTACCATCTACATCCATATGTATTCAAGATCAAATCTTGGCTCTTACTTCTAGATTGTAACTTATTTGCAGAAAATAGACAATAACATAACAGAGCATCACCATACAAGTTAATAAATGAATCCAATTGATATTTAATTAAACGAAACACCTGTTTTGATCATCTTGAAAACTATAGTACAGCAAGTGGCAGAAACACATTTAAATTAATATGAAAGCTTGTGTAATATGAAGGAAATAATTACAAGATCCCTAAGCTGCTGTCACCTTGTCCAGCGCTAGGACGAGACTAAATTTTGTTGGCCGTCTGCGGCTTATATAACGTCACGCTTCGTGCTGATAGCAAACCTGATTATTTGTGCGTCAAAGAGTTTATATAAATTAGCTTGTGACATTGATCTATATTAACTCTGACGGTCTGAAAAGTTTATCAGGCTTTTGACAGACGAACTTGTTTATTATCATTTGTGGGTAAAAGGGGTGTATGTAAATTAGTTTGTGACCTTAAACTAGTAACCTTCATGGTCGCTTTCAATTTGTGGCTAGGAAACACGTCTATTTTTACTCCCTTTATTTTAAGTTGCAATTTCTGCCTGTCTGGTTGCAATCGTCGTGCAAGAATTGGCTTCGATTTTTCGACCACTTCCCGTGGTCCAATCGAGCTGAAATTTGGACAGCAGACTTGTGGCGACTAACAATACATTCTATCAAATTTTCAGTTAAAACAACTTAATAATACTACACTTATGACAATATTCATTTCTAAAAAGGAAAGTATAAGAAAAATTTTGGTTTCACTTTAAAAATGCCTGTGCAACTTTTTATAGTTTTTCGGCGCAAAGCTAGAAAAAAAATAAATTATGCGCTAAGATTATTTTTAGAGCAATTCATACGGAGTAAGGAGATATTTTTGAGATTTGCGACACAGATATTTTTCTGTACGTTTCATTTGCAGTAGTCAATCAATTATTTAATTACATGATGGTAAACTTAGTTTGCAAATAAAGGGAGTATAATAAAAACTTTGTTTTTATGGTTTTCTTGTTAAAGTTAAAGCTGGAGGTGTTGTAATAGAGTAGGTAATAGGAGGTAATAGCATTATTCTCTAACCATATATTAAATAATTTAACATTGTGTCTTACTAGATTGAACACTCAATGCAACCTAAAGAAAAATCTACATTTTCATTTCTTTCATTTGGTGAGTATTTTAAGAATTTTAATTGTTCCATTTATAACTTAAGAACAGCACAATTTTTTTATCTTGTCTTTTCTCTTTTTTTTACATCTAGAATTATCATATCTCATCTTTTACTTTTGCTACTATATTATTGCTCATTAGTAATACTTGGTAAACATGTGTTGTCATTTGACATATAGAACATGATTTGTTTTTGTTCTAATGTTGAAACAAAACAGTGTTGTGTTTTCTGTTTTATTTATTTTCCTGGAAATAGAAACAAGTGATGATGAGACAGACCATGAACAAAAGAACAGCCCACAAAATGCTATGCTAGAAGATAATGCTACAAATGATGTAAGTGTGAGGAAAAATATGAATAAAGGACATAATAGATTCTTTTTAACAAATGACATCATTACCAGAACAGAGCTTTTTTTTAATGTCCTATTTAGACTTTTGTTTTTCATCATACCTTTGTTTATATCTCTGTTCTTTTTACAATATCACTATCACTCCAGTATTCTCTTTTCATTCGTTCCTTCTTTCTTCTCTCATTCTTACATTTAAATACATCTTTATTGAATATTGTTCACCATTCTTTCTATTCAACACTATTCATCCTTAAAAAACATGCTTTTTAAAATAAAGTAATTAGAATGGGTAATACAAAATTATTCTTAAGAGTTTAATAATTAGGACGCAAGCACAATTTCATAAACTTGCACTCTTTATAACTGGATTAAGAATTATCAGCTTATTATCCCCCTTCCCCCCCCAACAAGGAACACAAATTTAAATCAGAACAATAATTTGTATATAAAAATAAATATTTGGTTATTCTGTTCGTGGACAAATTTGTATAATTAATTTGAGAAAAATTTAAATATCACTAATTAGAATCAGTATTTCTTAAATTTAAAACCGTGACTTAGACCTAACTTTACAACTTTACTTTTCAGCTCCTGTTTCTTGACTTTTTGATAAAGCATACCAAAAACAATTCTAAAAATAATAAAAACACATCAAACTAAATTCTTTACTATTTCTATTATATATATTTATATATATCTATACAGTGTAATCTCAATTATCCAGGCTAAAGCTAAGTAAGACAGGTGTAAAAGTAGGCTTATATACTTCACAACTTGCTTGTCTGTGTCAAAACTATTTTCTTTTTCAAATACTTTTAAGGGTGCTGGATTTCTGACCAGCTTTACTTTTAATGAACCAACTGATGATGCAACTAATCAAACAGACAAGCTTGAATTTTCCTTAAGTAAGTTTTTTAAATAAAGTTATTCTGTACTTGGACTAAAATTTGAACGGAAATGACAGTAGGCCTAACAATAATAGAATTTGAAAAGAAATATAAGTAAAAATAAATGCCCAAGTTATATTTATTTTAGAAGCATAATATATTTGTTTATAGCAGTATGTGATATTAATTAGAACATGTTTGTTTACTTCCAACAGTGTTTGAGTCTTCTAAAAATCAATCCTCTAACTCAAATTGTGGGGCCAACTCTTCAAACAATGAAATGCCCTTCTTTGCCTTTGGTAAATTTTTACAAGACATCTCAGACGCTGAAGATAATGAACCTGGATTTTTCAGTACCATGTCTAGCCATTCTCATGAAACAACTGACTGGGCCAATTTTAGTGAAGATGATTCTCCACAGCCAGATCCCAAGAAACTTTAGTACACAGACAACTGAGTCTGGGCATGATATAGTTTTTTTGTTCTATTGAAACAAACTTGTTTTTATTTAACTTGTTCAAAATGAACAATATAAATCATTGTTGATAGTTTGTTTTTTCCTACAAATATGATCACATTACAGCAGAACCAAAAAGTACACATTCAAAATTTTATTTGTTGTGTTTCATGAATTATAAATCCTCCTGACAATAAGTCAATGTTTCTTCTATTTGATTTATATTGTTACGGTAAATTTTTGCTTTGTACACTTTGTTTGTTGTGTACACTTTGCATAAACCTTGTTTTAATACTGATCAAAATTACATAAAATTTGGCATAAATATTTTTTTGTAGTGAACATTAGTCACTAAGTCAGTTAAAAATTTTTTTTGGCTTCCGTTTGTCTCGCGAGGCAACAGAATTTAATATGGGCTTGGAGAGTGTGTGCTCCTGGCTTGTGACTTCTGCTGTGGCTGTACAATCCCACACTCAATTGACATACTCTGTTGCACTTCTGGCACAAGAAGGAAGCATTAGACATTGGCTGGAACAGGACCTGTCCCTGGCAAATTCCTCACAGCTATTTGTGTCTATGGTTAGGGCTTTAAGTTCCCTCTTGCAGACATCTTTGAATCAGTTTGGTCAAATATGCCTTTTGTAATGAATTATTATGAGAAAAAACATGGTGTGATGAGATTATTTTTATGATGTCATATAACTTGCCAAATGAAGGGGGCTAATTTCATTCAGAAACAAAAAACAAGTTAGCATTAAAAACAAAATTTAATTTTGAAATAAAAATTAACAAGATTAATTAATACAACAATAAATTATTTTAGGAAACAATGAGTATTTAGAAATTGTTACAATCCGTGCAAAACCTACAAAATTTCATTGTGTAGGCCTAATGGATAAATATATTTTTAAACATGCAATAAAAAATACAAAGACAAGTTTATACTTTAAACTGACTGATGAATAATATAATATAACATAGTAATAAAAAATATACTTTTTCAACCAAAGGAATCTTTTTCATTATTTACAATTTATTTGTAACAATTATTTAAACAGTCAAATGTTACATAAGGCAAATTAAATGGTTTTAACTCGGATCCAACACCGTTACACATGTAACATTATCTATATAATATATACATCTAATATTTTCTTTATTACCACCACTGCCTTATATCATTAAGAGTAAGAGTAAAAATAATAATTTAAAAAAAAAACAGTCAAAAAATGAAAAAGTTGTTTCATAATGTTTCAACTTTAGAACTACACTTATAGATAACAAAATATTTATTTTGCACAATTACTAAAATTAAATTAATAATAAATCTGTTCAGGCCACACATTTTGTCTTCTATAAACAAATCTAGCTGGTCAAATTAGAAGACAGTATATTTTTTAGCTTGTCTCATATTATTTCATTTTATTTCTAGACACATTTTTTTAATGGCACCAAGATGTATTAATGATAACATAACATTAATATTTTTGTAATGGCACCAAGATGTATTAATGATAACATAACATTAATATTTTTGTAATGGCACCAAGATGTATTAATGATAACATAACATTAATATTTGAGTGAAGTGGAAAAAAGAGATCAAGATATTGCTCTAAGAACCAAAACTACAAACTAAAAGTGTAAGGTAATTATATATTTGCTGCACAAGGAAATATGAACATTATAACTTTGCCTAAACAAAACATTATGCAGGAAATAGATGGCAGGGATATAAAGCATCAATTAGGTAATACATTCCTAGTGCTGCTTGAAATAGATCAACTGGTAATTGGGAAGCAGATGTAGGAGATAAAAACAGAATTATTAGGAAAACATATGTGCAGATGAACAAGCTGCAAGAAAAATAAAGACTGCAAGCAGCAAATGAATATCTTATAGTTATAGGACAATATCACATCCCAATATGCAATAACAAATTAGGATCTTACAAGACGTTTTCCCAGCCCAATATGCTAGCATATGTAAATTTCAATCAACTAGGTTATTGTTAGCTACAGTCTAAGTCTGTTCAATGAATGTTTAACTGTATTTTATAAAGCCTTAACTCTACTAGAATTCCGTACCGGTAGATTAAATACAAATAACAAAAGAAACATAAGGTCATTAATTTCTTTACCAAATTTGTTGATGTATTATTATTTTTTTTTCTCAGCACTTCTCACTCAGTGTTTATTCAATTGTCCCCAAAAAATAATTAGAAACTAGTTTAGCAAGGCAGAGTCAGAGAGATCTCATAGTAAGTTAAGTAAAGCAGGACCACTGTACACATAAAGACAAGCATACATATGAAAACAATACCCAACAACATATTGATGCAACGGACGAGATTTATTAAATCAAAGCTTGTTATAGAAGAATTTAATATATGCACACACTATCATGTGCATCTGTCATCAGAGTAAATGATTTCTAATGAACTAATTGTACACATATGCACTAAAGGTAATCATGCCAAAACAGCATCAAACTAGTGAAATTAGAAACATCCAATATTCCAATGGACCAAACAAATTAAATGATCTTAATTATAACAAAAATATTCAATGTAAAATAAAAATTTAAGTTTTAAAAAAATTTCTAAATGTTAGATAATGTGCACAATGGGTAGTTACAGAGGGAAGTAATGTTAGATGAGCACATTGGAAAGTTACAGAAGGAAGAAATGTTAGATAATGTGCACACTGGATAGTTACAGAAGGAAGAAATGTTAGATAATGTGCACACTGGATAGTTACAGAGGGAAGAAATGTTAGATGTGCACATTGGATAGTTACAGAAGGAAGAAATGTTAGATAATGTGCACACTGGATAGTTACAGAGGGAAGAAATGTTATTGTGCACATTATATAGTTACAGAAGGAAGAAATTTTAGATAATGTGCACACTGGATAGTTACAGAGGGAAGAAATGTTATTGTGCACATTGGATAGTTACTTGACATTTATGTAGTTACTGATGTTTGACGTTTGTTTTGTCATCTGTGTTCAGCTGTTCCTGGCCTTTAAAAAGCCAATGAACTTTACGTAGACGTAAATAAAGTGGTCCAGCATTTTCTGGAGTATTACTACTGAATTTGAGTACAAATTTGTTAAGCTGCAAATAGAGTTCACATGAGAAAAAAAAAAAAATAATTGATAAGAATAGTAGAACAATTAAAATATAGACAGTCAGGCCTGAAGAAGAAGTCTTTTCTGATCCTTTACAATTCAGTGCAGACGCAGACAGTGCTAGTGAAATGAAATAATAGAAAAAAATACCAATAAAATAAATAAATTTAATATTTGAAAGGATATTTAAAACCACACTAGTGCTTTAATAATAGTAATGCTTTAATAAGTTCAGAATTAATCATAAACCATGAAACACCATGTCTTACCGCATAGATTATCCATACATATTCGTCCTTCGGGACAACCTGTACAGGGAGTGCCCCTAGTGTAGACTTTCTCATTTTTCCAGTTGCCTCTGTCAGAAGATAAAGCCTATAAAACTTAATTCTATTCTTTTTTATGTGTGTGTATGGTATGTAAACATTATATCAATATACCACAAAATAAAAAAAAAATAACTTGAGACTTACGCTGGACCGTAGTGGCATGTTATAAGGTCGCCGTTGATCATTAACAAATTTGAGTTTTCCATGACAGCTTTGCAACTGGTCCTGCCACAACCAAGTGCAAAGGTTTCCGACCAGACGACCTGAAGAATCAGGTGAACAGTTTAAAAAAAAAATTGATATAATGGACCTGGGTTAAAAACAAGAAAGGCAGGGAGGAAACGAAACGATCTATACCTGTGTGTAGTGGCCACAATCACCAGTACATTTTCTTGCATTAAATGAATAATTAACTTTTTCCTCAAACCAATCGTTCACAATGAACCGAACATCCACATATCCTGTCGAGAGAGAGAGAGAGAGAGACAGTGATAGATCTAATTGTTACGAATGTAGGTTATATTAACTCATTCCGTGCCAGGGGGTTTACCGCGTTTGTGACAGACCATTTTTAGGCTGCCATAATTTTTTTTAGGGTGCCCTTATTTATTCATAAATTTCTAAAGGTAATTGTTTAGCAAGATACCTGTATTTCATATCAAATTAAAGGAAATTAAACAGTAAATAATAATAAGTAGAATAGTTGAAACAATATTTTAATAATAGTTACATCTTTATTAGACATTTTTAGAGATCTAATTTTTTGTTTTAAAAAATGGAGCGAAAAAAATCAATCTTAACAGATTTTTATATGGTATTCGCAGCAGATATCCTGTTCCGCTTGAAACCACTAAGAGAAAATCTATTCCTGATCAGAATGCATTTTGAAGTTTGAAAATATCCCAAATAGTTACTGAGATATACACATTTTTGTAATATTAGTATCAGCCGGCAAACGCCGATCCTATAGAGTTTACATAGTGACGACATAGTCCTAGGCCTAACCACGAATGTCGGAATCTTTAATTAGTAAATAAACCAAAAGTCCTCAAAACCAGATTTAAATTATTTTAAATTAAAGTTATTATCTGATGAATAGAAATTAATAATTAGCAATAAAAGCTATTTTACCAGCATATTTGACAAGCTCCAAGGCCTAGAAACATTTCGAGTAGGCGTGGCTATCCTTTGTTTATAAAAGTTTATACAGAAATTAACTAAAAATCGTCATTATTATTTAAGAATCGAAAGTAAACCAAGCAGAAAAAGCAAAAAGAGTTATCTTTCCCTTTAGACAATAGAAAGTTGGATTATATGCACTGGAAACCAAAATAAATATCGAAAATGAGACTAACAATATATCGTGAGTTGGCACAGAAGCGACAAGTCTAAGTAACGATATATCGTGAGTTGGCACAGAATGAGTTAAATTGACATAGCTTTAAGTGACGAGACTCGATTGTCTTCCCTGCTATCAAGTCCATACATACGACAGACCTCTTGTTAAAATCGTTTACAATATAATCCCTTATCACTGACCTGTTGAGACTCTAGTCGAGACAAACAGGTTCTCTCCAATCATGTCATAAGACCCAACATTTTTTCTTCCTTCTTCTATTGTGTGGTCAAAATTACATTTTTCTGTGTGTTTTTGAGCTGATGTCTCAAGATGTGAATCCCACATCTGTTTTTTTTAAAAGATGAATGCATTCAGAGAACAGCTCTTCAATTAATACAGAATTAATACAGACTCTAATACAGAAAGTGAAATATCAATAGGGATACTATCATTTATTTATAACTCGCCTTCCTAAGAATATTGATCTCGAATGAATGGCGCATAAAAGTATAAAATTACTCGGATGTTGTAAGGTTTGCTTATTAAATTACGGTTCTGTGTAAGACATCTCCAAGTTATCTCCCAGTTATCTCCTAGTAATCCCATAGTCACCTTCAGATTCAATAATAGTATTCCCTCCGATACTGGCTTAGTCTATTTTTCATTATGAATTTTATAACGACCCATTTAGCTATTATGCTTGTAAAGTAAAGGACTGTTTAATTAAAGCAGCGTTCACCCGTTTCTGTGGCCACGGCACACTAGGGGATGTGTGGCAAGCACAAAGCCTATACTTTACCTCAACTAATGTATTTTTTGTTATAGTGTCCAACCTTTTATATAATAAGCTTAGTAGTAGAACGCACAATAGTTATTCTCACAGGCGTACTTGGTTGATATGTTTATTTAAATGTATAATAATTAAACCAAATTGATCTATGGGGCCAGTAAGCGCAGCGTTCACCAGTTTCTGCGGCCACGGCTTAATAGGGAATTGTGTGGCCAGCACAATACTCGGCCGCCTTTATTTTACCCCCCCCCCCAACTAAAGTAAATAGGGTCACAAAAAAGAACAATACAGCTTTCATATGTACCATCTCAAGCATGTCTGTGGCCCCTTCATGTCGTCTATAATTGTTGTGCAGTTTTATCAAGTCTGCCTTTTCTTTGGGACTGAATCCAATAATAGTAGGCCTACTCGCTTGTCTTTTTTTTCTTCTTCCCAGCAGCTTCAATATATTTAACATTCACTTAGGCTACATATTATAAATAATTTTTATAATTAGGTACCTGTTGAGGTAATGTTGGACTTTTGGGGTATTGTTTACAATAAAGTACTTTTGGGGTAATGTTTAGAATAAAGCAAATGTTGTCAATGTTAACTTATGATAAATTGTTTTAACATGAAAGTGTATTTTGTCTTTTATGGAAAAAAGAAATAATAATTTTAAAGAACTTTGCATTAAAAAGAAAAATTGTCTTTATAATTTATTTATGTGCAAGTTGTATTTTAAAAACCATGTAGTATCATCTAATTTAAAGAAGGATTCATTTTAAAAATGATTTACTGAATAAAAAAACAACAAAGAAAGCAAATTCAATCAATACCACTTATTGATGTATGGCTAGTGGCTTAAATGTTCATGTTTTGTCTAAGAATGGATGTATGGCTAGTGACCTAAATCTCACTTTTTGTCTAATAATTGATGTGTGGAAAGTGACTAAAATATCATGTTTTATGAAATAAATAATGTATGGCTAGTCAGTAGTGGCCTATTTCTCATGTTAAGTGAGAACAAACACATTTTTAAGGGATCGCGCCTGCAAGTGTGAAGATAAAAGGGGACTTCTTAGAATCAATTGAATATGAAAAAGAACAGGGGCAGACTTCTTTTTGTTACGACCAATGCATTTGAAGGTCTAAGGCAGACCAAGGGAATAAATGAAGACTGAACTATCAAGTAACAATTCTGTGTGCAGCATTTTACACAATACTTCAAGTATTTTTGACAATTACAGGTGTAATTAATGCCCTTTGTTCATATTTGTGCCTTATGTCTTAATTAAACTAAGTGTGACATGCCCTGCATTTAGAGTTGTATCTTACTTCCTGGACAATGGATCAGCAACTTACGGAACGCGGGTCAAGCGTAGCACGCAGAGCGATTTTAAATGGCACGCGGAAAACACCAACAAGCAGTTAAGTGTTTTCTACAAGAAAATTGATTAATGGCGCAAGTTGACCTATAGGCTTTTGGCAGAAATTTGACTTTGGCACACTGTTATTAAAAGGGTGCGGACCCGTGTCCTAGACCTCAGGTGATATGCCCTGCGTTTAGGGTTGTGCCTTACGTTTAAAACTACAGGTGGGCATGCCCTACATTTAGATTATTACATTACATTCTAGACTACCAACAAAAAAAAAGTCATGCGGTGCAAGCTAGATCTCATGCTAGTTTAACGGTTGACCACTCTTGTGTTTTAAACTTTATGGAAATTTTTTTATAAACTTGAAAAATAAATGACCGTAGGTAGTTTATAATGTATAGGTATGCATGCAAGCAACCTATTAGATCAAAACGCGGCTCTAAACAAAGCTCAGATCGTTGGATGCTAACCCTTCACCCCCTCCTAGGTTGTTGTTTTTTTCTTCCTCACCAACACCGGCATTACAAAAGTTACGTTTTTTTTAAAGTTGGCAACAGACCTAAGCAATGATAGGTAGAAGGGGTGGCAGTGCGAAAATCTGGAGAAAAAAAAAGTCACACGCCCAATGCAACCCTTTATTTCACGTGCAACATTCATACATCGCTTTATTTATAATAAAAGAATATTTCATTCCGTCTTAATGAGTAGAGTCTAATCAGAAAAGATCGCAAAGAAACTTTAGTTAATTTAGCATACACATATACATACACACACAGCCTCCCTCCACAATGGGATCGTCCGAGACCTGGTACGCTCACGCCTAGCCCTGCAGAGGGGAGATAAAAATAGCCGCATCCCCCATATATGGGAAGCACGCTCAGGTTATGCTACCGCTTAACACGAGACGCAGGGAGCAGACGATAGATAGTTTTTCTAGGCAGACGTAGAAGATGATAAAAAGAAGTGCCAATATTTATATTTAAAAACACACACACAAAAATTTTTTACGCCTTTAGATCGTTGTTGCTTCTTCAACTTTAGCCAAAAATTATTGTTATAAATATAATATAAATATATACCCGGTATAAAAAAAACAACAACATAAAAACTTGTTTTTTTTAGTATGAAAACAAAAAAGTTATAAAAAATTAGAACTTGTGTCCCACATTTGATCTCTAGTAGAATTATTTCCTTTGTTCACGACAGACGAGGGGATTGTGGTGACCAGTAAGTGTGTTTCTCCTTACAGTGCTAGAAGCCAGTTAGGCTTGAATAAATTATAGGCGCTTCCCAGACACATATTTACGAAAGGCAGAAAGGAAGGGAGGGACTATAGTAGTATAGGTGCCATCTAAATATTCTAACATTAACCCATATGTCAATGTTATATGATGTCTATAGCATATGGGCCAGTCTCCCGTAATGTATTTCATCAGTGTGTACATGATCGGCTAAACATAAAGAGTTAAATTTAAACTGTTGACCTACTAGAATCGAGGAGCCCATGGCAACGGGGTGGGGGAGGGGGGGGGCAAAAGCTGTTCTAGAAACTCAAACAACGCACCATGAAAACCATCACTTTTACTTCGTGGATATTTAAAACGAAACGACGTTACCATTTATTGACAAGTTACGAGCTGACAATGTATAGCGATTCTCAGTAACTAGAAACCTAGACTGGCCAAACTTTCTCTCTGCCGCATTAGCTTAAAAAATATACAACATAAGCCTAAGAGATTTATTAAGACTTTTAACAGACAATTGTTTATTTTATAATTTGTCGAAGACATTTATTTTCTTGAAGAATGAATTTTATTCTTTAACAAATTTACTTCTGTCTAAAAAAAAACAAGAAATTTTCAGATGGAATTTTTTTTTAAAACCAATGATATCTTTAAAACAATGTTTGTTTTTTCTATAACAAACGATGTTCGTTATCTACGACAATGAATTTCCTAGAACAATTTACTTTTACCTCGAACAATGGATTTTATAGAACAACCAACTTTTTTTTGTCTAGAAAAATCGATATTTTTAGAACCATTTTTTTTTACTATATATTTTTTTTTTACAAATTTCTTTGTTTGAAATAACTTTTGTTGTTTTTAACTAAAAAAATTGTTTGTTCTTTTTTTACAATCATACGTTACTTTGGAGTTGTTATTAGATAAATGTTTTTTTTTATAACAATTCATATTTTTAGAACAAACGAACCAGTTTTGGTAAAATGTATATTTTTAGAACAATGTGTATTTTTTTATAAAATAGTTCTTTTTATCTTATCAGTGTTGGCAACTCACGAATAAAGCCATCAGGTAAGCGGTTGTATGACCTCTGTGGTGAACGAACTCCCGAACACAATTAAACAAGCAAACTATATTGCCATGTTTAAAACAAAATTAAAAACACATTTATTCCATTTATAATAACATAGGGTAATGTTAAGGACATTCGAAGACTAATTGTTATGAATAGCACTATATAAATGATGTCATTTGTAAGCGCTTATAAAACAAAACACATTAATAATTAAAGACAAGCTATATAATATTATTCAATGTAAGCTTATTATGGTAAACATATCTCACTAACATGTAAAATCATGCATTGCAATAACAAAATAAAAGACAGACACATTGATTAAGACAAATCCTTTTGTTTGTGAGCAAACTTTAAAATAAAACATTTTACTAGACTAAAACGTTTTTTTTACTGGGACTAAACTTTTGATTGGTATCAATATTTCTATTAGGACCAAACTTTTAACCAGGACAAAATTTTAGACTTTGAACAAACTTTTGACTAGGACCAAATTTTATTGAAGACCAAACTTTTTATTTGGACCAAAATTCTTTTTGACATTTGACTAGGACCAAACTTGTTGATTTGGACCAAACTTTTGACTAGGACCAAACTTTTTTATTTGGACCAAACTTTTGACTAGGACCAAACTTTTTGATTTGCACCAAACTTTTGACTAGGACTAGGACCACTATTTTGACTGGGACCAGCCTTTTGACGGGGACGAAACTTTTGACGGGGACAAAACTTTTGACTGGGACCACATTTTTAACAAACTTTTAACGTAATACAATTTTGACTGGGGAGAAAACTTTCGACTATGACCAACATTTAGACTCGCAGCAAACGAGTCATAAGAAGAAAATGGTAACCAGTACTTAAGAAGAGTAGTTTAAAAACAAAATAATTAAAAATCTCTGAAACATAATTTCATAAGGACTATAAGCTTTCATAGAAAAGTACTTGGCAAAAACAAGTTTAGGTGTGGAGAAAAAAAAAACACGTCAAGGTGAATGAAGGGAACGAATAAAAAAAAAGATAAGAATAAAAGACAAAACAGGGGAGGTGGTATTTATGAGAAAGGGGAAGAGTGAGTGAGTGAGAGGGAGTGAGAGGAATCGCGTGGGAGGAGTAGTGTGAGTTAACCGAAGCAGCGTTTAAGTAAAAAAATTGTATTTTATAACACAGACACACATTCACACACACACACACACCTACACACATACACAGTGAGTGAGGCAACAACAGGTGTGAGCACACATACCTGCATCTGAACGATGCTCTTTTTACTCTCTCCCTTCTCTATCCTAGGGTTGTTGCTAGCGTGTGAGAGTAAAAGAGTTAGTGAGTGAGTGAATGGGGGAGGGGGTAGAATGATTGTGTTCAAGTGAAGTCAGTCAAGTCCTCCTGCACTCTACTCACAACAAACGAGGAGAGACCATCCATACAGCCAGGAAGAGATCATCGTAAGAAGAAAGAGAGAAATAAACCAAGAACAAAAAAAAAAACACAAACGTTTGTGTAAGAGATACAGTGATTAAAAAGTCACTTGTTGAGAAGTTCAAACAGCTTCCGAAATCTTGTTTATCGTTAGCTATGAAATGTTTTTTGGTAAATATATAATGTATAGATCCAGCATGTCAAAGTTAAAAGAGTTTCACTTAAAACGAAGTTTAACACTTGATGAGATAGGTGGAATTCTACAATTATTGTTTGTTGTTGCTGTTGTTTGTATTCCGCAAAACAATAGTTAATTCACCTAAACTAACAATCATGAGCGGACAGAAGGGCAACAAGTAAAGTAGTAATAATGCATAAGGCATTCAACTGTAATTTAGAAATACAAAACAATAATAAATATGTTACAATGCTCAGATAAACATAGGGTCAAAAACACTTTTTTTATCCCATAGGCGAGAACAGATGCATATAAGATGCAAACTCTTTCTGAACAAACCAGGGAAACCAATAACTTAACATCTTTTAAAACGCTAGTAAAACAATTGCATTTGCAAGACGACACAAAACACGGATGAGCGGAGGACGCAATAATTTTCTTTATAGACAAGTGCGACCTGAAACAACATGGCGTACAACGATCGCCGATGACCTTCGATCTGTTGATATAAACTGGGTCGACATCAATGCCGTTACAGCAGCAGCTACGGACAGCGCCCACTATCATTGCCCGATGCGCCGAACAACGCGGGTGGATCTAAGTCCAAGGATTTTCTGGCTATAACTATAACATCACCGTGTGTAGTGTAGATGATGTAGTATACATGATGTACAATGAATTCAGATGGTACTACACTGTCTTTAATCCATAGTTAGTTTAGTGTAGATGATGTAGTATACATGATGTACAATGAATTCAGATGGTACTACACTGTCTTTAATCCATAGTTAGTTTAGTGTAGATGATGTAGTATACACATGGGTGCAAGTGCTGGACCCCCATTTGGCCGGCAAGTAAGAGTTGACAATGCCAAAAAGCCGGCAAAGTCTCTGCCTAAAATAGTATACTTAGCGTTCGTGTCCGCGTATTATTGTATTATATTTATTTATATTATATATATATAGGCCTATATATTAGTCGTCAGCCTCTTTGTTTTTTTTAGATAGGGCCTACATTCTTACATTTCCGATATTGTCGGGAAAAAACAACAAGATCGCATATCCCGCATTTTTTTTTTACAAATAGTATAGCCTACGATCGCCGAATTCGGACATAATTCGGACATTTGCGAGAGAAAAAAGAAAGGATATCAGGTCAAGGTCGCCGCGCAACAGGTTACTATATTAATATTACTAACAATGTAACCAATGTAGTGTAGGGCCTACAGCGAGCTCAGTGTTCTACAAAAACAAGATTATAGTGACGATTTTACATCATTAATAGCAATAATTGAAACTTTGACGTTGCGCCGAGATAAAGTCTATTAATAAATAGTTGTTTTCGTTTTAGTAGGCTGATAAACAAACGTTTTATTGTAGGCCTAATGAGAGTAAATGACTAATGAGGCTAATGCCTAGCCTAATTCCTAATGAAAACAATGAGTCTTAATAGCCGCGGCCGCGAGTAACGCGTGGCGTATAGATTGACCTAAATACAAATTCGCGTCCGACGTCCGAGTCCAAGAAAGCTACATTACGGGATTGCAATAAAAAAAAAACGTTTTTAAAACTCTGGAGGCACGAGTAGGCCTATACAAATTACAGAGCGACGAAAACTAGGGAACCCTGACCTAAATATAAATATAGAATCACGCATGCGCGGATACTTTGGTATTTTCCTGTTGCTCTTTTTATTTCGCCTTTTAAATTTTCATGAAAGAAAAAAGTCGATCATTTATAGTTTGTTACGGCCAAAAAAAAGTCAGATTTCGGTGCATCGAGATCTACAAGAAATTACACATTAAGCTTGACGGCGATTGGCCGGCGTGCATGTTTCCAAAATGTATATTGGCCGGCATGCCGGCTATAGCCGGCACTCTTGCACCCATGAGTATACATGATGTACAATTAATTCAGATGGTACTACGCTGTCTTTAATCCATAGTTAGTTTAGTGTAGATGATGTAGTATACATGATGTACAATTAATTCAGATGGTACTACACTGTCTTTAATCCATAGTTAGTTTAGTGTAGATGATGTAGTATACATGATGTACAATGAATTCAGATGGTACTACACTGTCTTTAATCCATAGTTAGTTTAGTGTAGATGATGTAGTATACATGATGTACAATTAATTCAGATGGTACTACACTGTCTTTAATCCATAGTTAGTTTAGTGTAGATGATGTAGTATACATGATGTACAATTAATTCAGATGGTACTACACTGTCTTTAATCCATAGTTAGTTTAGTGTAGATGATGTAGTATACAGGATGTTCAATAAACTCAGATGGTACTACACTGTCTTTTATCCATAGTTATTTTAGTGTAGATGATGTAGTATACATGATGTACAATGAATTCAGATGGTACTACTACACTGTCTTTAATCCATAGTTAGTTTAGTGTAGATGATGTAGTATACATGATGTACAATGAATTCAGATGGTACTACTACACTGTCTTTAATCCATAGCATAGTAGAGCTCTGGTGCAAAAGTCTTATCTGTCAGGCAAACCTGAAATGAAAAAAGGAACAAACAGTTTTAATGACAATAAAACCTTTTTTTTAAGACGAGTAGGCCTATCATTCCTAAGTAGCCTAATGCTAATCATTATATACGGTACTAAACGTAAGGTATGTATTATCTACGTAGCCTATAATAGTAGTCTATATTATAGTAGGATACCGGTAAAATAAAACCTGGAGTAATTGGTTAGCCTTTGGAACAAGGCTATTTAAAGGCTTAGTCTTAGTAAAGACTACATTTACTGTACATTATTATGATTATTAAGCCTACTTTGGGTTCACTACCAGACATGCCTACCCCTAAAGACTAAAAAGAGGAACAATCTTGGTGAAAAAGAGGATTTTTCAACAAAAAAGCGGAACACTCTTTATCTAACAATCTTTTATAACAAAAAAAAACAACAACAATAAAACAACAACATTAGTCATTAGCTATTTATAATGTAGGTAGGCCCACGTTTTACAGACAATTTGCAATGGATCTAGTTCTAGTTCTAGTAGGCCTACAAAGAACATTAAATTCATATGTTTTTCTTTGCTGAATAAACTCCATTGAATATTCCTTCCTATAACACTGAATTAGTTTTTTTACAGTTTGAACAAGTCATACTTAAAACTTTCTGAGGAAGGACGGTTAGATATATTAACAATCTTAGCAATACAGTAAAGGAAAAGAAAATTCATTGCCAAACACGCGTTATACCGCGAAAAACGTCAGAAAAGCCCAGAAGATCTCTTTTTATAAACCCAGAAAACCCAAGTAATGATAATTAAAGCATTGTGACCTTATTTGTGCTTTGGTTTTATCAACCTAGACACGAACTATATTTCAACACATGAAAAACCCAAACTTTCTAATTTGGTGTAACAAAACTACTAAAAAGCGGAACGGCGGAACAAAGTTTTTTTTTTTTTTAAAGCGGAACAAATACGCCAAAAGCGGAACGGTAGGCATGTCTGCACTACTATCTAACTCACAGGAATCAAACAAATATAATTTTAAAAGTTTTGACTTACCCTGGAATATTCTGTAGGCATTTCTGATCACATTTTCCTAGGTCCCAGGGATTGCACGAAAGTTCACCCCATTCTTAAGTTCTTAGGCGTTGACTTAGACATCTTTGTTACTTGTTATGAAACGTCATCTTTTGACATCAATTCTTTGTTATTTAAGTTATAGTCTCCTGTTGATGTCCTATTATTATTATTGGACTATCAAACATTACCACCAGTCTTCTCAGAGTATTTGAGTTGCAGTAGCTGAATTATTTGATTGATTTGAACATCAAAATGGACGACATCACCACAATATAACTTCCAAACTTGTAAATAATAAATGAACGACTTATTGCAGCATATTATTTAATAACAATTCATTAACAGTTGACACTTCACATCCAATGAACAAATATAGCTTTATAGTATCAACATAATACACAATTTTATTTATTTTTCCTGAGTCTAAAATAATGCCTGCGTTCCTTGTGAGTTATGAGAAAAGACTGCCGGCCGCATGGACAGTCACTTGACTATCTCTACTTCCGATATAGGTTTTCTTAATATCCAAAAATGGGTTTTATTTCGACTTTTTAATTATTAATATAGCTACTACCTATATATTATTTTATGGCTTCATAGCATACCCCCCAACCACAGAGAAAAAATAATAATTTATTATTATTTTTGATACGAAAAATGTTTACAATAATGAAAAAAAATTATCTTAATCTTAATTAATGCATATAATCATTCATTTAATAATACATAGAGAAAAAAAATTCATTTAATATATGTACAAACAATCAAAAAATTATATTTATAAGCAGAAATATGACACAAAGAATAATGTCTAATGTTTATATGACAATTAGTCATAGACAATTATCTTTAGGTATTGTCTAATCAACTTCAGTAATACTGAGATAAACTATTGGATATCAGTGATGTGTATCGATAATTATTATGCTAAATACTCATCAAGGCTGTTAAGATTATCTATTATCTTTATCTCACAAAATCTAAATAGATTCCATGAAAAAAATTTTTTCATACAACATTTATTATTTTATACAACAAAATTAATATAATACTAATGTCGGTTTTTTTTATAATTGTCATTTTGTATTGATATTCTCATCATGGTTATTATGAATATATATCTTCATAATATTTATTTTGAATTGATATTCTTATTGATTCTTATTGATTATTATTGATTATTTTTGATTATTATTGATTGATATTCTCAATAACATTACTTACAATGTAACATGATTATCTTCCATCTTAGTTTACAATAAAATATTACACAAATTAATCAAGTCTTCCCTTCAATTATATATTTATATTACACTGCTCATCTTCCTGTGAGTCTTATATGTATCATTTATTTATTGGCTTCAATGCTATCTTTAGTCTTACATGAATACAATACAATATTACCATCTAATGCTCTGACTTTAGAGTCTTACATAGGCATTTCATTATTATATCATTCTTATTTCAATTCCTCTAATGCTTTTTTAAAGACTTACATAGGCATATTAATATTAACATATGGCATAACAGATTCACTGTTCAGAGGCCACAAAATTTTATGTGCTTAACAGTCTTACCAAACTGTTCAGAGGCTACATAAAAAAATTTCCAATTGATAATCATTATTTTCATCAATTAGATTATTTTATACCAGTATCCATATTTACAGTTTGTTCTTTACAAAAGAAAAAAAAATTGTTATCATGTCATTATACCTGTTACTGAAAATATCATATCCCATTCATAAATTTAGTTATTGCTATATATAATTTTATTGATTATACCTGAGTTTTTTTGCTAAAATTCCTTAGAATTTCACAGCATTTATTCAATGTTATTTTTCTATGTTCAGATTTACTAATATCATTGTCTGGTTTATTTTCAATTATCATATCATCTTCTGATTTATTTTCAATAACTTTGTTTTCTTCATCAGTTCTCAAATTGTTTAAATGAACAATTTTTTCTTTGTTATTAATGTTAACCTTGTAAAATACATCAGACAGCTTAAATATTATTTCAAAAGGTCCTCTCCATTCCATAGTATTGCCACTGCCAATTGGCAAATAAACAAGTACTTTATTACCAACTTCTAGTTTTCTCATGTTTTTATGAATATTTTCTTTGATATCAACTGCTATCTTGTAAAAAGGTTTATTTATGGTATCTGTCATTTGTATTGGAGCCTTATGTTTAGAATCTTTTTTATTATGTCTAAGACAGGTATCACAGCTTTTAATAAATGTTTTCAAATCTTTTTCCATCTTAGGCCACCAGAAATTCTTTTTAAGTTTACAAACTGTTTTCTTGCTACTCAAATGACCTGACAATGCATTGTTATGCGAAATTTGCATTACTTTGACAGTTAATGTTTTAGGTATAACTATTTGAGTTACATCTAATTTAGTGTCCTTTCTACAGAGAATTCCATTTATTATTTCAATGTTTTTATTTTTAACCTGACCTTTTTCAATTTCTGATACCATTTTAATTATGTATGGATCTTCTTTCTGTTCTTGTTTTAGAGTTAGCTCATCAAAAGGCATGTTTATTAAACTGATATTTTCTGTTTTTTTCATTTGGGTTTCCTTTTTATGAGGACTATCAATGTATGATAATATCTCACTCTTCATTTTAGTAAAATCAGATATTTGATTTTTAGCAATGTTGAATATTTGTTTATGACCTTCTAAATGTCTACATAATGAAATAGCATGTAATTCTTTTGGTACATTGTTTATTTCACATTGACTTTCAAATTTGCTTACATACTGTTCTAGTTTTTCTGTTCCATTCCATTTGGGAATAGGATTATCCTTTTCATTATTTATGGATAAGTCAATATTAGGTGTCTCATTGAGAATATTATTTTCTGACTTTCCTATGGTTTGTAAGAAATTAAAAGTTTGTAGAGCAGGGTAAAATTCTTGTTCTGGTAAATCTACTAACTTCTCATTTTGCAATAGAACAGGTTTCAAATTCAAGTCATTGGATTTTTCATTCATCCATTTTTGAAAAATGTCAAAACTATTATCATGTTTGACATTGAAAGAATTACCAATAATTAAAGGTGCAACACAGTTTTTCATTATGGCTGCCTCTGCTTTTCCAGTGAGCCAAGGACAATCAATGTCTATTATAGTGATAGGACATTTTATTGTGGAACCATTTGCAAGTTTTATTGTATCCACTCTTATTATATTGGTGGGTTTCTGATTTGGAATGATACTTTCATCTATGCATATTATACTACTTCCGGTGTCTCTTAGACAGTAAGTGGTCTTTCCTTCCACATAAGCAGGAAAAAGTATTAACTGACCCCTGTTTTCAAATATGACATTATTAGATTGAGATGTGGAATTGTTAAGTTTTCCTCTATTTCTTCTATTTTGGAAATTTGATTGAGGTCTGTTTTGAGTATTAGGAAAATCTTGTAATCCAACATGTTGATTTGGCACATTGTTATTGGAAAAATTCTGATTTGGCATATTTCTGTTTCTATTATCAAAATTAGAAAAATTTTGATTTGAAAAACCTCTATGATCAACATTTGATCTATTGAAGTTTGGATTGAAATTTCTACCTCTTGCATTGTTATTTCTGTAACAATATTCTGATGAATGGTTTGTACCATTGCAAAAAATACATCTATAATTATTAGATTTTGGTTGATTACCAAATTTTTTTCTATTGCCAAATTGATTATGTCTAGACCTAGGAGGTGAATAGCTCCTTCTTCTATGTTGAATTGTATTTACTGTTTGATTTTGTTTAGTCAGTTCTACATTAGGATGACTATCCTTAAAATTTGAGATTGCATCTATCAAATTTTCTACTGTCTTAACTTTTCTTTCCATAATGTGAGTAAACAATGGTTTAGAAGCTTGTTCTAATACTTTATCAACAACCATGATTTCTATAATCTCATTAGGATTTTTGGTATCTATTTTTACTAAGTCTAACCAGGTAAGTAAAAATGTTTTCACTTCAGACACAAAAGCTCTCGGTTCTATCTTGTCTGTTAAGATAAAGTTATGGAACTTTTGTCTGTAATAATCCTCAGAGTGGATAAAGAATTTAATTAACTGTTCTTTGATAATGGCATAATCAGTTATTTCTTTATCAATATGTGATAGTGCTTCCCTACCCTTATCTTTCAATTGTGGAATAAGGTGAATGTAATATTCTGAAATGGGAATCCCATATCCTTTACATGTTGCTTCAAATAAATTTAGAAAATCAACAATTTTCTCTTTCCCATCAAAAGGAGGCATTTTAAATCTTACACTATGTTTTGATTTTTCATTATTTGTTTGCTCAACTTTAGTATTTTGTAATTTAGCCAACTCCAATTCATGAGCTAATTTTAGTTGAGTTTCTTTCAACTCTTTTTCTTTATTCATTTGTAATTCTTTTTCTTTTAATTCTAGTGCTTTCAATTCTTTTTCTTTATTCATTTCTAGTTCTAGTTGTTTTTGTTTAATTTCATTATCAAGTTCTTTTTGTTTAATTTCATGAGCTCTTAATTCTGCTCGTTCATCTCTTTCCTTATCTGCTAATTCTTTTTTCAATTGTTTAACTTTATTTTCAACAAATTCCTGATATTCTTTCTTATCAGTAATACCATATTTTTTTGCCAACAATTCAGCCTCATCATAGAGTAATTGAACCTTTGACTCCATTATTGTTTATTATGAATGTCAAGATTTATTATATTATAGTACAGTACAATTATTATAATGCACTATTTTATAGTACAGCAATGTTTTATTCCTATACTGGATGGCAATATTTATTAATTACTGAATGAGCATTTTTATATTACTGAATGACAATATTTATTAAATACAGAATGAGCAGTCATATAATATCACAGCAACTTTTTTTTTTTTTTTTTTTTAATCCTATGCTGTAGTAAAATGTTTATAATTCAGAATGCAAAATGCTAGAATGTCAACAAGTATGCTAAGCCAAGACACATTTTCAATTATGGCTTGTTTATTTTATTATTATTAGCAATTTTATAGTAGAGTTTAAAGCAAGTGCAAGTCAATTTTTGCTATTATGACTTATTATTACTATATAGGTTGCACAATTATTTTCCGCAAAGCAATGTACAATCTTATTATTACCAATGGTAGCACATATACAATATTATTATTATTATTGAGGATGGCATATAACAATTAGATTAATGTTATCATAAGCCAATATGATATTATTCTTATGAGCAATTGAAATGGATGTAATTATTATCAGTATTGGAAGTACATTTTCATAGTGATTACTGGAAGTACATTTTCATTAATGCCAATACACAATAATTTTACTATAATTAATAGCAATGTAAATTCTAGATAATATTATTACAGTAGCACTGCAAAGCACAATATTATTTTTATTTAGGTTATTTTACCTGTTATATTGTGAATATTTTGTACATTTGTAGTTACATGTAATTGGGCACTACTTAAATTATATAGTTATGAATGTGAATATTCATATTATTATTATCCTGGTGAACTTATTATTGTTAATGTTCTTACCATAGACCATTATACTCAGAGAGCAAAAACTAACCAATGCATATTAATGATATCTCAAAAAATACACAACAAAAAAAAATTATATCAAGTAACAATAGAAGAAAAAAAACACAATCACAATACACTAATGCTGCTTGGACCACAAATGATAGAGGAATTTTTGACAAAGAATCACAACATGTATAACATTGACAAGACTATAGTAATTTTACTTTAATAATTCTTAACAATAACAAACAAAGTCAAGACAACTAACAGAAATAACCCTAACAAAGAATCATTTCTAATCAATCTCTTTTAAGAAATAGAAATAGATGATAGACAGAATAAGAATAGACAAGAGATTTATTTTAGAAAGTCCCGCCAACCAGAGCCCGCTTTATACATAAATAATACATATATATATATATATAATTCATACTAATGAATGTAAAAAATATGATTAAATTAAAGATTACTTAATAATCCAAATGAAAACACATTCACTGTATGAAATTACTGCAATGTAAATCCAGAGTAGAAATCCAGAAGAAACTTAATTAATTATTTAATAATCCAATGAATGTTCACACTGTATCAAGTTGAGTTGCTTCAAGTTTCCACTTCAGTATGGTATAATCCAATTTTAGAATGAACACAAGAAAAAAATGTATACCATTAATTAAAATTAATGTCAAAGTCTTTGGTATACAGATTAAATATTAATTATATTTAAAGTTATTTAATGTTATTTATTTATCTTCCGATAAGCACATCGGACTTCAACACATCAGATTTCAACACCTGGTCGTGTCACATCGGATTTGAACATAGGCTACATAAAATTCAACACATGGTTGTGTCACATCGGATTTGAACATAGGCTACATAAAATTCAACACATGGTTGTGTCACATCGGATTTGAACATAGGCTACATAAAATTCAACACATGGTTGTGTCACATCGGATTTGAACATATGGTTATGTAGGCTACATAAAATTCAACACATGGTTGTGTCACATCGGATTTGAACATCGGACTTGAACATATGTATATAGTTTAGGTTCCTTGTTGATAACATGTGGGAACGAAACTTTTTCCGGTTGCAAATATTAAATAATGATCTGCGTATAGTCACTTTTTTTCGATTTTTTGTATCGAATTTTCCAATGATGAAATATTTGTCATCGGTGTACAAATGTTATATTTTCTTAGAGCTATTATAGTGCTCAATCATATAAATAGTATATGTATTTGAAATAATTGACTCAGGCTTCAGTTTTGTTCAAAAACTGGTACTCACATAATTTTCCATGTGGTTTGTAGTACGTCTTCAAAAAGTTCAAAAAGTTTCGAATTTGAACATAATATTATATCCTTCAGCTTCTCTCTCCGTTAGCTGCCACCAAACCTGTTGATGTCCTATTATTATTATTGGACTATCAAACATTACCACCAGTCTTCTCAGAGTATTTGAGTTGCAGTAGCTGAATTATTTGATTGATTTGAACATCAAAATGGACGACATCACCACAATATAACTTCCAAACTTGTAAATAATAAATGAACGACTTATTGCAGCATATTATTTAATAACAATTCATTAACAGTTGACACTTCACATCCAATGAACAAATATAGCTTTATAGTATCAACATAATACACAATTTTATTTATTTTTCCTGAGTCTAAAATAATGCCTGCGTTCCTTGTGAGTTATGAGAAAAGACTGCCGGCCGCATGGACAGTCACTTGACTATCTCTACTTCCGATATAGGTTTTCTTAATATCCAAAAATGGGTTTTATTTCGACTTTTTAATTATTAATATAGCTACTACCTATATATTATTTTATGGCTTCATAGCATCTCCTTTTAAATTAGGCACTCAAAATATCTTGACCATGATATGGTGTTTTTATCCAATAATTCAACATTGTATATGTAACGTAAAATCAATAGTAGACTAAACAACACACACATACATGACTGCATGCTTCTCGTTGTAGCCTACAAACTACACACTATCGGCGGCAGGTAACGCAAGGCGATAGCCACCCAATAGCCCATTACTCGTGACGTCAGGACCTTGACTCGCCTCACTGTAGGCCTACAGGCCTGTATTTACGATGGTCTTGGTATGTACCATCTTCACAGACACAAAGCGCCTAGCAAGACAAGAGAGGCTTTAGGTATAAGCTTAGTCAAGGAATCTAGGCGTGGGCTTTACATCATCAAAACATGGACGCGAATCTTTTTACTTGTACTTTATGTCAATGTCAAAATAATGACATTAGAATAATGAGTTATATATAACACTGTCTGTACATAAGGGGAGGAGGTTCCGCGTGCCATTTAAAATCGCTCTGCGTGACAAGTCTGGCATGCGAGCCGTAGGTTGCCGACCACTGATCTAAACGAACAATGCATCCAACTACGCCAGGTTTGCTGAATAAGCCTCGAGTGGGATACCTGTTGATGCAGAGCCTAATTATACTAGTTGATGCAGGGCCTAATGAAACAAGCTGATATAAGGACCTTAGTGATACCAGTTGATGCAGGGCCTAATTAACGTGTATGCATGCATAAAAGTTCACAAGAAAAAACATTTCCGGTCGATTCGATCACCTTATAAAAAAAATTGTCTGCCATGTGTGCTATGTTACTGGTTGTACTCAGGCTACGAAAATATGTAGAGAATAAAATTTTGTTCATTTCCAAAATAGACGACGTTAAAAGAAAACAATTGATTGTGAATGTCAGATTTGAAGAATCACCTATTTATAATCCCAAACTAATTGCTTGATGCAAAAGAATTTTCGTGTTGTTGTTTTTTATGAATTTCCGCATTGTGTTTTTTTAATTACCAAGGACGCAACTCTTGACTAACTTATTTTATAAACAAAAGCGAAATTTAACCAAACGCGATTAACACTATGAGTATTAATTATCGCCTACTCACTTTTGATGTTAACCCGTTTGAAAACTAGAGTATAAACATACATGTGCAACATGCATGTTGTGGTAAACTGAGACTGGAAGGTGGGGAGTTGCCTTGTCCTGTCACTTGGAAGTGATCCAAAATTTGCCTCCCTTGTCAAGTAGATATCTATCTTGGCATGCGAAAAATAATCCCACAAAATACACACAACAAGACCCCGCAACATATACACAAGGCCCTGCACTAGTTATCAAAGAAGAGGTATATAAGAATGGGAAGAACAGAATAACAAGAAACCCTTCCTTAAATCATTTTAATAGATAATTCAATTAATCAAGATTTATTAAAATTTCTTTAGTAGATTTTTTTTGTGTGTGTTAAAACAATATGTTGGCCTAAACTTGGAATTTTTAAATAAATAGAATTTTGATAGAATTCTTATGTGCCCCCCCCCCCCCCCCCCGCTCTCCACACCTGCAAACACTCAAAGAAATATCTCTAGTGCATAGATGAACAAATTTCCTCCTTTGATTGCCCCAAAGATGATATTTTCATTTGCTTTGTAATTACCTACTTCTAACTTACTGCTACTTCTACTTCTACCTAAAAATATATTGCTCCTATTGCTCCTATTATGTTAATTATTAATTTCTACTATTGACACTAACCTGTTTTAGTTGGTTCGGGGCCCTTTCCACAGCCATGGCCTCCTCGGGTGCCCTGGCCGCCCCTCGCTGAAGCCTGGCAAGTATAAAAAAAGGAAACGAAATGTTAGACATCTAAGTCAGATTATTCCGATGTGCAAGCATTAGACCCATAACAGTTTTGCAATATTTGAATTTGATTTTAGCACATCGCTACTTATGCAGAGCATGCCCCAAGCTAACCTACCAAGGACACACACTACTCCCCTATCAACCTACCGTTACCAGCGTACTATACAGGAATACAGGACAATTAAAAAAAGACATGTAGAATATGTTTATCTGGCAAGAGAGCTCTGCAGACTGGCTAATAGAAGTAGAAGACTACATCACCAGTGTAAAAAATTGTATGAAAATCCACTAACTTTAACATAGATACTATTAAAAGCAATTGAAATGTTACTGGGTCATAAAGTACAAGTATAGAAGTAACAGGGTCATGCAAAAAAAAAGTTATATTCGTGATAATTATCTTCAACACCTTTCTCAACAACGATAGATCAAACAACTCCAGTTGTTGAATAAACAATTTTATTTAAATTGTAGACTCAATATAAACGATCAATAAACTTCATCAACTGATGGCAACATAAGTTTCAATAAAATGGCATATAATATACAAATCAATATAGCGACTTCACTCCACAAACTTTCAAACTGAACTAACTTTAAGGAGGTGGGGACTTTACAAAGAAAACTATCATCGAAGATTCTACAGGGTCTTAATATGCATTTTAACCTCTTTCTCTATAATTACTACGATCCAGAATTATCCTCCAATTTCCACGGGTTTGAACGAATTATTTTATTTAAACTGCCCTCAGGGCACAAAGGTCAAACCTTGGTCGCCTTGGACTCTGATACGCACTTGTTAAGAGGTCAATGCTTTACTACGTCATTCATTTATGACCGATATTCGTAACAATGTCATTCTAATTACTATTTCACTCAGAGCAAAAGAAAAGAAAATCCTACCTAAAATTGGCATGGTAGTCTTGAACCAGCCAAAAACTATCCAGCACGGTTTGGCCATCAGCTGACATAAGCTTCCATTCTAAGTGGCTGGCGTTAACCACTGACAAGGAGGCGAAGCTATTCACAGCCTCATCCTTCAGGTGAAACGCTGACCAATCAACTGTACAGGTGAGAAAAGTAGCGATGTATTTAGCAATGTATTTATCAAACCAAGAAATCAGTTAAAATTGTGCACTAATAGAATCCCCAGCAGACATACTCTATAGTTGAGGTATATTTATGTCTTTATTTTACTATTGAAAACACAGATAGACAACACAGTTGACAGAGTGATCTTGAACAAAAATAAAGTAGTGACTTTGTAACACAACTTATTATGATATGTTTTCATAGTCTAGGATGTATAGTGTTGTTATGAATTCACCTAGTCTTGGATGCTCTTCATGTTAAGTATATTTGCATTATACCCTGATTAAATTTGTTGTATGTGAAGATATTGATTAAATACTATTCATGTTGTATATGTCTCGAGACCTGATATGAGCTTTGCAGAATGAATAATTAAAAGTTCTCTATAGAATAGATGAAGAGGAGATCAGTGTAAATTACCTGGTTTGGCGGTTGAATTGACAGTTTCCTCCCTGGCATCCCGTCGGCCTTCACAAGATCCTAAAATAACCTCAACGGGGGCCCTGGGCTGTTGTTATGACGTCCCCACCACGACACCTTTGTACTGGGGCCACACACGCTCATAGTAAGAGTGTCTGGAGGCTATAATAAGATCTACACCAAAATGAAAGAAGATGTCTTCCAAGCTGTTAAGAAAAAAACAACAGCACATTAGCCTTGGGTTGTGCTATGGAGTAACTAAATAATATATAATAATATATATAGGTAGTGACTAAATTAATAATTAAAAAGTCGAAATAAAACCCATTTTTGGATATTAAGAAAACCTATATCGGAAGTAGGGGTGATGTGTTTGCCCACGTTTTATTCTTCAGTCGACTTCTTATTCTTGTACTCATCACACATAATGTGAAATATGTAGACTCAGTGATCACTATGAAACTATTTTATATTAATACTATAATCATAAGTATTCAAGACTATTTCCTGAATGTAAAGTGTGAACTGTTAATGAATTGTTATTAAATAATATGCTGCAAGAAGTCGTTCTTTTATTGATTACAAGTTGGAATTTATATTGTGGTGATGTCGTCTATTTTGATGTTTAATAGCAAATAATTCAGCTACTGCAACTCAAATACTCTGAAGAGACTGGTAAGACTGTTTGATGGTCCAACAATAATAATAGGACATCAACAGGTTGGTTATAATATAAAAATACTATTTAATAGAAATTACAAGTATCTTATCTAAAGTATTTTATTAAAAATATATTAAGTAAATCTATTGAGTGTAAAATTATTTTATTCACTAGTATATCTAGCAGTGTTTAATTATAGATGTATCAATGACTAATGTACCCTTGTTCACTAATATATCTAGCAGTGTTTAATTAGAGATGTAGCAATGACTAATGTACCCTTGTTCACTAATATATCTAGCAGTGTTTAACTAGGGATGCATCAATCAGTAATGTACCATTGTGCACTAATATATCTAGCAGTGTTTAACTAGGGATGTATCAATGAGTAATGAACTTTTGTTCACTAATATATCTAGCAGTGTTTAATTAGAGATGTAGCAATTACTAATGTACCATTGTTCACTAATATATCTAGCAGTGTTTATTTAGGGATGTATCAATGACTAATGTACCTATGTTCACTAATATATCTAGCAGTGTTTAATTAGAGATGTAGCAATTACTAATGTACCATTGTTCACTAATATATCTAGCAGTGTTTATCTAGAGATGTATCAATTACTAATGTACCATTGTTTACTAATATATCTAGCAGTGTTTAACTAGGGATGCATCAATCAGTAATGTACCATTGTTCACTAATATATCTAGCAGTGTTTATCTAGGGATGTATCAATTACTAATGTACCATTGTTCACTAATATATCTAGCAGTGTTTATCTAGAGATGTATCAATGAGTAATGTACCCTTGTCTTATTCTAGACGTATTGAGAGCACAGTCCTGGACATCCTTCACGCCATGGGCACAGTACATCGGGTGGCTGCCAAGGGCTATAACCCAAGGGGTCGTATCCCTCCTTTTGTTAGTCAGGGTTAGGTCATTCACCAGCCAGTCCTGCTGCAGCTTGGACATTCTGCTGTCTGCATCAATCAGGACACCAGAAGAGTAGCTGTTGTAGGACAAGTGTTTCAGGTTATCGATTGGCTTATCAAAGGCTTATTCTATGATCATTTTTTAAAAAGTATCCCTGCAAGTCCGTCCAATTTGGTCTATACTATAGGGACAGTGAAGCAGCTTTCACAAGTTTTTGTGGCCACATCAGACTAGGGAATAGTGTGGCCAGCACAATGCCCAACCACCTCTACAAATGCCATATACCCACCAGAGCAAGGTAGACTCAGGGACAGTGTAAGGGGATGTTTTTAGGCCCTTGTGAATAAGTGGTTGTATTTATGTTATTATCACACTTCAGTCTCTTGTCAGGTATCTAAAACTAAACTGAACAGCGAGGAATATTTATAGAAGGTATATTTATGTTTTTTATACATCACAGTGACAGATACATATGTCAACAGTTCTTGAATAAAATAAAGCAGTAAAAAAATTTTTTATTATGAGTGACAATGACTTACATAGTACATTTCAAGGTTTGAATAGCATTAGAAAATCCATGAAATATTTATCTAATTAATATGTTCAGTAGTTTTAAATATAAAGAAAATACTTGTCAACCATGTTACTAAATGACCAGCTGCTGAAATAACTTTTGAAACTTAGCTAGGATCACCTTACCCAACTAAAGTTTGTTTACCATTTTTAAATTATCTGTGATCAGTTATGGTTAACGTTGACCATAACATAAGTAAAGTAAAGTACCCATCGGACCAAAATGATCACAGGGCCGGTGAAGCAGCGTTCACCAGTTCTGTGGCCACAGCATTCTAGAGCTGGGTAGACTCAGGGACACCCTCAAGACCCGGGAAAAAATCCTAGCCTTCACCAGGATTCGAACTCAGGATCTTGGTACGGCAGTCAAATGCGCTACCACTCGAGCCCCATGAACCTAACATACTAATTCCTTATCTTCTTATGCACACTTATGATTGGCTCATCTCTAGTTGTTATGAATACATAATGATTTCTAAGATTTAGTCATGTGTTCATTTGTCCAGATAAGGTGTCCTTCTACAAGCTATTACTGTCAATTTAAATTTGTTTTATCTGTCTAATGCTGTCCAACCTGTTCATTTTACTGTGTTTTGCTCCTTTATCTAATTCCATGAGTTCAAGACGACTCTCAGACCCCAGGAGCAAATACTGGCATGCCTACCTAATCAGGTGAACTGGTCCAATGTCCAAACTGTACCAGAGTTTTTCAGCCGGTGTTGGCCACTCCGTATTGGGCATGGAGAACATGTTTCTGTACAGGTAGAGGCCATCTTCTCTCTGGTCAGCTGGACAGAAAGGGGGAGATAAACAGAAATACAATCAGACAAGATGGCAGCTCAGAGAAACAATGAGAATGCCATGCTGAAGTTCAAAAGTCATGGTCAGTTGGAATAACTAACCAATCATGAGCTGAAATCAAATTTCATTACTGTTCCTTGCTAGAAATATTGTAACATAACACTTGAGTGAATTTTACTTAGCAGATCTTGAAAATTTATAATATCACTAGAGTGAATTTGACTTTGCAGTGCTAAGCTAACAATCTTAAAATTAAAATAATGAAAAACTGTGTATGACTAAACTATCTGAATTAAAAAATTTTAATGGTTAAAGAACCTTGACAAAAGTAAAAGAAATCCCATGCTAAAGAAGATGAAGAAAATGTGTCTCCTGTAAAGACATCACAGCTGTTTTAACCCTTAAAGTACCGACCTACTTATCTGTGATGTATACCTTCCACAGAATTGGTATAGAACAGAATGCTCAATAGCATTTTTTTCCGTTTCCGGAAGTAATACTGAACGCCATACTGTTTAAACGCAGCGGTCCTGGTTACACTATATATTGATGCTTATTTACAATGTCTTTTTCATCAAATCTACACACCGAACACCCAAAGTTAATTGTTCAGGCAAAAGGTACCAAAAATGTTTTGTAATAAACTGCAACAAAGATGCGAAAACGATTGATTATCGTACAAATAAGCATGTCTTTCCTGACTCCATAATTATAAAGGATAAACAACGGTAAGTTCAAAAGGTGTAACAACCTCATATTAACTCAGATTACATAATATTAGTAGCCTTGCTTTATTTAGTCTTAAGATTGCTAAGAGTAGATATCAGTCATAAAAAAGCCTTTTTATTTATGGTAGGCCTAGATATCCTTTCTCCTTTTACTATAGATCTAGTAGCGTGTCTATTATATCGACTGCTGCATTGCGTAAAAAAATGGCGGAATCTTAGCTTCACTTTTAGTGACTGCGCATATAGGGATTGCACATTCTGTTCTATACCTATTCTGTGATACCTTCAGTCCCAGCCATTATTTTACTAATTATTCCCTCCTTCCCAGACATTATTTCAGAATGGCTGAGACATCGATATGGTTGCGAAATTATTTTTTTTACTTTTTTGTTGGTAAAAGTTGATGATAACACGAAGAGAGTAAATTGCTAGAAACATAATAACTTACCTTATTAGAATAATCTAATTCATAAAGTAATTGTATTCAATCATAATAATAATTCATAAGAAAAAGTCTTATCAACATGTACCGCCATAATAACGGAAGGTAATTCCGTAGCGTCCATTAGGACCGCACTTTCATTTTCATGGTTAAAGGTCAAATCCTTTATTTTGATCTTTAAATAGATACCCTTCCTAGAGGGAAATATACGTGTCTGGGACTGAGGAAATTTCTTATTTGGAGGGAAATATAAGTGTCTGGGACTGAGGGAAAGAAATTTCTGGAGGAAAAAATATGCGACAGGGGCTGTAAGCGTTAAATGCAAGAACTTCAGAATTATTCTCTTGAAATCATCACATTCAAACAGTGTTACGTCTCGCTGTCTAGAGGGGGCAGGTTATCACAATTACTTCTTGGTACCCTTGAAGAATCCTTACCTCTCGCCCAACTTTCATCAAAGCAATTTAGTAATGACGTAAAGAATAATTCCGAATAACTCATACCACATAACATCGAAGCTCAACACAAGTCAATAATAATAACACAATTTAAGAAGAACACAAGAAGCAGTAAAACACAGCCTAACCAGTCTCTCAATCCACTCTTCTCTCTATACACCATATGGTCCGGAAACTCCCCCCCCCCCCCCCCCTGTGTGCTCGCTCATGCCAAACGGACAATGTCACCCAGGATTACAAAAAGAATGTGACCATCAGTTACAAGGGAAGGTAATCACAACTAAAATAAAACAAGGGAGTTAATTAATTAAAACCTCATACATCACAACAGCATAGTGAAAAAAAAGTGAAAAAAAAAAACTTACATTTCTTCCCTGGCACAGTGAGTACTGGAAGAAACTCAGAGAATTGTTCAAGCTCCAGCATGAAACTATCATCAGACTGGTTAGGGAATACAGATCATATTTTTAAACAAACAGTCACAACAAAAAGAACAAATATATATATATGTGTGTTTATATAATACATATATAATAATAATAATGTTAATTTATTTAGCGCTTCTAAGCATGCTATTAAATTTAGCATGCCCAGTGCGCTCTTGGAATAAATTGCAGTGGCAGTTGTATTGGTATGTAAGGAACACAGCCACTAGCCAAAGATAAAAGTCATTAAGCTGTTTTTAAAAGACTCTTTTGTCTCAGATTCTCTCAGTGTCTGAGGCAAGCTGTTCCATATAGAAGGTGCCACAGATTCAAATGAGCGCACTTCACAGTACTTCTTTTTGTGTCCAGCCACACTGGGAATTTTAAGGAGTGACTGTGATGAAGAGTGCAGTCTCCTTGACGGCGTGTTCTTTGATATCAGTTCTTGAAGGTAGGAAAGGGCAGTGCCTTATACATCCATACATAAGGGACATAATTTTATGATTTATTCACTTCATCACCGGGAGCCAGTGGAGCTCCCTTAGAATTGAAGAGATATGATCATTCCTCTTTACCCACTAAACAATAGTCACTGCAGATGGTCCTGGGGCAAACCCCACAGGTTGCAGTAGCCAACCTTGAATGGATTAGATAGACTGCTATGGTATTGGCCGCCCTTCTATTGACTTAAGGTCGCAAATGACCCAGGGCGAGTAGATGAGACGAACAAGCCTTAACCAAAGCACTGATATGTGGAACCATTGTCAGTTATTATCAATAAAAAGGCCTTCACATCACCAACAGCAGCAGCACAGGCAGGCGAATCAGAACTAGTATTTCTATTAATGTACCATAGATAATGTATAAAATATTTCCTCAAACATTTTGGAGTAGATCTATATTTTTTTTTAAACTTAAAGAATTTAATAAAAATATAATTTATTCAATCATTGGAATTGGTGAAAAATGTAAATACTAATTTAGACTTAGAAGAACTATTTTTAAATTTTTTTCTTCTTATAATAAATAATAATACCGGTATATTTATATAAATTAATTAATTTTATATAATATAGTCTAGATATAATATTATTAAAAAGGTTTTTAATTTAAGACCTCCGTCATTCAAAAGTTTAATTTGAAATTACAATAAGCACACACGCTTGACTCCAAAATCATTGAAAATATAGGCCTACTAGGACCACGTATAAGCGTAGGATGCAATAATCAATAATCTTCTTGGCTAAACTTTAACGTTTAATTACCTCACAGAATTTTTCAACAAATTTCTGTTTAATGGCACTTAGTGACGGTTCAAGGTAGTTCGATAAAACGACTTCCGCCGATTTTTTTTGTTTACCGAAAAACCTAAAAAGTTGAATCGATAGTTTTTTCGAGTCGTCTGCTATTTTGTGATTATTCACTTTTGAGCATAATTTTCATCAAGAGATTTGATTTGTTTTCATCTGTGATACATTTACATTGAATATTATAAATTTTTTTATTTCCCTACTTGTGAAATATTTATATTTCTTGAAAAAAATCGGTAAGTTGAAAAATTTGCTACTTTTTAACTATTATAATTATCCAAATTTCGTAAAGATATTCATTTTTAGCATGATAAAATACCCCTAGATGCCCATAAGATCGTAAACTAGGACGCTGTCTGTTGCTATAGGGCAGGGTTGCCAGGTAATTAAAAAGTTCAGGCTAAAATAATTTATATAATGAATAATTTATATAATGAATAAATTTAAAGAAATCTGCCTTTTCCGTCAAAATAAGACTATTTTCTGTGTATTAAAATATTTTGAAATCAGCGTGGTTAGGCTATTGTAATAAAATTGTATCTTACCGTATTCTGTTTATCCTACCCTGTTTAACTTATAATTTGAATTATTTTCACAAGTCTGCATTAGGCTACAAAAATGATTAACAAAAATATTATAATTAACCATCCTTATATAAAGTCTATTATAAAAGAAAACGGCGATATTTTTATTTTAAAACTTCTCTTTAATTAGCAATCTGGCAAACGTTTGGGCATAATTTCTTTGGCCTACATTTGATTTTGGCCAATGTGGTATATTGACATCTAAAGGGAGGAGGAGCTCTTTTAATATGCTATTGGCGAACAAGCCCCAACTGGCTCTACTTTTGTGTTGAGGAAATATCCATGTCCCTTTTTCGTTAGTTGTTAGGCTTTGGCTATTCCTGCATCCTGCCTTAAAAGACCCGGATCAGTCGATCAGTTCTTTAGTGAGCGACCCATCTCTATGCTGAACTGCTAAATGATAACCACGGTAAAGATGGACCTCTCAGAGGTCCGAACGAACTGTGTTTTAAGCATGTGTTCAACATGGAAATTCACTACCTATTGGAAAGAACTTCAACCTTTAAAAGGCTGGAAAAATGAGATAGGTATTTAATACAGTGGAAGGTCAATAGGGGGACTACACAAATTTAACACGGGAAACATCTGTCATCTGGCCGATGTAATCCTGGTAAAAAAATCATTTTCCTAATGTTTCATTTTTACTGTTGGGGCATTATGGGGTGCTCAGGTACAGGCCGTAACCCCGACGGGGGAACATGTGGTGCTCCGCGGAGCAGTTTGCCCGCTTTGGTCCTCACCTGTCACTCAGCTCTCACCTGTGGCTCCTCGTAGCTGTAAGTTTGGGACAGCGGCCATACCCCGGGCAACGGCTTCCACTGGCCGGCTAAACCAGGTGAGGGTAGCCGCTGGGCCCAAACCCACGCCCACGGTGAACTAGGTCTTGCCTACCTGTGCATGTGAAGTATGGACATCGGCGGACCCTACGATCAACCAGATCCAACAGAGGTGAAAAGCTATAGCAATAGTAGTAATAGACTTAAATAGACAGCAGGAGTAGGCCTAGCCTAATTATTATTATTATTAGCCCTATTGGCCTATTGCTGTTTTCACTGACTGTTTTAAATGCGATTTTTAATCTGATTTTTTGTCTTACTCTTATTTATCTAATCGACTGAGAGTAGTTTTAGGTCTTAGTTTATAGTCATGAGGTGGCGACCTTGCTATGTACAGACCATTGCCATTGACAAGTCTTAACGTGTATGCATGCATAAAAGGTCACGTGCAAAAACATTTCCGTTCTTATTCAATCATTTTCTTCGAAACAATGTCTGTGTGCTACTTTACTGGTTGTACTCCTTAAATGGACAAACAATTAATGCAGGAAATGTTAATTTACAATTGTTTAATGTAAATTAATTTTATACTTCTTATTAAATCTTGAAATAAATATCATAATGCTTGATTTGCATCAAGAAAAAAATAATTAATAAGAAATTTAGTTATAATGCAAAACTTAACTTTTTTGGTAGAATCAAATTAGGAAACTTATTTTAAGTAAGCTGATTAAAAAGATGATTGTAAAATATTTTATTTTTTTTCTAAATAAAAAACTCTTTAATGATTTTATCTATAAATCTCCTTTGCTTTTGGCCTTGGACTTGATATGGTGCTAAATAAATTGTCTTATAAAAATAAAATTATAATAGAGCAGGTTAACTTTCAGGCATGCTGAATGATTAGAAATCCTAGTTTGGTAAATGGTTGCCAACCCCTGGGGTAGAAAAACACTGTGTCTGGTCTGTGAATAGTTATTGCCTAAGTCCTTATTCATTGATCTGTGGCCTTCTTTATATAGTAAACATAAATTGGGAAGAGTGTTTTATCATTATAGTCCATATCATACATAGGCTACATGAAAAGAATGGACTGTAAAACGCACTTCAAGGCTTTTACCCATATGTGAATTTAAAAAAATATGTTTACAGATCCAGGTTTTGTTGATAATATAAGGCTGAAATATTTTCAGTATAATCAACGACTTTGAACAAGCTTTACATTTATTGTTTGAAAACTACTTTAAGCCTAGATGTGATATAATTTTTTCATGATTATAGTTAGACATAAGTTTTCACTGCATATGTTTTGTATTTCTTCATAGACTATTTAGATTCTCATGATCTGCACAGAATTGTGGTTAAAATGTATTTTTTTTGTGTTTAAAAAATGTATTAAAAAAAATATCAGTGTTTTATAAATTACATTTAGTAAATACAGTAGTTTTATCTCCATAATACTGCTGGCCTTAACTACACTTTAAGTGCAGAGACAAAGCTGGCAATCACAAAATTAAATGAAGAAATCACTCAAATACAAGCAGAAAAGTCTGCTTCTAGAGAATTCGATAAAGGCTGTCATCCAGAGGAGCTGAACCTTGTAAGTACCTAATGCTCTAATGTGTATCTAAAAATCCCAGTTTTATAAATGCACTTTCACAAAATTGTTTACCTATTTGTTTTTCTGTGTAATAAATATGATTGTAATAAATATAACACCCTGTACCATATAAAAAGTATACAATATAAACTACTGATTACATATGACAGTGAGTTATTCTTTTTTACATTTCAGTCTCAGCAACATTCCCAAGATGATATTGAAGGCAGTGACACGATTATGGAGATTGACACAAATTATTCTCTCTCTGACATTAACACCAACGATTCTCACATGGGCATTCACAAGTACATAATTTTTCATTCACTTGGTTAATGTTCACTCTGATATTTAGTTTTAGTTAAATATTTCTCTAGCAAGGACATCAGTTAAATAAAGTGCTAAGAAGTCTTAAGTCTAAAAATAGAAATTCAACTAAGATACAAACAATTACACGTTTTCTTAGTGGATTGTATGTAAATCCATATAGTTTTCTCATCTTTTGATCTATTTTCGCATATGATAAATATGAAAAATTCTCTAAATGGCAATTTAATGCCAGGGTAGTAATAACGTTCTTAAAATCATATTTACAAACTGATGGTAGAGTGCTACAAATTGATGCATGACTATTAATACAATTCCATAACTTTTTTTATCAACTATAAATTTATGAATATTTGTTCTGATTATATACAGTTTATGTCATCTGAACAATTTTAGAAAATTCCAAAGATTCTAATCTACACTCCTTCTACAATGAAGATTATCATAGCCTATGCATACTTACTTATCTAACATGTTACAGATGCTCCTTCTATAAAGAAGATTATTGCATCCTACGCTCATCTACGCCACAGGCCTACATTGAGTTATGAAATATCAAAACAACAAATAATGTATAGCCTAGTTGACTTGTAAACTATTCACTCTATTTAATTGTATATTTCTAAATAAGCTCAGTGGTCAATCTAATACCTCTTCTTAATGTAAATAAATTGAATTAGAACTAAATGCCTTGATTTTTATTTACTTTAAAATTAAAAATTAAAAAAAATAAGAATGATAAGGCACCTGCTTGAAATTATTTATTAAAAATGTAATAAATATTTACATTAATTACCTCCCCTGCTTACTAACTATATCGTCGTTGTCAGGCGCAAACCGGCAAATTTTTTAGGAGCAGCAAAAAACTACATAGATCGAGTAAACAAAACAATGTAGCCGCTTTAATAAGAAATAAAATTGTAGAAAATCTATTGGACAATACTAGAAGATATTTTTAGACATCATGTGGGATATCCCAAGAAACATGGTTAAAAAAAAATTGAAAATTTCCGACTTGGCCGGTTTGCGCCTGACACCGACGATATATTCGTTCATTGAGCTAGTTCTTTAACATTTTGAACTTATGTTGACAGATAACTAAACTAATCCTACCCAAGCTAAATCAGAAAACAAGTTTCACTTTACAAGTTCTCATCTGCCTTTGAAACCTGTGCTGCAATCTGAACAACTAATTAGAGGCTTGAATTTAGGTAGAAACTCTACAATTTCTCAGTTTCAAAATCCTACAACACACTTGGTGCACAATGCAGACATGGACATCAATTTAAATAATGCTCAGAACATTACAAGCTCCCTATTGCAAAAGTCTACACTACCTTCACTAGAAAAGGAACAATCAACTGCAAATGTGAATGAGGCTAGAGCTAACACATTTCATCAGTTTCAAAATCCTACAACACACTTGGTGCATAATGCAGACATGGATATCAATTTTAATAATGCTCAGAACATTACAAGCTCCCTATTGCAAAAGTCTACACTAGCTTCACTACAAAAGACACAATCAACTGCAAATGTGCATGAAGCTAGAGCTAACACATTTCATCATTTTCAAAAGCCTACAGCCTCAATACTTCAAAGTGACCAGTCTAATAGTGATAACATAAGACTTACCACAGCTTCTCAATCTCAAAAGTCTGTAACATCATTAAGTGTTATTGAAGAGACAAATAAAACTATAGAAGGCCTAAAAAGCGCTACACCTTTTCAATTACAGAAACCATCATTGCACATTGATTTATCAAGCAGTAATCTACAAGTAAGTGGAATTCATTGCTTTTTCATTAAAATTTATAATTGTAACTATACACTGTTGCCTACAAAGCCAAACTTCCAAATTTGTGTATGACTTCTATGTTTAGCCTGCTACATCAATGACACCTGCCAACTTAAAGGCCTCTACTCCCAGATTTATGCTAAAACCTTTCCCACTGCCTGTTGCACAACTTAAATCGCCATCTGCAGATGGAAATAATGAAAGAACCTTTAAAGAAAATCACTGCCAGGTATGTAAGACTCATAACTATGTTATTTTTGTACAGCCTAAAAATAATATTAAAGTTTATACTTACTAAATACTATACATCGGACCACAGCGTAGGACACAATAATCTTCTTTATAGAAGGAGCGTCAGTAATGTATAAGATAAGATAAATATCAATAAATTCTCTCTCACTGAAAAACGTGAAAGTTTATATATTTATAACTCAGATATTTTTGGGAAATCATTGTAATAAGATTCATAGTAAAAATTAATCTCTTTATTTAATGTATCATTGTTTCTATTAATCAGTAGTCAAAGTTTCCCTGATTTCACTTTTATAGAGACCTGTAGACATAGTAAAGGACAAAGAGCTTCCCCCGACACAAGGCTTTCAATTTGCTTTTCCAAAAGTTCCAAATCAAATTGTGGCACCAGCACCAACTATCTCCACAACCAGTGAAGTTCCATCAAGTTCCATATTTAAATTGAATATACAAGTGAATGAGACAGCGACTAAAGCAAAAGTGAGTAATAAAATATTTAAAATAACTATCTTTTTAGTGTCTTTAAATCAAAATGTATATTGTTACATCAAGGCAGCATAGAACAAGTGTATAATTTGTTGTATAATATAATTCTTGAAGTATTCACTTGAAGCTGAGTTATAAGTATGGTCTAGTGGTACCATCTACATCCATATGTATTCAAGATCAAATCTTGGCTCTTACTTCTAGATTGTAACTTATTTGAAGAAAATAGACAATAACATAACAGAGCATCACCATACAAGTTAATAAATGAATCCAATTGATATTTAATTAAACGAAACACCTGTTTTGATCATCTTGAAAACTATAGTACAGCAAGTGGCAGAAACACATTTAAATTAATATGAAAGCTTGTGTAATATGAAGGAAATAATTACAAGATCCCTAAGCTGCTGTCACCTTGTCAAGCGCTAGGACGAGACTAAATTTTGTTGGCCGTCTGCGGCTTATATAACGTCACGCTTCGTGCTGATAGCAAACCTGATTATTTGTGCGTCAAAGAGTTTATATAAATTAGCTTGTGACATTGATCTATATTAACTCTGACGGTCTGAAAAGTTTATCAGGCTTTTGACAGACGAACTTGTTTATTATCATTGGTGGGTAAAAGGGGTGTATGTAAATTAGTTTGTGACCTTAAACTAGTAACCTTCATGGTCGCTTTCAATTTGTGGCTAGGAAACACGTCTATTTTTACTCCCTTTATTTTAAGTTGCAATTTCTGCCTGTCTGGTTGCAATCGTCGTGCAAGAATTGGCTTCAATTTTTCGACCACTTCCCGTGGTCCAATCGAGCTGAAATTTGGACAGCAGACTTGTGGCGACTAACAATACATTCTATCAAATTTTCAGTTAAAACAACTTAATAATACTACACTTATGACAATATTCATTTCTAAAAAGGAAAGTATAAGAAAAATTTTGGTTTCACTTTAAAAATGCCTGTGCAACTTTTTATAGTTTTTCGGCGCAAAGCTAGAAAAAAAATTATGCGCTAAGATTATTTTTAGAACAATTCATACGGAGTAAGGAGATATTTTTGAGATTTGCGACACAGATATTTTTCTGTACGTTTCATTTGCAGTAGTCAATCAATTATTTAATTACATGATGGTAAACTTAGTTTGCAAATAAAGGGAGTATAATAAAAACTTTGTTTTTATGGTTTTCTTGTTAAAGTTAAAGCTGGAGGTGTTGTAATAGAGTAGGTAATAGGAGGTAATAGCATTATTCTCTAACCATATATTAAATAATTTAACATTGTGTCTTACTAGATTGAACACTCAATGCAACCTAAAGAAAAATCTACATTTTCATTTCTTTCATTTGGTGAGTATTTTAAGAATTTTAATTGTTCCATTTATAACTTAAGAACAGCACCTTTTTTTTTCTTGTCTTTTCTCTTTTTTTTTACATCTAGAATTATCATATCTCATCTTTTACTTTTGCTACTATATTGCTCATTAGTAATACTTGGTAAACATGTGTTGTCATTTGACATATAGAACATGATTTGTTTTTGTTCTAATGTTGAAACAAAACATTGTTGTGTTTTCTGTTTTATTTATTTTCCTGGAAAAAGAAACAAGTGATGATGAGACAGACCATGAGCAAAACAACAGCCCACAAAATGCTATGCTAGAAGATAATGCTACAAATGATGTAAGTGTGAGTAAAAATATGAATAAAGGACATAATAGATTCTTTTTAACAAATTACATCATTACCAGAACAGAGCTTTATTTTAATGTCCTATTTAGACATTTGTTTTTCATCATACCTTTGTTTATATCTCTGTTCTTTTTACAATATCACTATCACTCCAGTATTCTCTTTTCATTCGTTCCTTCTTTCTTCTCTCATTCTTACATTTAAATACATCTTTATTGATTATTGTTCACCATTCTTTCTATTCAACACTATTCATCCTTAAAAAACATGCTTTTTAAAATAAAGTAATTAGAATGGGTAATACAAAATTATTCTTAAGAGTTTAATAATTAGGACGCAAGCACAATTTCATAAACTTGCACTCTTTATAACTGGATTAAGAATTATCAGCTTATTATCCCCCCCCCCCCCCCAACAAGGAACACAAATTTAATTCAGAACAATAATTTTTATACAAAAATAAATATTTGGTTATTCTGTTCATGGACAAATTTGTATAATTAATTTGAGAAAAATTTAAATATCACTAATTAGAATCAGTATTTCTTAAATTTAAAACCGTGACTTAGACCTAACTTTACAACTTTACTTTTCATCTCCTGTTTCCTGACTTTTTGATAAAGCATACCAAAAACAATTCTAAAAATAATAAATACACATGAAACTAAATTCTTTACTATTTGTAGTTTATATATTTATATATATCTATACAGTGTAATCTCAATTATCCAGGCTAAAGCTTAGTAAGACAGGTGTAAAAGTAGGCTTATATACTTCACAACTTGCTTGTCTGTGTCAAAACTATTTTCTTTTTCAAATACTTTTAAGGGTGCTGGATTTCTGACCAGCTTTACTTTTGATGAACCAACTGATGATGCAACTAATCAAACAGACAAGCCTGAATTTTCCTTAAGTAAGTTTTTTAAATAAAGTTATTCTGTACTTGGACTAAAATTTGAACGGAAATGACAGTAGGCCTAACAATAATAGAATTTGAAAAGAAATATAAGTAAAAATAAATGCCCAAGTTATATTTATTTTAGAAGCATAATATATTTGTTTATAGCAGTATGTTATATTAATTAGAACATGTTTGTTTACTTCCAACAGTGTTTGAATCTTCTAAAAATCAATCCTCTAACTCAAATTGTGGGGCCAACTCTTCAAACAATGAAATGCCTTTCTTTGCCTTTGGTAAATTTTTACAAGACATCTCAGACGCTGAAGATAATGAACCTGGATTTTTCAGTACCATGTCTAGCCATTCTCATGAAACAACTGACTGGGCCAATTTTAGTGAAGATGATTCTCCACAGCCAGATCCCAAGAAACTTTAGTTCACAGACAACTGACTTGTTCTCGGAGTAATACTGAGTCAAGCATGATATAGTTTTTTTGTTATATTGAAACAAACTTGTTTTTATTTAACTTGTTCAAAATGAACAGTATAAATCATAGTTGATAGTTAGTTTTTTTTTTCTTCAAAATATGCTCACATTACAGCAGAACCAAAATGTACACATTCAAAATGTTATTTGTTGTGTTTCATGAATTATAAATCCTACTGACAATAAGTCAATGTTTCTTCTATTTGATTTATATTGTTAAGGTAAATGTTTGTTTTGTACACTTTGTTTGTTGTGTACACTTTGCATAAACCTTTTTTTAATACTGGTCAAAATTAGATCAAAATTGGCATGATTTTTTTTTTTTTTGTAGTGGTGAACATTGGTCAGTTTGTTCAAAGTGCGCTCCTGGCCTTGCGACTTCTGCTGTGGCTGTACAATCCCACACGCAAGTGACATACTCTGTTGCACTTCTGGCACAAGAAGGAAGCATTAGACATTATCTGGTCTTCCCTTCCCTTTCTTCTGGTGCGCTTCTCATCAGTAAGCTTTTGCAGATTGCGTTCTCCTACTTCCAGCCCGGTGGTCAACGCTTGTTTCCAGCTGGAACTGTCCCTGGCAAGTTCCTCACAGCTATTTGTGTCTATGGCTAGGGCTTTAAGTTCCCTCCTGCAGACACCTTTGAATCAGTTTGGTCAAATATGCCCTATATAATGGATTATTATGAGAAAAAACACGGTGTGATGAGATTATTTTTATGACGTCATATAACTTTGCAAATGAAGGGTGAAAATTTCATTCATTATTAAATTAAAGGAAAAACGAATAAAGGGAGTAAGGGAAGAAACCAGGTATATTTTTTTTTATGTACAGTACCGGTAGCTAAAATAATGTTTAATTACCGTATATGCTCGTGTATAAGTCTCAGCGGTGTATAAGTTGCACCCCTAGTTTACTATTTTTTTCCTTATACGTTGTCATTGACCCGCGCATAAGTCGCACCCTGACTTCCCGGGTTACACTGCCTTTTAATATCTCAAAAATGCATACCTTTTTAACATAAAGTTACTAAATATTCACCCTAATTTGGAAACTTTCCTTAAAAATTGTTTTAATCGTGCATAAGGCAAACATAATCAAATAAAGGCATATCCTAATAATTATACATAACTCCAATCAACTATAGTGGTTAGTTAGGAAACCTCATGACAGAGTAGTGATGTTTTTCGAACTTTTCAAAAACAGAGTCGGGTGTATAAGTCGCACCCCTACTTTTTGTCGAAATTTTATGTAAAAAAAAGTGCGACTTATACGTGAGTATATACGGTAGATATTTAATAAATTGTATTGAAAAAACAAGTTAGAATTAAAAACAAAATTTAATATTGGAATAAAAATTTACAAGATTAATTAATATAACAAATAAATTATTTTATGAAACAAAGAGTATTTAAAATTTGTTACAATCTGTGCAAAACTTACAAAATTTCAATGTGGAATGTCGATAAATATATTTTTTAAATATGCAATAAAAAATACAAAAACAAGTTTAAACTTTAAACTGATTGATGAATAAAACTTAATGCTAAAAAAATATACTAGTTCAACCAAAGGAATTTTGTTCATTATTTACAATTTATTTGTAACAATTATACAAAGTCAAATCTTTTATATGGATGAGCGTAGGACGCAATAAACTTCTTTATAGAAGGAGTGTCTGTAATGTATAAGGTATGGCAAATTTAATTATTTTAACTCAGATCCAACACTGTTACCCATGTAACATTAACTATAATATATACATCTAATACTTTATTTTTTAATACCACTACCTTATATCATTAAGAAACAAGAATAATAATTAAAAAAAAAATAGGTCAAAAAAGAAAAAAGTTGTTTTAAAAAGGGTAACAGCCATTTAAAAACAATTAGATCTAAACATGTGGAGAAAAAAAGCTATGTAATAAAAAATGAAAAAAAATATATTTATATAAAAAGGGGAACAAAAAAGACTAGAAAAAAAAAAAATTAAACAATAAAATAATTGAGAGAGATTTTAAAAATTTTTGAAAAAGATACCTTGAAGATAGTAAAAGTAAAATGCTAACAAAAAGATTAATAAACTCAGTTCAAAATATAAATTTAGACTTTGGACTTACTTACTTACTTACCAATTGTTGAAAAAGAACACCGAACTAAAGGAATATTGCTCTACAGACCATGTGGTGCATAAATGGGCTAATAAAAAAAAAAAAAGCATTTTTAAGACCAAAGCATGCAAGGATACATTTGTTTTATCGGGAGAGGGACAGAGGGAAGGACTTCATTTAGTTATTTAATTCCTCGTTTTAGTTATTTATTTGTAAATAGAAAAACAGCAGTTTTCAATGTAAATGTATGGACTAGGCCAGGCGTTGGCAACCTATGGCACGCGCGCCAGATTTGGCAGCAGAACGATTTCCAATGGCACGCGGAAGACCCCTAAAAAGGAAATTCAAGTCATTTTTCTACAATAAATTTTGAGTGGTAGAGCAGGATGACTTTTAGGCTGTTGGCACCCTGAATGAATTAGAAATCCTACTTTGGCACACTATTATCAAAAGGTTGCCTACACCCGGACTAGGATATTTCTATTTCAATGCTAAACGTCAATGAGCCATGTGGTAGACACGTGTACTGCACTGTAAGTATGCAGATTTGATACGGGGCTTTCAATTACTGAGATGTGATACACACTCAAACAATGAGTCCAAAGAATGCAGTCATTTGTGATAGTATTGGTCACGTGCCCAAAACACAGTGTATCATAAGGACGTGGTCACTTGACCTGAGCTTCACTCTATAGCAAGTGCTGAGATAAACTCGTGTTTCTGGAGCAGTAGTGGATTATCCCTGGAGACTTGTTGTGGTATTTACATTTTCTTCCTATGTTTACAGTGGTAGTTTTAAACTGTAGAAATAAATATTTGATTTATATAAAAATACACCATACGCCCTCAATAATAGACACCTGCATGAAGTGAAGGTTAGGCCTATATAGCAGGCTCTACATATCCCCACCCCCCTTTTTTCCCTTTGAACTATTGTGAATTTTTATTTGTAATAGTTCTCTCCCTTTCCTCCAATGCCCGGCCCCTACCGTGCGGAAAATTTTTATATGATGAGCATCCCTAGCTCTCCCTATTGTTAAAATATTGTGGTCAGTTATGTAACTGCCAAGGAGAGGGGATACAGTTGGTACATTGGTCCGGGGCCTATAAATTCTATAAAGGAATAAAACAGTATAAGGCCCTAAATATGAAAAATACCATTAAATCCGATTTGTCCCCTTTTTAATGAGCCTTTCTCCAGCATGTTATTATTGTTAATTGTTATACAGTCTTTGGACGGCTCGGGGTATATTAATCAATTAGTATTGTGTAGGCCTAAAGTGCCATATAGGCCTATATAGATCTAAGTCCAATGCGAGACTAACTTGAGAACATTCTAAATGTCCAGGAATCGGTTCTGTACATTTAAAAGATGGCATCTCGGGAAGCATCTATATTCAGCATAGGCTATTCAATAATTATGCCCGGTTCAATAAATTTAAATACCGACTCCCACCAAACGACCGTATGCTACCATTCTAGGCTACATGTAGGCATTATTCCTAAAAGCACACTATATTGACCTATTTTTTCGATAATTATTTAAATCTTATCCTAATGTTGGGCTAATATTTAGCAAAAATGCTGTGCATTTAGAAGCACACAAAATAATTCTGTGGTTGGGGGTGATGTTATTAACATAATTTTTTTTTCTATTTAATCACATATTGCGTTTATGTTAACTTAGCCTATTGCAGTGGCGTAGCTAGGGGAGGGGGGTCGGGGGGTCCAAATTCCAAAGTCCCCCTGGCCCTACTTAAGGGGGCCCCCCAAAGGAGTATCCGAATTGTTTTTTTCTCATGTCATAATGTCGAATGTCAAAATGCAGGGGCCCCTAAAGAGGCCAAGCCCCCCGGGCCCCCAAATCCCTAGCAACGGCACTGGCCTATTGATAGTCCTTGCAAATAGTTACAACTAAACCTCAAATTCATATTTTTAAAAAAATTCTTTCTATGTTTTTCTATTAATTTTCTACCTTTGTACCACAACCACAGGGAAATAGAATGCTAAAAAACAAACAAAAAAACAACAACAAACAAGAAAGCTGTGGTTTTTAAATTAGATTTAATTAGACCAACACTTGACAGCAGTGTATCTATTTCTTTCAATGACCTTCAAGTGAATAAGACATTTACAAATCAATGCCCATTTAAATTAAAAAAAAAACAACTATTTAAACAAAGATCAAAGTACGTTTCAATCAAGGCGATGTGTAGAAAGACATCAAAACATTGATATTAAGAGGTTCACAAAAAGATCGAGAAAAAAAAAAGAATCTAGAGATCCAGGGGCGAAAGCAGACATTTCTTCCAGAGTGGGCTGAATATATATTCGGGGTAACAAACATTTATCAAATTTTTCACAAATTTAGTACATATTATAAAAACTAAACTGTTGAAAAAAAAAACTTTTGTTAAATTTCATGGAGGGGGGGGGGGGGCTCCACCCTCATGGCTTCGCCCCTGTAACGACTAGATCTAATCTTAGAAAATGTTTTTTAAAAGTTAAAATGAGATCTACTGGCATTGGAATGATGACATAATGAGGCGATGAAATAGGCTATTAATGCCTAATAATGTACATATGAAAATTAATACCTTAGAATGTTCACATTAAAATGCTTAGATTATATTTGTAATTAGAAACAACAATCTTTTAAAATGTTGATGTTGGGGCTTACAACAACTGAACAGTCAATATTCTATATTTACTTCTAATGCCTTAAGACGTGTACATTTTTCTACCATCATGCCTTTCACAAACATTAAACAGCGTAGCCAGGTCTACTTCGGACTGTTCTGGGCAACTATTGTATGTTCTGATGTTCTGTTGGTCTACGAACATTTGTATACAAATCAAATTGTTCTGTAAAAAAACATTGGTAGGCTCTATCTATTCTGTAATGATTTATATGACCTAAATGTACATTTCCAGAGCGAGTACCATCTACATCTTGACCAGCTTCCTCGTCTGACGTCGTCATGGCAACGATCCTAGACCTAGCGTTGTATCCTGTTTCCAGACTTGTATTTCTGATTGAGCAATGTTTGTTCATATTGGTCAGTGTGCTTAGGACAGTGTTTTTGTGTGTAAATTATAAGATACGATTTGTTTAACTGCAATAGGACCTTAAATAAGCTCTTATTTTAACCGTGTAAATTAACTAAGAACACGAATTTACAAATTCGGAATAGGCTAATGCAGCAGTTCCCAATGTGTGAATCGCGACCCCTTTGGGGGTCGACTGACAATTTCACGGGGTCGCCAAAGACCATCGGAAAAAAAATATATTTTCGATGGTCTTAGGAACCGAGACACCGCTCGGGTCCGTCCGCTTGCAGATACATTCACATACGAGTACCCAGCGTGATGACATTATCGTGCCAACCTCATCATATACTCCCCTTACAAATACAAGTGTATGTGTACGTATGCCGACCAGTCACACATGTGTAATTAGTTGCTGTGTTAAAAGCATCTTATCTGTTAAAAGCAGCTACTGTGTTGATAGAAGCAGTATTATTGGCGGTAAAACCACACTTCATGAATATACATGTATAGGAACTTAAATTTAGTTAAGTCTGGATTTCAACGTTTGGTACTGAATGAGTCACCAAAAGTATTGGGAACTCATTGTATATTAATTCATTGGCAAATATTATCATCAAAGACGTTGCCACAAGAACTACAAGAAGTAATTAAAAGTAAAAACGTCATAAGTTGTGCCCTGATAATTTCTGATCCGACGAGAAAAACGACATTTCAATATTAGCATTAACTTTCGTGTTGTAATTAGAAATACATATCGCCCAAATTATAATTACATCTTTTTTTACTAACCACTATGCTTTAATCATGTTCAATTTATACAAATGAAAATACATCCTTACATATCAGATATTTACATTAAAATTCATAACGGTAGCAAATAAGGTAGGCTACCGTTAGCGACGAAAATAATTTTATGGTTGGGGTCTCCCCAACATGAAAAGCTGTATTTAAGTGTCGCGGCTTTAAAAAGGTTGGGACCCACTGGGCTAATACATAACAAAAATTGGTAATAAAAGATTTAGACGTAAAACTTTTATTTTGGGGCTGTTTAATTATCTTGTCTATTTCAAACACATTTTTATCGTGTATTTATTTATTTATATTTTATTAGCTCCATAATAGGCCTATAACAACATAGAGTATTGCCAGGCGATGTGTATATAAAAAAAAAAACAGTAATCATTTATTTGTGTTCAGGTGAAGTGCTATGATAAATATCTATACTCCCCACTTCAAGTATCTCTGTGGCCATTGGTGGAGAAAGTTCCAAGGTCTATTTCATTGGATGGTCGAGAGGTCAACGTGTTTACCGCCAACATAGTCTCCTGGAGCCGAACTGTTCTGGTGGTACCGATTGCATTTACTCTCAAGTAATTATCTTCACACATTTGTTCCTGTACCACATAGCCGACTCTGACTGATAACTACCGTATATTCTCGCGTATAGGTCGTACTTTTTGTAACCGAAAATTTTGATAACACATAGTCTATCTGAAAGAGTAAAAAACTTTCTTAAACTTTCGAGTCCAGATTAGGGGTGTGACTTAGACGCGAGTCAATGACAACATATAAGAAAAATTATCCTAAACTAAGGGTGCAACTTATACACCGGTGCGACCTATACGCGAGTATATACGGTAAGTTTGATGAGCGATAAAAAGGCTAACGGCGGTAAAAGGGAATCACTCTTATCTCAATGACAGTTAATGAGGGCTTAGTGTAGCAAGTCAGACTTTACCGATTCGGGTTTTACTGAGTGATTTAGATTTAGTTTTGATAGATAGGTTCATTACTAGCGAATATTCACAATTGACAAGAGTAACACCAATTTTTTAATCGCTGAACCTAGAAACACTAGAGCAGGGGTCGGCAACCTTTTGATAATAGAATGCCAAAGTAGGATTTCTAATTCTTTCAGAGTGCCAACAGCCTAAAAGTCATCCTGCTCTATCACTCAATCTTTTGTAGAAGATACATGAATAATTGCTTTCTGAGGTGTTCCTCGTGCCATTGAAAATTGCTCTGGTGCCAAGTCCGGCACGCGTGCTGTAGGTTGCCGACCCCTGCACTAGAAGACAGAATGGCAAAGAGTAAAGTAGTAACAATACAAATGGCATTAAATTCTAATTTAGAAATACAACACAAAGACAATATGTCACTATGCTCAGATAAACATAAGGACAAGAACACTTTCCTTATCCTTTATGCGAGAACAAGTGCATATAAGTACTCTTTCTTCCCAAGTGGAATCCGGGCATGGAATGGGTTGCCTGAACAAACCAGGAAAAACAGTAACTTAACATCATTTAAAATTCCAATGCAGGACTAACTCAAACCACTACGCAACAATCTTCTTTAGAAGGAGCGTCTGTAATAAATAAGATAAGATATGCTTGGTTGAATTAAAAGAAATTTCAGTAGCTAGATTAATTTAGTCCTGCTGAGCAATTCTTTTCATTGGTTGTTATGATTGCCTCTGCAGACATCACTACTACTGGGCTGGCTTCTGGCTTGTCATTTTTCATGATTTTCTTGACCATCTCGACGGAATCGTCGCCAAAGTTCAAAAACAGAAGTATGGTCAAGTGGATGACCCTCTCGTTGGTGGATTCATGGATGCCTTTTGTGACAAGGTGAACTTCAATCTCTGATCTCTTCTCTTACATCAACACACCTTCATTGTCTTAACTCTTCTCTTACATCAACACACCTTCATTGTCTTATCTCTTCTCTTACATCAACACACCTTCATTGTCTTATCTCTTCTCTTACATCAACACACCTTCATTGTCTTATCTCTTCTCTTACATCAACACACCTTCATTGTCTTAACTCTTCTCTTACATCAACACACCTTCATTGTCTTATCTCTTCTCTTATATCAACACACATTCATTGTCTTATCTCTTCTCTTATATCAACACACCTTCATTGTCTTAACTCATCTCTTACATCAACACACCTTCATTGTCTTATTCTTCTCTTACATCAACACACCTTCATTGTCTTATCTCTTCTCTTATATCAACACACCTTCATTGTCTTATCTCTTCTCTTATATCAACACACCTTCATTGTCTTATCTCTTCTCTTACATCAACACACCTTCATTGTCTTATTCTTCTCTTACATCAACACACCTTCATTGTCTTATCTCTTCTCTTATATCAACACACCTTCATTGTCTTATCTCTTCTCTTACATCAACACACCTTCATTGTCTTATCTCTTCTCTTACATCAACACACCTTCATTGTCTTATCTCTTCTCTTACATCAACACACCTTCATTGTCTTATCTCTTCTCTTATATCAACATACCTTCATTGTCTTATTCTTCTCTTACATCAACACACCTTCATTGTCTTATCTCTTCTCTTATATCAACACACCTTCATTGTCTTATCTCTTCTCTTACATCAACACACCTTCAGTGTCTTATCTCTTCTCTTACATCAATACACCTTCATTGTCTTATCTCTTCTCTTATATCAACACACCTTCATTGTCTTATTCTTCTCTTACATCAACACACCTTCATTGTCTTAACTCTTCTCTTATATCAACACACCTTCCTTGTCTTATATCTTACATCAACACATCTTCCTTGTCTTTTCTTTTCTCTTACATCAACACATCTTCATTGTCTTATCTCAGCTCTTAGATCAAACCAAATTTATTGTCTTATCTTTTCTCTTACATCAACACACCTTCATTGTCTTAGCTCTTACATCAACACACCTTCATTGTCTTATCTCTTCTCTTACATCAACACACCTTCATTGTCTTATCTCTTCTCTTACATCAACACACCTTCATTGTCTTAACTCTTCTCTTACATCAACACACCTTCATTGTCTTATCTCTTCTCTTACATCAACACACCTTCATTGTCTTAACTCTTCTCTTACATCAACACACCTTCATTGTCTTAACTCTTCTCTTACATCAACACACCTTCATTGTCTTAACTCTTCTCTTACATCAACACACCTTCATTGTCTTAACTCTTTACATCAACACACCTTCATTGTCTTATCTCTTCTCTTACATCAACACACCTTCATTGTCTTATCTCTTCTCTTACATCAACACACATTCATTGTCTTAACTCTTCTCTTACATCAACACACCTTCATTGTCTTATCTCTTCTCTTATATCAACACACCTTCATTGTCTTATCTCTTCTCTTATATCAACACACCTTCATTGTCTTATCTCTTCTCTTACATCAACACACCTTCATTGTCTTATTCTTCTCTTACATCAACACACCTTCATTGTCTTATCTCTTCTCTTATATCAACACACCTTCATTGTCTTATCTCTTCTCTTACATCAACACACCTTCATTGTCTTATTCTTCTCTTACATCAACACACCTTCATTGTCTTATTCTTCTCTTACATCAACACACCTTCATTGTCTTATCTCTTCTCTTACATCAACACACCTTCATTGTCTTATCTCTTCTCTTACATCAACACACCTTCATTGTCTTATCTCTTCTCTTATATCAACACACCTTCATTGTCTTATTCTTCTCTTACATCAACACACCTTCATTGTCTTAACTCTTCTCTTATATCAACACACCTTCATTGTCTTATCTCTTACATCAACACATCTTCCTTGTCTTATCTTTTCTCTTACATCAACACACCTTCATTGTCTTAGCTCTTACATCAACACACCTTCATTGTCTTATCTCTTCTCTTACATCAACACACCTTCATTGTCTTAACTCTTTACATCAACACACCTTCATTGTCTTATCTCTTCTCTTACATCAACACACCTTCATTGTCTTATCTCTTCTCTTACATCAACACACCTTCATTGTCTTAACTCTTCTCTTACATGAACACACCTTCATTGTCTTATCTCTTCTCTTACATCAACACACCTTCATTGTCTTATCTCTTCTCTTATATCAACACACCTTCATTGTCTTATCTCTAACATCAACACATCTTCCTTGTCTTTTCTTTTCTCGTACATCAACACATCTTCATTGTCTTATCTCAGCTCTTAGATCAAACCAAATTTATTGTCTTATCTTTTCTCTTACATCAACACACCTTCATTGTCTTAACTCTTCTCTTACATCAACACACCTTTATTGTCTTATTCTTCTCTTACATCAACACACCTTCATTGTCTTATCTCTTCTCTTACATCAACACACCTTCATTGTCTTAACCCTTTACATCAACACACCTTCATTGTCTTATCTCTTCTCTTACATCAACACACCTTCATTGTCTTAACTCTTCTCTTACATCAACACACCTTCATTGTCTTATTCTTCTCTTACATCAACACACCTTCATTGTCTTATCTCTTCTCTTATATCAACACACCTTCATTGTCTTATCTCTTCTCTTACATCAACACACCTTCATTGTCTTATCTCTTCTCTTACATCAACACACCTTCATTGTCTTATCTCTTCTCTTATATCAACACACCTTCATTGTCTTATTCTTCTCTTACATCAACACACCTTCATTGTCTTATCTCTTCTCTTATATCAACACACCTTCATTGTCTTATCTCTTCTCTTACATCAACACACCTTCATTGTCTTATCTCTTCTCTTATATCAACACACCTTCATTGTCTTAGCTCTTACATCAACACACCTTCATTGTCTTATCTCTTCTCTTACATCAACACACCTTCATTGTCTTAACTCTTCTCTTACATCAACACACCTTCATTGTCTTATCTCTTCTCTTACATCAACACACCTTCATTGTCTTAACTCTTCTCTTACATCAACACACCTTCATTGTCTTATCTCTTCTCTTACATCAACACACCTTCATTGTCTTAACTCTTCTCTTACATCAACACACCTTCATTGTCTTAACTCTTCTCTTACATCAACACACCTTCATTGTCTTATCTCTTCTCTTACATCAACACACCTTCATTGTCTTAACTCTTTACATCAACACACCTTCATTGTCTTATCTCTTCTCTTACATCAACACACCTTCATTGTCTTAACTCTTCTCTTACATCAACACACCTTCATTGTCTTATCTCTTCTCTTACATCAACACACCTTCATTGTCTTAACTCTTTACATCAACACACCTTCATTGTCTTATCTCTTCTCTTACATCAACACACCTTCATTGTCTTAACTCTTCTCTTACATCAACACACCTTCATTGTCTTAACTCTTCTCTTACATCAACACACCTTCATTGTCTTAACTCTTCTCTTACATCAACACACCTTCATTGTCTTATCTCTTCTCTTACATCAACACACCTTCATTGTCTTAATTCTTCTCTTACATCAACACACCTTCATTGTCTTAACTCTTCTCTTACATCAACACACCTTCATTGTCTTATCTCTTCTCTTACATCAACACACCTTCATTGTCTTAACTCTTTACATCAACACACCTTCATTGTCTTATCTCTTCTCTTACATCAACACACCTTCATTGTCTTAACTCTTCTCTTACATCAACACACCTTCATTGTCTTATCTCTTCTCTAACATCAACACACCTTCATTGTCTTATTCTTCTCTTACATCAACACACCTTCATTGTCTTATCTCTTCTCTTATATCAACACACCTTCATTGTCTTATCTCTTACATCAACACATCTTCCTTGTCTTTTCTTTTCTCTTACATCAACACATCTTCATTGTCTTATCTCAGCTCTTAGATCAAACCAAATTTATTGTCTTATCTTTTCTCTTACATCAACACACCTTCATTGTCTTAGCTCTTACATCAACACACCTTCATTGTCTTAGCTCTTACATCAACACACCTTCATTGTCTTATCTCTTCTCTTACATCAACACACCTTCATTGTCTTATCTCTTCTCTTACATCAACACACCTTCATTGTCTTAACTCTTCTCTTACATCAACACACCTTCATTGTCTTATCTCTTCTCTTACATCAACACACCTTCATTGTCTTAACTCTTCTCTTACATCAACACACCTTCATTGTCTTAACTCTTCTCTTACATCAACACACCTTCTTTGTCTTATCTTAGCTCTTACATCAACACACCTTCATTGTCTTATCTCTTCTCTTACATCAACACACCTTCATTGTCTTAACTCTTCTCTTACATCAACACATCTTCATTGTCTTATCTCTTTACATCAACACACCTTCAATGTCTTAACTCTTCTCTTACATCAACACATCTTCATTGTCTTATCTCTTTACATCAACACACCTTCATTGTCTTAACTCTTCTCTTACATCAACACACCTTCATTGTCTTATCTCTTCTCTTACATCAACACACCTTCATTGTCTTATCTCTTCTCTTACATCAACACACCTTCATTGTCTTATCTCTTCTCTTACATCAACACACCTTCATTGTCTTAACTCTTCTCTTACATCAACACACCTTCATTGTCTTATCTCTTCTCTTACATCAACACACCTTCATTGTCTTAACTCTTCTCTTACATCAACACACCTTCATTGTCTTAACTCTTCTCTTACATCAACACACCTTCATTGTCTTAACTCTTCTCTTACATCAACACACCTTCATTGTCTTAACTCTTTACATCAACACACCTTCATTGTCTTATCTCTTCTCTTACATCAACACACCTTTATTGTCTTATCTCTTCTCTTACATCAACACACCTTCATTGTCTTAACTCTTCTCTTACATCAACACACCTTCATTGTCTTATCTCTTCTCTTATATCAACACACCTTCATTGTCTTATCTCTTCTCTTATATCAACACACCTTCATTGTCTTATTCTTCTCTTACATCAACACACCTTCATTGTCTTATCTCTTCTCTTATATCAACACACCTTCATTGTCTTATCTCTTCTCTTACATCAACACACCTTCAGTGTCTTATCTCTTCTCTTACATCAACACACCTTCATTGTCTTATTCTTCTCTTACATCAACACACCTTCATTGTCTTAACTCTTCTCTTATATCAACACACCTTCATTGTCTTATATCTTACATCAACACATCTTCCTTGTCTTTTCTTTTCTCTTACATCAACACATCTTCATTGTCTTATCTCAGCTCTTAGATCAAACCAAATTTATTGTCTTATCTTTTCTCTTACATTAACACACCTTCATTGTCTTAGCTCTTACATCAACACACCTTCATTGTCTTATCTCTTCTCTTACATCAACACACCTTCATTGTCTTATCTCTTCTCTTACATCAACACACCTTCATTGTCTTAACTCTTCTCTTACATCAACACACCTTCATTGTCTTATCTCTTCTCTTACATCAACACACCTTCATTGTCTTAACTCTTCTCTTACATCAACACACCTTCATTGTCTTAACTCTTCTCTTACATCAACACACCTTCATTGTCTTATCTCTTCTCTTACATCAACACACCTTCATTGTCTTAACTCTTTACATCAACACACCTTCATTGTCTTATCTCTTCTCTTACATCAACACACCTTCATTGTCTTATCTCTTCTCTTACATCAACACACCTTCATTGTCTTAACTCTTCTCTTACATCAACACACCTTCATTGTCTTATCTCTTCTCTTATATCAACACACCTTCATTGTCTTATCTCTTCTCTTATATCAACACACCTTCATTGTCTTATCTCTTCTCTTACATCAACACACCTTCATTGTCTTATTCTTCTCTTACATCAACACACCTTCATTGTCTTATCTCTTCTCTTATATCAACACACCTTCATTGTCTTATCTCTTCTCTTACATCAACACACCTTCATTGTCTTATTCTTCTCTTACATCAACACACCTTCATTGTCTTATTCTTCTCTTACATCAACACACCTTCATTGTCTTATCTCTTCTCTTACATCAACACACCTTCATTGTCTTAACTCTTCTCTTACATCAACACACCTTCATTGTCTTATCTCTTACATCAACACATCTTCCTTGTCTTATCTTTTCTCTTACATCAACACACCTTCATTGTCTTAGCTCTTACATCAACACACCTTCATTGTCTTATCTCTTCTCTTACATCAACACACCTTCATTGTCTTAACTCTTTACATCAACACACCTTCATTGTCTTATCTCTTCTCTTAGATCAACACACCTTCATTGTCTTATCTCTTCTCTTACATCAACACACCTTCATTGTCTTAACTCTTCTCTTACATCAACACACCTTCATTTTCTTATCTCTTTTCTTACATCAACACACCTTCATTGTCTTATCTCTTCTCTTATATCAACACACCTTCATTGTCTTATCTCTTACATCAACACATCTTCCTTGTCTTTTCTTTTCTTTTACATCAACACATCTTCATTGTCTTATCTCAGCTCTTAGATCAAACCAAAGGTATTGTCTTATCTTTTCTCTTACATCAACACACCTTCATTGTCTTAACTCTTCTCTTACATCAACACAACTTCATTGTCTTATTCTTCTCTTACATCAACACACCTTCATTGTCTTATCTCTTCTCTTACATCAACACACCTTCATTGTCTTAACTCTTTACATCAACACACCTTCATTGTCTTATCTCTTCTCTTACATCAACACACCTTCATTGTCTTATCTCTTCTCTTACATCAACACACCTTCATTGTCTTATTCTTCTCTTACATCAACACACCTTCATTGTCTTATCTCTTCTCTTATATCAACACACCTTCATTGTCTTATCTCTTCTCTTATATCAACACACCTTCATTGTCTTATTCTTCTCTTACATCAACACACCTTCATTGTCTTATCTCTTCTCTTATATCAACACACCTTCATTGTCTTATCTCTTCTCTTACATCAACACACCTTCATTGTCTTATCTCTTCTCTTACATCAACACACCTTCATTGTCTTAGCTCTTACATCAACACACCTTCATTGTCTTATCTCTTCTCTTACATCAACACACCTTCATTGTCTTAACTCTTCTCTTACATCAACACACCTTCATTGTCTTATCTCTTCTCTTACATCAACACACCTTCATTGTCTTAACTCTTCTCTTACATCAACACACCTTCATTGTCTTATCTCTTCTCTTACATCAACACACCTTCATTGTCTTAACTCTTCTCTTACATCAACACACCTTCATTGTCTTAACTCTTCTCTTACATCAACACACCTTCATTGTCTTATCTCTTCTCTTACATCAACACACCTTCATTGTCTTAACTCTTTACATCAACACACCTTCATTGTCTTATCTTTTCTCTTACATCAACACACCTTCATTGTCTTAACTCTTCTCTTACATCAACACACCTTCATTGTCTTATCTCTTCTCTTACATCAACACACCTTCATTGTCTTAACTCTTTACATCAACACACCTTCATTGTCTTATCTCTTCTCTTACATCAACACACCTTCATTGTCTTAACTCTTCTCTTACATCAACACACCTTCATTGTCTTATCTCTTCTCTTACATCAACACACCTTCATTGTCTTAACTCTTCTCTTACATCAACACACCTTCATTGTCTTATCTCTTCTCTTACATCAACACACCTTCATTGTCTTAACTCTTCTCTTACATCAACACACCTTCATTGTCTTAACTCTTCTCTTACATCAACACACCTTCATTGTCTTAACTCTTCTCTTACATCAACACACCTTCATTGTCTTAACTCTTCTCTTACATCAACACACCTTCATTGTCTTATCTCTTCTCTTACATCAACACACCTTCATTGTCTTAACTCTTTACATCAACACACCTTCATTGTCTTATCTCTTCTCTTACATCAACACACCTTCATTGTCTTAACTCTTCTCTTACATCAACACACCTTCATTGTCTTATCTCTTCTCTAACATCAACACACCTTCATTGTCTTATTCTTCTCTTACATCAACACACCTTCATTGTCTTATCTCTTCTCTTATATCAACACACCTTCATTGTCTTATCTCTTACATCAACACATCTTCCTTGTCTTTTCTTTTCTCTTACATCAACACATCTTCATTGTCTTATCTCAGCTCTTAGATCAAACCAAATTTATTGTCTTATCTTTTCTCTTACATCAACACACCTTCATTGTCTTAGCTCTTACATCAACACACCTTCATTGTCTTAGCTCTTACATCAACACACCTTCATTGTCTTATCTCTTCTCTTACATCAACACACCTTCATTGTCTTATCTCTTCTCTTACATCAACACACCTTCATTGTCTTAACTCTTCTCTTACATCAACACACCTTCATTGTCTTATCTCTTCTCTTACATCAACACACCTTCATTGTCTTAACTCTTCTCTTACATCAACACACCTTCATTGTCTTATCTTAGCTCTTACATCAACACACCTTCATTGTCTTATCTCTTCTCTTACATCAACACACCTTCATTGTCTTAACTCTTCTCTTACATCAACACATCTTCATTGTCTTATCTCTTTACATCAACACACCTTCAATGTCTTAACTCTTCTCTTACATCAACACATCTTCATTGTCTTATCTCTTTACATCAACACACCTTCATTGTCTTAACTCTTCTCTTACATCAACACACCTTCATTGTCTTATTCTTCTCTTACATCAAAACACCTTCTTTATCTTATCTCTTCTCTTACATCAACAAATCTCAAAGACATTTCGTTTGTAGGCTATAAGCCTCCAATGTTGTATTTGCCGCGTAAAAAAATGAAAAATAGACAATTAGTGTCTGGATACATTCCTGGAAATATACTTTGCCTAATTGCTTACGACAATAAATATAATCGCACACACACAACTTATCGCTTATACCATAGACTATAATATACATGGACCGCTTGCATTAGTTTTTTTATGCTATTATCTTTTTTTTTTGTTGCAATTCCCGATTCTAAATGAAGTAATTGTCATCCAAGTTCCGTTTTTTTTATTAAATCGCATTATTTTCGACTTTAAATAAATACTTGTAGGCCTATTAATCCTAATATCATTGACTATAATAAGATGGACCGCCTGCTCTATTTTTAGAGCTTATGTTCTTTTTCCGTGCGCACACAACACTGATCTATAAATGTTTCCGCTCTGTACAACTTTCGATTGTAATTTTTCATTGAGAAAATCATAGCGATTAAATAAAACGGAACTTGTATATCAATAACTTTATTTCCTGTAGCCCCCCCCCCCCCCTATAGCAATTACTTTGTTTAGAATCGGGAATTCCGAACATCAGTGTTTCAAGTCATCATATAGCAGAAATACTAAAGCAAGCGGTCCATGTATATTATAGTCTTTGCTTATACCTAGGCTTCTACAATGCAATGCACACAAATACCGAGATATAATATTCAGATAAGAAATTACATAACAGTCTAGAAATCGTAAAAAAAACAACAACACATTGTTTGCTTACATTTGCTAAAAATCTGAAAGTAGTTTCGCGTAGGCTTTAGAGCTAACAAGTTTATCTTCTCACTTTCTCTCTCTCTCTCTCTCTCTCTTTCTCTCTCTCTCTCTTTCTCTATCTCTCTCTCTCTCTCTCTCTTTCTCTCTCTCTCTCTCTCTTTCTCTCTCTCTCTCTTTCTCTCTCTCTCTATCTCTTTCTCTCTCTCTCTCTCTCTTTCTCTCTCTCTCTTTCTCTCTCTCTCTCTCTCGCTTTCTCTCTCTCTCTCTCTCTCTTTCTCTCTATCTCTCTCTCTCTCGCTCCTCTCTCACCCCCCTCTCTCTCACACACACATACACATGAGCTTTGAAAAGATGTAGTCCTACAGCTGCTCATACTCTTATGAGCTGAATGCATTTTTTCGGAAATGGGATTGTCTATGTGAAAGATAAACATGTATTCTTCTAGTCCTGATGGCTTAGAAAAAAGAAACACAGTTTGAACTGTTAGACATTTCTATCGATACTCATATTTCAAAGAAAGATTTGTATCAACGCATTTAGGGTCCCCCAAAACCGTAGAAATACTACAAACACGGACAATGACAGCAGGACTAATTCCATTGTCTGTAAATCATTAATTGCTGACGAATAAAATAAATCAGGTCTTTACTATACCAATCATAGCGATACCCCCCCCCCCAAAAAAAAAAAAAAAAAAAAAAAAAAATATTTGCAAACAATTAAATGGACGTAAATATCTTATTGCACAGAATTCTGTACAGAAAGTGGGTTGAAGGGGAGAGGGGAGAGAGGAGCTAGGTAGGCCTATTACTTTATATAAAATGATATCTAGTTTTTAGACTTTCTCTTGGACTTTCGAGATTTGGCTAAAACGATGTTTTGAAATTCTGCAATATTTAATGGTATTGCGTAGTCAGCCTTTAATGTCAACATAGCTGCCAATATATAATAGATCTAACACAGGGGCGTCTGCGGTTATGTTCAATACTGTCCATTACAGATTGTGAATGTTCTCTCTATCTGGAGTATACTTATGGTGACCGACTTCTCCGCGATGTCCTGGCTACAGGTGACTATTTACATCTCAGCTTGCGCTCTGATCATTAGCTACGAGTTCACGCTTGGCATTGTCCGCGTGCAGGATTTCTTCCGAGCCTTTTACTTCCGGTAGGTCATTTGCGCATAATCTAGTAAGTAGTAGTAACACATGAAATCAATAGAATATAACACAATAGAGCAGTCTCCTTTTGCCTTTTAATTTATACTTATGTACAATTGTTCATATTTTATTCATTTGGTTAATGTTGGACGGGGAAGGTTCTTCTAAACACAATTTAAAATTTATGAAAAATATGAAAAAAATTGATCAAGTCACCATAGCCTAATTAAAGATGCTAATATGAATTCGCCCCCCCCCCCCCTTCCTCGCTCGTTTAGGTTATTTTTTTAAAATATGGGCAATATGACAGCCAGTGAAAATGTATATGTGAATGTAATATGTAAAATTTGCCTTGTAGGGCCTATAGTAATATATTAGTTAAGTTATATATATAACAGGCGCTCCTACTAAGCATGACTATATTGCATTTTTTCGCGTAGGCTATTCGTGGCCTAGAATTACAATTGGATAATTGCTTTAAATGATCTCAAGTTTGGGATGTCACCACTGGCTAACTGGTTTTATTGAACTTTAGTGTTTCAAATTTTATACAAAGGTTTGTTGATGTTTTTTTTTTTGAAAGTACAAATATTGCATCAACTAAAATTGTCTATTTTATAGCTCACGGTGGAAAAACTGGTCTGATTTCCGACCAACCCACGTCCAGTTTATACTATTAGTCAAACTAAATGGACTTTTCAATTTTGGTGACATAGGGGTCGTAGGCCTATACTATAGTAACATCCGTAGTCAAATCGTCGCGTTATTAACCGTGTCATGTTATCAACATATCACCATGTTTTAGGCTTAAACATATTGTTATGTTATCAACTAATTGGCTTGTTATCAACATATTGTCGTGCTATCAACATATTTGCTGAGTTACCACCAGATTGTCATATTATTAACATATTATTTTATTAATGTAGTGTTGTCTTATCAACATACTGTCACATCATCAACCTATCGTCATTGTATTAAAATATGGACATGGAATCATCATAATATCGTCGTGTCAAAATATAATCGTGTGTTTTTTATTTCTCCTATTTACGTCTGCAACGGACAGGGAGTTTAAAAAGACGGACGAGACCTCAGAAAAAAACAGCACAGCTGCCGTCATGGAGGGCAAGCTGAAGGAGAAACTAGAATCTATTGGCATCGCCACACTCTGCTTGGCACAAGCCAATGCTAATGTCTTTGATGGTCTTTGTAAGTTCAATTATAGTGTTTGAGATACATTAATTTATAATTGTAAATTTAACGAAAATTTTGTTTCAAATGTGTTTACTTTAACCTTCATGGACTTAGCAGACACATTTTGTCAATACCGATTTATGATTGCCTAAAAAAAAAAAACAAGCGTCTAAAAATGTTGCAATTAGGCATAACCCCCCTTCCCCCCTTGCCATTTAGTATATATGTCCATTTTGCCTATATTAACATCACCTAATAAATGTGTTAAATTTAGGTTTATTTAATCAGATTTCCTTAAGCCTGACACGGATGTGTTTTGCTGCCATTATTTTTCAACTTAGCCGGTGTCATTGGTGTCACGTGTCTGATTCTCTCCGTCCGATTGGCTCACTCCAGCCTGACCAGCAAAATTGATGCGCGCGAGCCTCAGCTCAGAAGCCAGGCGCGTGCTTGGGATGACGAGGACGAAGCCAAGTGCTCAACGCGCGGCAACGGCAACAAGGAAACAGTGAGTCTTGCCCACAAACTAAAATGATAGAACATTTATGCAGATTGTGTCGCTTTAATTACAGTGGTGTTTTCTTTTGAATAAATAGAGAATATTGAAGCTCTCCTTGTTTCATTTCAATAATAAAAGTTAAAGTGTATGCGTGTGGGTGAATTTATAGTAGATGCATGGTACGACTCGAAAAAGAACAGTAAGATTCTGAATGACACTGTTGCTACTATTATGGTAGGCTTATCTAAAGTTGAAGGTGTGTCTTGGGGAAAGATGTGTGAGAAGCTACTGTTTGCTATTAAGTAAAAAAAATAATAATCGAAACAACATTGAAAAGCGCCACTACTCTAGATACGTTTCGTGTACATTTAATTGGACTGACTTACTTCCCTTTCCTAACAAAACATGAAAACTAATTCGGGGATAACAGAATATAAGACATTTTATTTTTAAAATTACTCATATGATATTAGTGTAAAGATCAACAGAAACTTTTTATCCAAAAGAGCATTACAGCCATTTTAGAACATACAAAACTACAGACATTTTACCTAACGGCTAATACAGACATTTAGCGAAAGTCTAATGCGTTCATTTAGTAACATACAGTAATTTCAAGTGAGAGATCAATGTAGACATAGGGCATAGCAAATTTTAAGACATTTTAGACAGTTCTTAGAGCACTCAATTGATACCCAAGTGCCTGTACTAGACCCAAACTGTCGACAGAAGAAACAAGACGCTGGAACTCAAGTGGACTTGACCGAATCTGAAGCAGACGCGACGGAAGACCAGAACGATAAACCCATCAGCGGGACACCTCCGTCTGACCTCCAGAGGTGCTTCTCCATGCCCGGCCTTGACATATTCGACGAGAACCTTCTGGACTGCAGGGTGGAGAGAGTGTATACTGTTGGGTGTTTTGACCTGTTCCACTACGGGCACATCCAGCTGCTGAAAGAAATGAGAAAATTTGGCAAGAAGGTATTCCATATTTATTAGACAGTATCTTGTCGGTCTCTGTTGAAAATATAAAGAAATAAGCATAGCACGCGTTGGACTTGAGTTTAGAATGAATCTGTGTCAATTTTCTGGTATATAAACCTATATATTAGGCCTATCTTATAATAATCATTAAAGGCCCTTTCATATTCATGGTCTTTAAATCTGATTTTGCACATATACACATAGCAGTAAGTTAAAAACCTAGTAGGCCCTACAAAAAAGGATTACCCAGCGGGCATACTACGTCAATTCAACGTGGAAAAAACTTAGAAACCACAAAAACACGTGGTAACCACATTTTTTGACCGTCGATAGACTTGGTGGGCCCTCTGGGTAGTTATAGGCTAATAAAAGAGATATCCCGCTAGGATTCTGAAAAAGAAGCAAAAACATTTTTTTTTAGAATTTCAAAACTGTTACGTGCTTTATACAGTTTATTTGATGCACTAGAAAATGCATCTTCTGTATGGGAACCATCAACTAAAAAAAACGTTAAAAAAATAGAGAGAAAAATCAGAAAAGAACTGCAAGGCTCATGAATAGTGAATATTCATAACTGACAAGAGATATACCAATAGTTAAATAACTAAACATAGAAACACTAGAGTACAGAAGGACAAAGAGTAAAGTAGTAATAATACATTAGGCATTACATTTTTACTTAGAAATACAACACAATAACAATATGTTACAATGCTCAGATAAACATAAGGAAAAAAACAATTTCCTTTTCCCTTATGCGAGAATAAATGCATATAAATATAACTACTCTTTCTTCCCGAGTGGCATCCGGGCATGGATTGGGTTACATGCAGGGGCGAAGCCAGAAATTTTTTCAAGGGGGGGCTGAACTTTCGCGTGACAAATATTTACCAAATACCAGGGGGGGCTAAACTTTCGCGTGACAAAGATTTACCAAATTTGTAGCGAATTTAGTGCACATTTTTAAAAAAATCAGTTGAAAAAAATAATTTTTTTTAATTCCAGGGGGGGCTTAGCCCCCCTCAGCCCCCCCTGTGGCTTCGCCCCTGGTTACATGGGATATTGAATGAAACGATAAAGACCATAGTAAAGGCCCTACTGTAGGCGACGTTTATTTCTATCTTTGATATTTACTGCCAACCTCTTACCCTCAGGCACACCATTTCGTATCGACGGGAAAAAAACGTGTTTTCCACGTGTTTTCGTATTTTTTATGTTCTCTGTCAGAATTCCCACACCGAATGTTCCCTCTTCCGTTGTTCTTATGCACCGTGTCAGTTGTCCCATTCAAGCATAGCTGAATTTTATTCATTCATCCATTCCTATATTTTTTTTTACAATGACCCTACCACTGTTGTTTTTCGTACACACACACACGCACACACACAATCACGTATTTTTTCCCTTCACTCATACAACATTCTGTCTCTCCTCTTACTCCTTGCGTCATCATCTAGATCAGGCGTGTGCAACATTTTCGAATGTTGGGCCACATTGGAACTTTGGAAAGACAAAGAGGGCCATGTACCCAAGGAAAATATAATCTCTTGATAACTAGAGTTAAGTAAATTGTAAATACATTTGGACAGAAATAAAAACAGACACTATTAGCTGGGGCCACACCAACTGGTCTGGCGGGCCGGGTTGTGGCCCGCGGGCCGCCTGTTGCACATCCCTGATCTAGATTAACCTCTGTCGTACTAACTGTCAAAAAAGTTCTCAACATATGTGTAAACACCAATGCGAAAAAAAAAAAAAAAAAAAAAAGATAAGCTTATAACTGTGTACAACTTTGGTGGTCAGGTGATCGTTGGTGTCCATGACAGCCGGAGTATTTACCAGCTGAAGAAGAGAGTTCCGGTGGACAGCACAGTGACCCGGATGCGAAATGTCAAAGAATTCGCTGATGAGGTATGTGTTTAGAGATTATTACTCACACATAGAGATGGGCAAAACCGTTCACCATGCTGATCGCCGCTCAATTGAGCGCTCACTAAAAAGATACGGACCCGTTAAACGGTTCCACGGATCACTTAGTAATTTACCCCCCCCCCCCCCCGCCTTTCTCCATAATTTTATATGTTGGATGTCAAGGGGAGAGAAAAACAACTTGGATCCCTTGTTGAAACGCCGTTTTTTTTGTTACTTAAAACATAAAAAATATAAATAAGAAATAATTGTTCTCAATTGTCTAGTTGTAGGCTACTAAACTAATTATAATAAAACTTTTGTTTTTAAGCTATAATTCCTTTTTTTTTCACCTAATAAGTAAAATTAAAAGGGTAAATGTAAAATACTGTAATCATATTGGCTAATTATAATGCAAAAATGGTATCATCAACATTATTTACAATTGACAGCAATTGTACGATCACTCGCATTCGAAACCAGCATATCGAAATGCAGAACGGGAACCGATCAGTACAGACCCATTCAGTACTGAGCGGGTCTGAGCCGATCAGTACAGACCCATATCAGTACTGAGCGATTCTGAGCCGATCAGTACTGAGCGGGTCTGATCCGATCAGTACAGACCCATATCAGTACTGAGCGGGTCTGAGCCGATCAGTACTGAGCGGGTCTGAGCCGATCAATACTGAGCGGGTCTGATCCGATCAGTACAGACCCATATCAGTACTGAGCGGGTCTGAATCGGTCTGATCCGGGTCAGATCCGGATTCTAAGTGAACTATGGAAACCAACATATCGAAATGCAGAACGGGAACGGATCAGTACTGATCCGGGTCTTTTGACAGTGATCGGCTTTCGGATCCGTTCCTTTAAAAGACCCGGATCAGTTGATCAGTTCTTTAGTGAGCGACCCATCTCTACACTCAAACATAATTTTCACAAGTAAGGGGAAAAAAGTGCCATTTTCAGGCCAATGCAGGTCCATAATATGGCTAGTGTTTTTTTTTTTAATCGTTTTAGTAGTGAACGTGTAATATCAGCAGGCACACCACGACATATCGACGGGGGGAAAACGTGGTTTCCACGCGTTTTTTGTGGTTTCCACGTTTTCCCTTCGTCGATACGACTTGGTGTGCTTGCTGCTAGATCACGTGCGACCCTGTGTAACGCTGTCCAAATAAAAGTCAGTTACTGTTCCTCCAACTCTACACATGAACCGATCGGCTGTGTTTTTCTGTTCATGGAAACCTAGATACTATAGCAGCTTTCACTAGTTTCCATGGTCATTGTAGGGCCTATGACTATGCAAGAGAATTTCGTGACCATCGGCAGCCTTAACTGTTATGTATCCAACAAAGCTGGGTAGATCCAGGGACATCATCCAGTACTGGGATAAGAGCCCTGGGTTTAAAACTGGGTTCTAACCAGAGATCTTCGGAATGGCATTCCAAGCGCGCTTCCACTCAAACACATTGTCCCATGATGTGCTAATATAAAGTATTGCTTACTTTTTCAGCAAATTTTAGGCAAAATTGTAGTACCATGAACCAGGCCTGCACATCTTCATTAACTGTAATAGTTCTTGAATTAGGCCGCGCAGTCCCTGCTAAATGTTTAGGGTTTGTCCATAAATTACGTCTTGGGATTTTGTCAAATTTTTGTTATTCCACCATCGTCACAAAACGTCAAATATTCCCATTCCAATAGGACATCAAAAAGCTCTGCAGCCCCCTTCCCGTTCCAAAAATAAATTGTGCTGATCACACAATCCCATTGTAGGCCACTGAAACTGGTAAACGCTGCTTCACCGGTCCTATGGATCAATTTGGTCCGACTCTACTTAGTCTTTACTTAAATAACTAATACACCTAAATACTTGATCTACAGGTGTTTTGTGTGGCTGGAACTGACCCCAGTCCATTCATTGACTACATCTTCGACCGGAGCAGCCACAAGAGCAGCGCTATTTACATCCGGGGCGACGACATGCCAGAGTTTCCCGCCAAGAAGATTTGCGAGAGATTGATGACGGTGAAGTTCCTTCCTTACACCGAGGGCGTGTCAAGTACCAAGCTAAGGAAAAATATTCTCAATTCCAGTAATGTGGATTCTGTTTTTAAAGACGTTCATGGCGATATTATGCCGTACTAGGAGTTTGTGTTGACGCTAATGCACAGAACATGATTTGTTATTTATTACTTTTTCATTAGTAGGTGTGTATTTAAGTTTAAGTTGACACGCCTAAAATAACATGTTATTTATTACCTTTTCATAGAAGGTGTGTATTTAAGTCATGTTATTTACGTTCATATCAGAGTGAGCTGGCCTATATTACTATTCTGAATTTATTATTCATAAAAATAATATTGTATTTATTACCATATCATAGGAGCTGCATTTTTTTTAAATTGTCTTTTGCATACATGGTGGAAATCCATTAGATATATAGCATAATATAGACGGTCAAGATTGATAGTTTTATTTATTGAGAATCAACAAATAATAATAATAATATTTGTATAGCGCTGCCAACAAACATGATGTAAGCCCAGAGCGCATTTAACATACCAACTAAGAACATGGATATAATTTATATGCCAAGAAATATATAAAAATAAGGATGATTTAAAACTTTACAAACAAACTAATTAGGTTGGCAATAGATGAATAGCCTATGCCAGCAGTATGAATTAGTCTTGCTAGACAAACAAGTGGAGGGAGATATATAAAATATAATGTTATATAGACGTGGACACTTTATATGTTAATTACATATTTTATTTATTTCAATTGTCTGTTATATCGTTATATTCTCTTTATGCATTCATTATTTATTTCTTCAACAATTTATTAACTGTTTTTGAGTGTACATATTTACTGTATATTTACTTTGAAGTTTTTCAATACAATAATGTCTCCATTGCTCTTATGAATCTTGTATCCTTGATTGGCATTCACAATAAGCTTATAATGTGTTTAAACTGACTTGCAGGGAATGGGTTGCCTGAAAAAAAACAGTAACTTATCATTTAAATCATTTATAAAAATGCAAGACTAGACCAAGAATGAGGTTTTTTTTTTCTGTAATATATAAGATAAGATATTTGAGCAAATGCATCTAAATTGGTGATATCATAGTTTATAGATGTGCTTTCAAAATAAAGACTTTGACTTCCTAAGTCTAAAGTTTAATGGATATAATATAATTGTAAGTGTAATTTATTTGTTATGTGGTTGATATGAGTGAGGCCAGCTGGTCCTGCGGTTAGTTCACCGGACTGTCAACCAAAACGGCCCGGATTCTAGCCCTGCATGAGTTTTGGGGCTAGTGGACGTAATAATCTTCTATCTAGAAGGAACGTCTGTGAACCGATAAGACTAATCAATCATAAAAAAGATTGTGTATCAATTATTTTAATCAATTGTAAGTGTCCTTAATTTTGTGTTCGGTTTGTAGTGTGCTTTATCCGTTTGGTTCATTGTGGAAAATAAAGCACTTTGCCCATGCACTTCACCATTTACCTGCTAGCCTTTTGACCCTGCACCAACCTGGGTTCCTCAGTTTGTGTAGTTAGCCTAACTGGAAATTGTTTGGTTAGCACGTGGTTTTTTGTTGTATATAAATAGTTTTTGTTGAAAGTACCGTACGTAATTAAGGGGAGGGTACCCCTATTATTCAAGTAAAGGTAACCCCGCCTTCAAGTCAAAAGAAAAGCAAAATTTTAGTTCTAAACCAATATTATTGTAGGCCTATCTAATATCACAAAATAAACTTGAAGCAATGAATCAAAGAGACAATTAAAGATTGTTTTTAATTTAAAAGTTAAGACCTACAAATATTAAGCTCAATCTACTTTATCTAATATTAGTATCCAGCAATTCTTTGTAAAGCCTAAGTGTAAAGTGAGCATTAGTTCAGAATTCAGAATCTGTTAGTACTAGTTAGGCCTAAAATAAACAAAAACAACAAAAAAAGAAACCCTCAAATAAGCAAACAGTCAATGAGAAGTTTATTTCTTGTTTAGCAAAACCGATGAACATTGAAATAGCAATTAAAAAACAAATACAAGAATGCCATCATAAATGTACATATAGTAATGAAATAGTTATAATTAACCTTTTTTGTTTAAAGAAAAAATTGAACAAATATAATACTCCTTAAACAAAGTCTATTTACATAACCCTTTAAGTGTATTTTTGTTATGCTTTATCAAGTTATAAGCCTTTTGTATATGTTGCCCTTTGTCACTCACAAAAGAAAGTATCAAAAGCAAAGTAAAGAATATAATGGATTGATAATATGAAAAATATTGTGACAAATGTGGCAGCCAGATGTCCTCAATAAGGATTTTTAAATTGGGTACAAAAAAATATAATGTAAACACCCACCCCTCCTCTGTTATAAACTGATTTTGGGTCTTGGGGTGGGAAGATGGGGCTGAAAATTTGATTGAATGTGTTTTGATGCCAATACATCACTGTGCCAATAGTTTCAGGATCAGGTGAAAATATTCAAGTAACCTTCTAAACATACTAAAGAGATATTGTCATGCTGAAAGTCATAAAGAAAGTTTAGTAAAGTCAATATAACATATAAAGGATTTTTAAAAAATAATTAAAAACTCAATTTATTGAAATCAATAGACTATAATAGATGACACTTACATGATATATACATAACAGTCACTGATATTACATAACTTTTCAGCAAAACAAGCTAATATGAAGATGTGCCCATCCTTTTGTACTGAAGACAACTAGCATACAATAATTAGAGATTATTCAAAAAGAGTTTCCGTTTGAACATCAAAAATATTTACACAAAAATTACACGTGGGTGATTTATCATTCATTGTATTGAGCTCTACCTTAAATTCATTTATAAAAATTCACAATTTTTTCAAATTGTACAAAAAATTCACAAACCAACTTATACCAGTACTTGTCAAATATCTTAACATCTGGTAGTGTATATAGGTATTCCACATTTAAAAAAATCTTTGTTGATGTTTTTTAAGTATCATACAACAATTTTAGAAATTAATTAAACGTGATGGATATAGGGATTTCTCAACTGAATAACATAGTTTTGACCTTTAAAAACAATGTATTGGTAAATCAAATATTTTTCATGCTATTTTGTTGGATTCAGCAACAGTCACATAGTTTCATAAAACTTGGTCAATTTTTCCAAATTTTCCCAAACTTGAAAAATCAAATCAATTTGACCCAAACAGTAAGAATCCTTTTATAAAATAGGAATGATAGTAAAAAAACAATCATTTGGTTAGTTAAATTTATGCCAGTGTAAATGTTAATACATTAATATACAGACAAATATAAAAAGAGAAACATTTCTTATAAGTTTTACAGACGTTCCTTCTAGATAGAAGATTATTACATCCACTAGGCCCAAAACTCCTGCAGGGCAGCAGGGATCAGCCAGCAGTAGGGATAGAACCGCGACGTGTTGGTTGACAGTCCGGTGAACTAACTGCAGGACCAGGCCGCTACAATTATTACAACAGTCAACAGAGTTGACAACAAAAAGAAACACTCCATAAATACAAACTTAGCGGAACAATCAAATCTTTATAAATTTCAAAATAAAATGAACAAACTGGATCTCTAAGAAAAATCTTACAAAGTGTTAATGTAACTAAACCTGGTGTTTGTGAAAATCTTCTGTATAGAAGGAGCGTTTGTAATATGTGTAACATATAAGATAAGAAGATCTATCAAATTATGAAGGAAGTTAAATAATTTATATATATTAATGAATTATATATATATATATTTATATATGACAACAACAAGGGATTACTATTAATATTACTCTAACTCTAACTGGTTTAACTGCAGGTTCATTCACTTTTGAAAACTCTCAAAATATCTAACCATTATTAAATCAACTTTTATTATGGTTGGAAATCATGTTTGTATATATTATAAATACTGTGTTAAACTTCTTATATGCTTTAATATGGCTGGAAAGAGTATTTTAGAGTATAAAAAAAAAACTTTTTTGCCACATATTATAATAAAGGCTGTTATTCATTAGAATGTGACAAAAAAAGAGATAAGTTAAAAGAAAATGCTTTGTGACATCATGAAGTATTAACAACTTGGGGTCTATTTAAACATGAAAGTTGAGAAAATGCTTTATGGCATAGACCTATAGGCCTACTTGCATTTGTATGTTTTTCTATCAGTATGAACAACTTATCTTATCTTATACATTACAGACGCTCCTTCTATAAAGAAGATTATTGCGTCCTACGCTCATCCGTGGTCCGAGTCTAGTCTTGCATTTTTATTAATGTTTTAAATGATGTTAGGTTATTGGTTTTCCTGGTTTGTTCAGGCAACCCATTCCATGCCCGAATGCCACTCGGGAAGAAAGAGTACTTATATGCATTTGTTCTTGGTGTCTTTTTAAACTTGAAAGTTGAGAAAATGCTTTATAGCATAGACGTACATGGCATTTATATGGTTTTTCACCAGTATGAACAACTTGGTGTGTTTTTAAACTGTAAAGTCTAGAAAATGTTTTATGGCATAGACCTAGTTGGCATTTATATGGTTTTTCACCAGTATGAACAACTTGGTGTGTTTTTAAACTGTAAAGTCTAGAAAATGTTTTATGGCATAGACCTAGTTGGCATTTATATGGCTTTTCACCACTATGAACAGCTTGGTGTCTTTTTAAACTTGAAAGTTGAGAAAATGCTTTATGACATAGACCTACTTGGCATTTATATTGTTTTTCACCAGTATGAACAACTTGGTGAGTCTCTAAATGTGAAAGTCGAGAAAATACTTTATTACATATTAGACATTTAAAGGACTTTTTACCAGCATGAAATACTTGGTGCTGCTTTAAACGTAAAATGTAATTAAATTCTCTGTAGCATATTGTACAATAAAGTGTTTTTTTATAAACATGTGATCTTACGTGAAGCCTGAAAGGATTCCATTTGAAAAACAATTTCTGGCACATCAAACATTTGAATGATCTTCGACCAGTATTATTTTTTTGCTGTTTCTTCAAATGAGTAGTTGAAGAAAATGTTTGTGATTTTGTTCTTCCATGTCTATGAATAACTGGATTTCCATCAAGAGGATCTTGTCTTTGGACCTTGGAGAATTCTTTAGTACAGTTTAGTCCTTGTTGACATGATACATCCACTTGGTACACGTCTTCAGAAAAAGTTTTATTCTGTCCTGATTTTATGACACATTTCTGTTTTTTTTAAAGAGAAAAGCATACAATTTTAATTTGATTGAGTTATCGTTTTCATAGGATAAGATAAGATTTCTTCATTGATTGAAATAAATTGAAATTTGTCTTGATTACAGATGTTTTGTCTATCAGCATATTTTAAACAATATAAAAGAACTATTTGTACTCATGCACAGAAATATACATATCAAATAGACATGCACGAACACTATCACACACTTTATCATACAAGAAAAAGTCATTAGTAGTCAGCTATTGTATTCTGGCTGACTGACGTCTTGACAATATATATTTCTTGTTACCTACACTTTTGTGAATTCTCATGGTAGATAGTATGGCTTGGGGCTGACGCACAATAAATCTATGTCTGGTGTGCATATCCTTTTTTTTTTGACATGATATTGTGATGTTTCCTAGAATGTTGTAGCGTTTGGGAATTACCAACTGACTCTCCATACCATAATTATTTAGGGAGAAATTGTGTATCGCTGCCCTGGGTTTATTAGGTCTTAAATTATTTTATGACCACTACAGTCTGTATATATAATCTAAAATAAAATTATTTGCATGCGCTACTTTGAAAGTGTGGCTTACACTTCAGCTATAACAGTTGATCGAACATTATGACAAGTTAATAAATCTTCATGAAATCAAATTGCAGAAAATAGGGAGTTTATTTGCTTTAATCATAGCTGCACAAGCATCGGCGAAATAATCATTTGTTTAAACACAAGTTATAAGATAATAATTGACAATTAAAATATAGTAAATGAATGCAGCTTAAAACATTGACAGGTTAATTTTATCCACAAATGAAATATTAGCAAGCAAAAAATAATAAGGTAAGAGAACTATTTACAACAAAACAGTGTCTTCTATTAGTAATGGGACTGAATAAGGAGTTAGATTCCCTGCTAGAAAATTTCCTTTATACATAATCATCTTTATATTTGCTGAGACAATGTTAAGCCAATATCAAGCTAAATAATTATTGGGTTGGATGGAAAGGGGGGGGGGAGGTGTATAGAAGCTATTTCTGTGCACAATTTGAACATCAACTAGAATGTGTGAGTAGCACTGGGAGATGTTGGTTGGAAATGGGATTGGGAGAGAGGAGGGGTGAATCATTTCAAAGTGCATTATAGAGTGGTTGTGCAAGTGTGAGTCTGTGAGAGCAAGTGGAAACAAGGATGGAAGTGGGTTGTATAGATTTGCTGCCAACTTGGGCATCTGTTCAGGGATGGGAAAGGGGGGGGGGGGTAGCAAGCAGGTTTTTATGCTGACAAACAATTTAGACCTTTTTGTTAGGAAGCCTTGTAGATTTTTACAAGGCCAGAAAAGTAACATAATTGGATTACATGTCATATACACATTTTGTAGCATGTAGAAGGTTATACACGCAGAAAGGATTCAAATTGAATATGTATGTAAGGGGAACGAGCGATTTATTCTTTTGAAGCGTGTTATTAAATTATATAACACATTTTATTAAATTAATTTTTTTTTTACATTGTATTATTTACAGGAGGGGGGAGGGTTGGGTTATTTGTGCATCCCCGTTAGGACAGAGAGATTATTAGCTACCTGAATGGACCAATACTAAAAGCACTAAAACTGTAAACTAAACTCAAGCTAAACTAAGTCACAAACAACATAAACAACAACCACAACACTGAATATAAACTACTAAATATCAACCTACATCTAGTTATAAAGGCAACATAAAACAAGTTTATTCACACAATAATGAAAACAATATTAAAATTACAATATTTATTTTAATTACATTCCTAAATGGCTTCGGTAAAAAAATATTTTTTTTAATTATTAGATCTATTGCTGTAGTTTATAAAAATTTTATCTGTAGCTTATACAGGCCTTTTTATTTTCCCAGGGGAATTTAGCTTCTATTATATATATATATATATGACTGTATGTGTTAAAAGGAAAAAACAAGGGAGGCTACTGCAGGGGCAAGAAAAATCTTTGAAAGAAAAATGTGTATTACTTACATTTTTTTCTCTGATTTTCTCTGGATTTCCAAACAATTCACAAATTTCTTGACCTTGTAAGGACTGTTTTAAAAAAACCTCTTTGGCCACTTCTTGTGTTTGCTTTATTATAGTTTTCAGCTGTTCTCTAAAATTTGGGTCTACTTCATTCATATTTGATAATATTTTTTTTACTTTTCCTGCAATCTAGAACGCCAACAAATGTTTACTGTAACAAAAAATGTGAATATTATTTTTCTTATTTCTGAATATCCTTATATTACATTTCCAGATTCTAAAGACAATTTTTGAACACAAAATTAAAAAAATAATGGATTTCTTTATATTGAAAAAATATTCTTTTTTTTTTAGCAATGTTAATAGGGTGGGGGCTTTTTTAGGTAGCAGTTTTGGCGTGATCATTCTAGCACCTTTTGGCTCTCATCACTGTGTTCTTTTCTGCCAGGATGACCCTGTGCCTTGTAATTGTATTAGCAACATGACATTATGTACTAGCGTGAGGGCTTTATTTTTTCATGTTCCTAAAAACATTTAAACATTTAAGGGCTGTGGGATTATATGCCAAAGTCAAGTTAACCCTCTACTCTCTTGTACAATAGATAGGCATCAAAATAGTGTGATTTCAAAGATCAAAGCTGATATTTGAGTGATTTATAATTTAATCCCTGTGTGAAGACTTATATAAAAAGGAACTTTAGAGCATTCAATATCATCATTGTTGGAATAGATAACATACAGCACACCAGTAAAAAGGCTTTAATCAGCTATGGACAAGTCTTAATGAGGTCTGACCTTTTCAATAGGGCTTATCGTGTTCATGAACTTCTGGTCTATTTCCGTCAACACTTGTTTAATGATTTTTTCACTTTTGCTGGTGTTTGACAACTAATTTCGATCCGTTTTTGACATCAAAAGTGAGTCTAGATAATTAATAGTCGTTGTGTTATTAGCGATAAGTTAAATGTGGGTTGTTTTATAAAGTAAAGTAGTCAAGGGTAGCAGTTCTTGGTTATATGATCGATATATACATATTGACACAATAAAATTCTTTTGCATCAAACAATATTTGGGGAATAAAAATAGGTCATTCTTCACATCTGACGTTCACAACCCATCGTTTTCTTTCTGCAACATCTTTTGGAAATGAAATAAAATTTAATGCTCTACTTTTTTTCTGACTTGCAGTGCAACCAGTAATGCAGCACACCGACATGTTTTGTTAGTAAATGAACTAATAGGACCGGAAATGTTAAACAACGATAAATTGGTAGGTTCACCATGCATGCATAATCATTAAGACTTGTCCATTGTTGTAGTCTTATTTAACAAAAGACATCTAAATCTAAGACAAAAACGTTGTTCTCAGCCTAGAGTATACGCTCCTCAAATTATGACACATTTAAGGCCATGGACTATCATGGAGTCTCATGGACTACATCTACGTAATAAACATAACTTACAATACTTAGGCTACATCTACAAAGTACATGCAAACTTTGCATAGGGCAAAGGCCTACATAATATATTAATAATTTAAATAATGCAAATATAAACGCTAAACAAACCACAGATGGGATAGACCTAAAATTATGAATTAAGTATTAAGAAAACAAAGCCTCTGACCTCTGACTGTTAATTATTATATTGACAATATCATATTGATATTGAATAGGCCTATAAATAATAATATGCTCACTCTTACTTAAGTCTTAGACTCTTAGGCCTACTCTTACTCTTAGACACTCTTAGTCTTAGTATTAAGTATTAGTAGTCTAAGTAGTCTTAGACTCAGAATTAGAATATAATATAGTTTATAGTAGGCCTAACTATATACTATATATATATAACCTATATAGGGGCTAATTAAATCATATATTGAGTTAATTGATTGACTTTTTTAAAGTATAAAAAATGTATTAGGCTATAAATTTACATACCATTAATACTTTTTAAATTTTAAATGAAAATGTAAGACGTAAGAGAAGAAAAAATAGCCTATATGTGCAGCGTGTTCAGATTATGATTTTCGGCTCGAGTGTAAAATTAACTTATCGCTTCCTTGAAGGGAAGTCACTCAATATTTTCTGTATTGCCAATAATTATGGTACATTCGATGAAGTGGGAAAGTCGGAAACTCGGGAATTCTGAGTAGGAAGTTTTCCCATTTATGAATTGGTGCATATTTGCATAATATTTTGTCACTTATCTATATAATATGTATAATGTGAGTTAAATACATCTTCCTTGACGACGTTGAAAATTAACATAAAATATAGAAGAGTTTTTATAATTTTTAACAAATCTTGTAAAAAAAAAATATAATTGCAAGGCTGCTAATGACGCATCGATAAAACCATCAGTTTCAAAATGCACAGTGCTGGAACACGGAACATTAGGCTATTCTATTCCTACTCGGAACTTCCGAGTTTCCGACTTTCCCACTTCGTCGAATGCCACATAATATGATCATTTTATTTTTAACAGTTATTAAAACTTTTCTAGGTAGTTGCAATAGCTTAATTATTCATTTCATCACCGTAATCTTATCGGTATCGTTGCATTCGATACCATGGAACATAAAACTAGATAACAATTTAAGAAACAAAATGCACGTTCGATCTTTATTTTAAACAAAATGAAAAATTAAGCTATTGCAACTACCTAGTAAAGTTTTAATAACTGTTAAATTATTTGATGCAAAAAATATTTTGCCAACTAAAGACGTAATAAAAAAACAAATAAGAAAACATTGTTACTTCTACAAAAATCTACAGTTTAAAGATGAACATGCGACAACATGCGCACCTACGAGTTCTTTTATATAACTTTCAAAAGAACCATCTTTCAGCCAGGAAATACTATGGCTGAATAGCTGACTCCTAAATAATAGGCATACATTTTTCTTGTATGATAAATGGTATGATAGTGTGCGTGAATGTCTATTGTGTTTGAGTATAAATGGTTCTTTATTTTTGTTTTAGGAATGCTGAAAGACGGAATTTATGTAATCAAGTCAATTTTCCATTTATTTGGATCAATAAAGCAATCTTATCTTATCTTATCTTATTTTATGGTTAATCGGCTTGTTCTGTTCTTCTATTTTAGGGGTCTGTAGGTAAGCCCCATTGTCCGATTTCTGGCGCCTCGGGGGTGGTGCGACGTACGGAAAGGTATACAAAACGTCCTGTAAAAACGGCTGCTTTCTAAGGTGGTCTTGAAGGGATGTGTTCACTTTAGGTGGGGACATGCCCGTGTCAGACACAATTCGCTCTGCCAACGCACCGTCCTCTCACCTTACATGAATACGAGGCAAGCCCTGGATGGCTCGAGGGGTGAGCTAATGTACGTTCGTTCAAGGGGAATCCGAGCAGAGCAAGCCGACCCAACACGCGACCAAGATCGCTCGTCTTAATTAATAAATAGGCAAATTAATATAATTCTAGATATTATTTTATGGTTGATAGAGACAGAGGCAATAGTCATCTTCACAAATGACGAATATAAAAACCATAGTCATAGCAAATATGATAAACTTTTAAAAAAAATGTTCGTAGGAATGTGTCGTAGTCGACGTAGTCGTAGGCATATAGATCTAGTCAATTATTTAGTGACTTGTCTAAACTAGATCTAAGCCTTCTATAAGACAAAAAGGCTAGGCTATATCTATTGTGCTTGCTATAATTTATCTATAAATTGCACCCTCGGTTTCTTTAAAAAAAACTACATCTATCGAATGAATGAATTGAACAAGATTATAATAAAAATTAATTGCATTTAAAAGAAATTATATAAAAATTACAAATAAAATTATAAAGTTGGTGAAAAACCGAACGTATTAAACCGAAACACATTAAGCTACATTACTTTGCCTTAAATCAACTTCCGGTATCATTCACTAAAGTAGAGACTTCTATTTTTCTAGGTAGTTTTTATATTTCTTCAATATATATTTTAGTTAAATTATGATATTATTGGTATCATATTAAGCTAATCTTTCTTATTCTTAACCCACTCATCGTGAGAAATCCAGGCCATGCCCAGAGTCAGAGTGACCGTACTATTCAATACTATTCAGGCTTAATTCGGTAGTGAGTTAGTGACGTCGAATAAAATAATGAATTGAATAGGCCTAATCTAGCTGTCTAGCGAGCGGAACTAGCTAGATGAATAGACAGTGACAGTGTAGTCAGTAGGCTTAGGACTACCTACAATGTAGGCTTATGTTACACTTATAAATCATTTGTCATTATGATTATGTATGGCTTAGGCTTAGGCCTATGCTATGCCCCTATGCCTATGGGCTATGAGTTATGAGTGCTATGACTATGGCACTATGGGCCATGGGCGTATGCCGTATGTAAGTTATAGTTAGTAGTTAAAGAATTAGACTAAAGAATTGATTCTGAATTGGTATAAAATTATGATTTTACATCAGCATTTTGATTTGGCATTTTTCTTTTCCAATTAAAAGTGCTATTTTAAATGGGAGTGACTGTTTCTAGCCTATTAACTATTAGTTAGGTCTACCTAATACTATAAATAAGATATAGATTAGCCTGTTGTGTGATTATAATTTATAATTATTTCAATATTCAATACTTTTATTTAGACCCCTACTCCTACTGACTACTGTTTTAAGTATTACTGATATGTTAGGTCAGTTAAAAATGGTACATTTATTTGATTTGTCCTATGTTTGTAACAATTTAATATTTAGCTTTATATTTGATATTTCATGGCCTAGAGATAATATCCATGTTCTTAGTTGTATTTTAAATGTGCTCTGAGCTTACATTATTACATTATGTTTGTTGGCAGCACTATACAAACATTATTATTATAATAAATAAGCATTTAAGACATAGATTATAGTATAGTTTTTATTGACAGAATAACAGATGATAATGTCTGCTAATGAGATGGACCTGACATGACTCTCAAATAAATATATTGAAGCAATAATTACTTAATAATAATAGGACTTCATGCCCAATGCATTTATTAACATTCATAATAAGTATTATTATTATGCTGCCAATTATAGTAATATATATATATATATAGCCTAGTATATAGTATATAGCAGGGGTCGGCAACCTTTCGATATTTGTGTGCCAAAGAATGTTTTCTAAATTATTCAGAGTGCCAACAGACTAAAAGTTATCCTGCTGTATTCTTATAGAAAAGACTTTTAAAAGTCTTCTTTGGGGTCTTCCACTTGCCATTGAAAATTGCTCTGCGTGCCAAGTTTGGCACGCGTTCCTTAGGTTGCCGACCCCTGGTATATAGTATAGATTGTAAGATACGCATGAAGTAAATTGTAGCTAAAGCCTCTCGTAAAAAACTCACATGCCTGATTCATATATTATTAGCCTTTGGCACCTACCCTTATGGTCTTTGGCCTTGGTAATGCTACTTTTTAAAATTAAAAAACGTAGTCTTTGATTACAAGCCATGAAATTTTCAGGAAACAAATAAATCTATTCATTTACGCCCAATATTGGAGTTTTCTGTAATTTTGATTAATTTTAAAACTATAATAATGTAGAGGTCCTATTTGGTAAAGCCTGTAAACCCCCTGAAATTTATTTTAAAGTTTGGTGCAGGAATCCTGTTGGTAATTGAAACAGTCTGTCTTAACTATAATATATAATATATGTTTAAATTTTTATATATAATATATAAAAAAAATATTTAATTCATAGTTTTGAACTTTATAAATTTTGAATAGTTTGTTTACTAATCAACAAAATCCTAAAATTAAGCAAAATGTGCCTAAACTAAAAATAGTAAGGAGCAGCATTTTGATATAGCGTGTTATGTACACTAATGTCATAGTTGTTGATGGAAATGATTTCTGTGTGTTCATTCAGCTGGCTCAGAAAATGTCAAATTTAGACGGTATTAACTTGACAAATGGATACACAGTGCTGCTGCTATGGGGAGGAGATCAAATGTCAACAGACATGCAAGAGTTTGCCACATCACTTTCCAATCAAGTCAGTTCCGGTGATGCAGGCAAAGTTCAATTGGAGCACATTGAAAGACTGAAGCTGTGTAAGTATTAGTGACATTAGGTAAACATTGAAACTTCTAATAAATTATTTAGCATTAGAGTTGTTACATTTGGTTGTTTAAATTTGAAAAAGATATTTTTTGCTTTATATTGAAAAGACTGCTGCTAAGGCAACAGCAAAATATAAATTCTGACTTTCATATTTGTCTTGGTTTTTAATTTTGTAGCTTGTTGGTTTCTCTGCTGTGTATTTTAAGTAGGGATGTTAAACGAAAACCGGAATACCGGATTCCGGTTTTGAATGAAAACCGTTTTTGAATCTGAAAACCGGTTTTGAATCTGAAAACCGGTTTTGATTTTTAAAACCGGATTTCGGTTTGTTGGTTGGAAGGTAATCATTACTTCAAGTAGCACACTTTTTATTTTATTTTTTTATTGGTTCTGATGGAAATATAAAAAAAAAAAAGTTGGATTCACGCAAAACAATTCTTGAAGTGCCTTGCTAATACTATTTAGTCTTAGATATTGTGTTTCTTTTTTTTTTCTCCAAATACCAACTATGGCTTGCAATAAAATTAACATCAAACCAAAAGTCGGCTCATCGTTTAGATGTGCGCTACTGTTTGATGTGCCTCAAGTGCGGCAGGGATAGCCCCTCCCTGGTTGGCCTACACTGCCGTTCTCGGCGGTGCAGTTGGATACCTCACCCATTAAGCTACATCATCGTCACTCGAGACGGACGGATGCCGACGACAACTATTTGATTTACGCAATGGAGAGAGCAAAGTAGTTTTGTCCTGTGACCTGAACAATTCGGATAGACACTGCGTCTGTGCTTTATTATTAACGGCAGCATTAAATACACATTCTTTTGACTTTTGATTGGCGCTACGTGATCCTATTCAATACATTATTTTACAAGTCTAAGTCCCCGGTGCACAAATTATCACTATTGAAAGCTATTATCGGTTTTAATCAATTAGCCCATATTTTTTTTATATTTCTAAAGAATGTTATGGTAAAGTGTACAAAATCATAGAATGTATTCACACAAATCAACCTCTTGAATGCTATGCAAACACTTATTAAGTTTGAAATATTTTTCAAATACACCTACAAAACTACGCTCATTTGTCTTTTCCGGCCTGTGACTTTGGGAGGGAGGGGGGGGTCAAAATCCGGTTTTTAACATCCCTAATTTTAAGTCAGTTTTTGTTTAAACTATCATACAAATTTAGTTAAGCTAAGACTACCGGTATTTCAAATTAAAAAAGGTAAAGTATCCTGTCGGATCAAATTGATCCATAGAGCCGATAAAGCAGCGTTCAACAGTTTCCCTGGCCATGTCATACTAGGTGATTGTGGGCCAGCACTATGCACAGCTGCCTTTACTTTACCCCAACTAAGGTCAGGTACCCTTCAGACTGGGTAGACTCAGGGACACCCTCAAATCCTGTGGAAAAAATACTAGCCCCCACCAGGATTTGAATCCAGGACCCATGGATCTACAGTTGAACGCGCTGCCGCTCGGCTACCGTGCCCCATCAATTAGTATCTACGTGTATATTATTACTTAATATGATTTCAAGGCCTTTTGTTTAATTTTGTGTACAAAGTCTGAAACTGTTAATCTTTATGTATAGTAAACGTAAATTCCTTTTGCAAATGCTATAGAACATTTTTGTTTCTATATATAAATTACAGCTTCTCATCCAAAGTCAAGTTTTGATGTGGTCCTCTCTGGCCTAGTGAACCCTCTACAGATCCAACACACGGTTGACACACTGGGAGAAATGTGTCGTGTGCTGAAACCACAGGGAAAACTGTACATTCAAGAACTGTGCCTTCCCACAGACCCACAAGCAGAAACTAACATAAGAACAAAGGATAAATTTATTTCATTATTAAAGCTTGCAGGCTTTGTAAATATATCTGAGGTAATTGTGTTTTGTGATAATTAAGCTATTGCTTGCATTTCACTTAGCAGTCTAACGTTTTTCTAAACTAGCAATTAAAATTAGTTGTATAATATGAATATGGGAAAAAAACAATTTGATTCATAATATGTTTGATATAACTAAATGTGTCGTCTTTTGTGATACTCATCTGAGGCCTTGTGAAATGTATGATGGCTATGAATGAGATTGAACAGTAAAAGTTTGACTACGCCTTCAGTTGTTCAGCTCTAATGATATCTAGATAGTATTTTGTTTTCTCTTTACTTTAAGACAAGAAATTTTATCTGCCTGTAATTTGATTTGTATTTGCCTTGTATTATTTAAGCCTCGTGAAATCTCTTTAGACGATGATGAGAAGATGGAGTTAAAGCAAAAGTCAGATTCTCACCCTGAGTCAGTTATATATAGGCTGGAGGCTCAGACACCAAGCTATGAAGTTGGCTCATCATCACAATTAAAGTTGTCCTTCAAATCAAAACCTTCAGGTATTAGCCACTTTTGATTTCATTCAATTTTAATTATATTATGAAGTTGGCTCATCGTCACAATTAAAGTTATCCTTCAAATCAAAACCTTCAAGTACTAGCCCCTTTTTTTTCCATTAAATTTTAACTATATTGTCTTTATTTTTTCAACTGGCTTATAAATACCCTTTAAATCATGATAAGAAAAAATTAGATTGCCCTTCCTTGTAGGATCTTCGAGTGGACTGGGACGGCCAACTGTTTGTGCCTAACCTTTATTGTAATGTATCACAGCTGTGTGATACAGCAGAATTTGTTCTCCAAGCCCTAAGAGAGTAAAGTTCAGCTTGTATTCTCTCGAAGAGAAGTGGGGTTCAAGTCTGATTAGGGTTGGTCCTAGAGTGTGGGCATGCTATGCTAGATTTGAATTCTGGTAATGGCAAAACCTATTTTTACTCTCAAGTCCCAGAGCCTACCTGAACGTAATGGTCATCAATGCTGGTTATTTTCTACTTCACCCTCTACTTTATTTAAGTAATCTTGTACTTGAGCTTTCCAAATTCAATTTATTCAGCTGAACTGGTATTTAGTGAAAGCTATAATCAAAGTGTAACTGTGGATTAAATTTGTTTTACAACTTACAAGTGGTTTTGAAATTTTAAATAAGAATATAATAAGAATTATATAGCGCATATCCCGTTGGGAACAGTTCTATGCACTGTAAACACACTGCTGCCTGCTGGCGCAAATACGTTTACAGGCCCAAAACTTCTGCATGGCGACAGGGATCCGTCGGTGGCGGGGGTAGAACCCGCGACGTGTCAGTTGGTTTTTGGTTGACAGTCCGGTGAACTAACCGCTGGACCAGCCGGCTTCACGAATGAAAATGAAAAGTTTTTGGTGGTAAAAAAAAAAGACAACACTTTTCAGTTTCCTGCAGTACTTCACACAAAAAAAATAAACATTTTATAAAGATTTTAAATAGTTGTGTCTTAACCATGGTTAAGATTAGTATATTTTCAATTTGTAAAAAAAAAAAGTATGGGAATTTATTATATTTTGGATGAATAAGTTTGGATAAATAATATTTGTTTTATAAGTTCAGTCATCTTGATTTTTTGCAGCAGTAGTTAATGAGAGTGTGGCCAAAGTCTGGGCCTTGAATTCTACAGATTTGTTAGATGATGATGTTGATCTAGTCAACCAGGATGACCTGCTGGATGAGAGTGATCTGAAAAAACCAGATCCGTCAACTCTTAAATGTGAGTTTGTTGTGAAATGTTCCCAAATAACTGGCTATTACTCAATAGTCATTTTATGTAGTTTTATGGCAATTTACTGAAGAAAAATTGTTATGTAAAGAAAAAACTTTACTTTGCCCTGTGAAAAAAAAAGGTAAAGTATCCCCGTCAGAGTAATTGGGTCTATAGGGCCTGCGGAGCAGCACGCTGGTGTAGGGGACCAATGGTCTCAGGATTGAATCGGGGTGAAGGTTGAAATTGGTTGTCAGGTCTGGAGGTTGTCCAAATTTTACCTAGCTCTGAAGGGTACCTAACATTAGTTGAGGTAAAGTATATGCAGCTGGGCATCGTGATGGCCACACTATCTCTTAGTGAGTTGTGGCCACTGAAACTTGTGAACATTAGTCTAGAGCACCATGCATTTCTTTAGATACAACTTGTTTTTTTAACCAGTCTACCTTTTTTTTTTTTCTATTTTTGTCCCTTCCATTAATAAGTTTCTGTTAGCTTTTGAGATTATGATAGATGAGTACTTTAATATTGAAATGATTCATTGTATGAAGATGTCTACATTTCTGTACACTTCTAAAAACATTTTGAAAATATAAAGTTTCCTTTGTTATACAGTTGACTGTGGAAGCGGACCTGCTAAGAAGAAAGCCTGTAAAAATTGTACCTGTGGTCTGGCTGAGGAACTGGAAAAAGAAAACCAGACAGTCCCAACAACAAAGACCTCTGCTTGTGGCAATGTAAGATATTCACACTTGTACTCCAAGTAATTGTAGAATCTATCTTTCCTTAGCTTTTTCTTCACACCACTAGTGTGTTTCCTTCATTATCTATTTAAATAGGGTCACACAATACTAAAGAAACAACTCCATTTTAATATATTTTTTTGTACATTTCTTTAAGTCTCATGCCATAATAATTGGCACATTTATTAATCTTAAATTTGATCAGATAACAAGTGTTTGTAAATCTCATTGTAATCATTATAATTCTGGACATAGTTAAAGGAAATAAAATAAAAAAACACTTTTATCAAAGCTTTATTTTGGTACTGTTATATTCTTATTTGTGACCCGTTCCCACAAAAGGAGACATAAGTGTTTTTTTCAACATTTTAAGTTATATATATCGTTTGAAAGGGCATTGAATAGGCTTTATTTTAATACCAAATTTATTATTATACGTCAATATTTTATTTTTCTATGACACTTACTATCACTTAGAACTAGTCAGACAAAAAAACAAGAGTTGCGAGAAAAGGCGTTTTAAAGTTAATGCATTTGAAAATGTCTAAACTCTATAGCAATCAGATTCGTAATATCTATATTTACATACCAATCGAAAGGGCATTCAATTATCTTTTTAGTGGTGTATATACAATATTATTTTATAATAAAACTGAAAAAAAAAAAAAAAAAAAAAAAAGCACATCTCTCAAAGAATTTAGCACTGAAAGTATGCCGCTCTCCATTGTGTGAAATTGTCATAACCTCAAAAACGGAAAGCCTAAACGGTACCGCCTTGTATCCCAATAGCCAATCAGCGAATTTGTATTGGAAAAATATGGTATCGTAACCAATGATCAATTTATAAACGAATTTTCATTGGATAGAAAGAAAGGAATTGTTTATCCCAAACTTCAGGCTTAAATATTTTCTGATTGGTTTCTATAAATAAATAGTGATCACATAGAAATTCCCGAAAGTCTGCCCTTTTCAATGATATATAATGTTGTGGGGTTCTGTCAAGGGTTTGATACAAAACTATAGGTTAAATAAAGCCGAATTTTAGTGAACTTATACTAAATTTTAAATCACACGTTGATCAAAATAATTAATTAAAATATTTTTCAGTAGAAAAAAACATAAAACACATATAAATTATGATTTAGAAATGGATAACTAGTATTTACAAAGATAAAATTTTTTTTTACCGGAAAGACCCCCACAACACAAAAACTAGTGTAGTACAAAATGCTAATCGCGACTTATGTCACCTTTTGTCAGAACGGGTCACATTTTGTTAATAACAATATCAGGGTAGACAACTCTCACAAATTTAAAGGAAACCGTCATGCTACCCCATGCAAAGATATTATTTCTTCATGAAAATTTTGCTTGGTTTAAGCTAAGAAATGTTCTTAGTTAGTTTCTCCTCTAATAGACTACACAGTGACTATTCATTTGAAAATCAACTGGAATTAAACACTAAAATCTTGTGTTATATTTGTAATCAACATCGGCAATATGCCCAGAAAGCATTGTTGATATCCTGTGCAAACACATATCAATATTATCAACTGAAGCACTTTATAGAGTTTCTGGGAAAATTATTTGTTTATCAAGTGAAGTGGCTAAGTCCGTACATTATGAAGTACAGAAATGCAAGATATTTTATACATGAATTATTGTTTGTTTTTTATTAATTAATTTTTATTTGATTTATGAGTAAGAAACCTGGCTGTATTATGTTGTATAAAATGTTTTGATTTGTTGATTGGAATTCAGTCTTTAACTTTGATGCCAAAAGTGCCAATTATAATTTCTAATTTGTTCAAAGAATGGATCCGGAGCCTATTAATTAAAAAGTAGACTTTGTATAAAAGCTGTAGATATATCTTTATGTGCAATTTTCTGTTTCTGTTTCAAATATTCACTTTGCATATAAATGAAATGGCAACCTTAAAAGTTTAAGACATTGCTCTGGTTAGTTTGAGGCTTATATGTGATAAAAAATTATTTAGTTGGCTTGTTATCATTGAATATAAGAGAGATTAAAACTTTTTGTTTGATGTAACAATCTTAAACAATTTGTTGTCACTCGAGTTCCTCCCTTCCATGTATGCATATAGATGGACTAAATTTGTTTGTTTATTGTGTTGGCAAGCCTCCAATTAGATAAAGATTACACATGAAACATCTGCATTCATTGCTTACAGAAAGATAACGTTTTAATGAAACATCTGCATTCATTGCTTACAGAAAGATAACGTTTTAATGAAACATCTGCATTCATTGTTTACAGAAAGATAACGTTCTAATGAAACATCTGCATTCATTGTTTACAGCAACAAGTCACCTGATTTGTACTTCATCTTTTGTTTCAGTGCTACCTTGGAGATGCCTTCAGGTGCGCTAGCTGTCCATATTTAGGAATGCCAGCATTCAAACCAGGAGAAAAAATTGTATTGTCAAACCAGCAGCTGAAAGCAGATTCCTAAAGGCCAGTGAATTCACATCCAGATATAGTCTCCATTGGCATATGTCTTTTTCTTTCTTATGTAAACAAATATCCATTTGAGGCAATGTTAAATTTACAAAAATAAATTTAACTACGGTTGTCTAACATTGTAAACTGTTATAAAACGAATAAATTATAAGTTAATTATCATTACCCTGTTATTATGTTATTTTTATGTTTTATTACATTATTCACCTCCAGACTACTGTACATGAAGTTCAAATTTAATCTTCATATGATTCACAGAAAGTCACCCTAGTTAAGCTGAGTTTCATTGATTATTTATATTTAACATATAAAGTTGGATGTGTGTGTCAATTTCTATGCCCATTGGTCAATAGAAACACTCGTCACTGTCTTAGATTTAACTTTGGCATTTCCCCTTCCCCACTTTAGTACTCCATTGTATAGTAGTTAGAATCCCCACCTTACACCACAGTGACCGGAGTTTGATTCTCTTTAGAATAGTATGTTTTATATAATAATATTAATAACATTGTTGGACCGTACAATGCCGGTCAATTTATCTAATTCAACAAATATATCAATAAAATGTTTTAGAAACATCATAAGAGCATTGAAGAAACCTTTTATATACTTCCTTTTCTTAAGTTGTGGTCTCTTCGTCATCTGTACTAAATGAAACATGGACCACAGTCTCATATATTGTGAACCATACATTAAGCAATTAGAGACTTGGTTTCATTTGTTTTGGTTACAAATATTAAATAGTGACCTCTCCTTCACCTGAGCTAACCCAGTATTTTGAAATTACATTTTCTTACAATCTATAATACTGCAAGCCAAATAGTTGTGTACATTAAAATTAAAGCAACCATGTTACATATACAGCTCTAATGCACTGGTGTATTTGCTTTGAGGATAGTTATAAACTGTAATAGTAATATTTGTATAGCGCTGCCAACAAACAAAATGTAAGCTCAGAGCGCATTTAACATACAACTTTTTACATATGACTTCAACAACAACACAGAACATAAACCCTTTTCTGATCCCATATGCAAGAACAAATACATCTACACTTTCCTTATCCCATGTGCAAAAGCATATAAGTACTCTATATTCCCAAGTGGCATCCGGACATGGAATGGATTGCCTGAACAAAAAAAGTAAACCAGTAACTTCAATTTAACATAATTTACACACTAATTAATCAAAATGCAAGACTAGACTCAGACCAAGGATGAGCATAGGATGCTATAATCTTCTTTATAGAAGGAGCTTCTGAAATTGTAATATATAAATATGAGATATGTAAGACAACACTAATATATAAATATAAGATATATAAGACAACACCAACTGTAAGCATAATGTTTTTATTCAATGTTCAACAGCATAATATAACTTGTTACTGAAAATCTTGAAATATTACTGTCCTTTTAAAAACCTCCTTATGTTGCTCGCTATATGTCACTATATGTCCTTTAACTATCTGCATTCATCCTTTCATTGTTTTAAATCTTTATATTCATATTGGATGCTAAAGTTTTATAATAGTAAAAAAAAAAAAGAAGTGAATTGAGCCGTATCTTAGACTCAAAACATGAATTTAAAAGTCTGTATTGTGGAGATTTTAAATTTAAACTTATTGAACCTTCCTTTACTTATTACATTGTCTTTAACTGTTTGACCTGGCAATACTGCTTCAATCTAGTGAGGCCGGCTGGTCCTGCGGTTAGTACTCTGGACAAAATGGCCCGGATTCTAGCCCTGCTGCCGAACAATGCTGCAAGAGTTTTGGGCCTAGTGGACATAATAATCTTAATTTAGAAGGAAGGTCTGTAAACTTTTATATAGGTCAAGTGAAATATAAAAAAATACAATACTAATGCAGATATTAAAATATTTAAAAATTTAAAACATTTAAATTATGTAGCCTATGTAACAATTTTTAAAAACAACTGCTCAGAAGGTTGAAATCACACACTTTAGATCTCAACATATATTCTCATGGTCACTGTTAGCAATTTTAGACAAATTTATGCGAGTTATTTGGAAATCACAAATATCTTAAAAAGTTGAAATCTGCATTTGAGAACGACAGATTCCAGACTGATATCCAATAGTTGGTTATAATGCAAACAAAAAATATGAATAATAATTATTAGACTCAGACCAAACCTTTATACATTACAAAATCAACACATCTATTATAGTTTATATTGTTTATATTTCCATTTTTTAAAATTCATACACGTTTTTTTTTTTGCCTACATTGTTTAATTATATCAATTATTTTCATGCAGTGCTGGACAATGTAATTAAACTGTTCTATTGCACTTCTCCATTTCAATGTAACCAAACACAATGTTAAAAAAAACAATCTATTAACAGTAAATTAATGCCTTATATTTATATTGGCTAAAAAAAAGCTTTTCATATAACTTAGGGGGGGGAGTTTATTTTTACATATGCATGAAGGGTGCAAGAAGGTATGAAAATATGATATGTAATATATGGATAGCCCCTTATAAGTAGCTTTTTATCATTAATTATTGCTTTTGAAAAAAAGACACCTAGTATAGTAGTAAAGGACAGTAGCACAAGATTGTTTAACAGGTATAGACTTTTTTGTAGTACCTATGCTAGTCCAAATTAAAGATGGACGCGCAATATGCTGGCCACAGAATCTTCTAGTAGGACTGTGTCGTTGCCTTGTAAACATGTGAGCCCTGCTTTTCAGGCCCTATTGATCAAACTGGTCAGACGGGGATAAATTACTTTATACTAATGGAAAACCAAATTACCTTGTGTCTTTAGTTTAACAATTTTGTGTGACATTTTGCAACCCCTTTTATTAGTAAATATGCTTTAATCAAAATTAATCATTACATACTACAGTGAAAAAATAATAAAAAATAAAACAATTTAAAAAAATGACAATAAAAAAACTAAGAATAAATAAGAAACAATCAAAAGCTTTTGTATTGGAAAAACTAGTAGTTCAATCACTCTGAATATTTTAAAATGGCGCTACAGTTAATATGCTTTACATAATTAGTCAAACGTTTATTTAATAGAAATTAACAAATTCAGCAGTATTGGCAGTGCTTTTTTTGTAAAAAAAATAGGTGCCGGTACTCTGTGATGGATTGCCTAGCTTATAAAGCAGTTTCGCATTTTATATTTTAATTCTTATTGCGCGCAATTTTAAAATAATTCAATTTTAACTACTTATTAATATAATAAATTAATAAAATCGTTAAAATACAAGAAAAGTAAATAATTTTTTCCTCACATTGAAAAAGGTGCCGTACAGGTGCGTACCGTCACAAAAAAAGCACTGAGTATAGGTGATATAAAAAAAAATTCTTTTGGAGGACGTTACCAATATATGTATTTTAACTTTTGCCCTGATCCATTCTATGGCCTAGGAGTTTATAAAGGACTATCATAAACATATATATATATTAAAATTATACAAACATATACATAAACAAACTTTCAGTAATTATAAACGTTGATTACTAATTTGTTATCAATTTGATAATATGTCTGCTAAATCACCACGCTCTAATTTCATGAAAACAGTGGCCAGTCTGGATTTAGTTGCATTAGGATCTCTTTGTCTCCATTTGAATAATATTTGGTAGTTTAGTTCACTGAAATCGCTAGAGTTCTCCAAATACAGTTGCTCTAATTCACTATCTTGAAAGCCTAAACGACGGCCCAGATCTTTCCAATCGTTGCCAACGTTGTGTTTAATGTCCAGCAACTCATCTGTGCTAGGCTTTTCCTGAGACTCTTGAGGAAAAGGAGATTAAGAAGTTGCAGTTCATTAAGTATGTCATCACAAGCAAATCAAAACATCTTATAAAAACTAAAAGGCCCTAATGGTATCTTACAATCTTGAAGTCAAAAGCTAAATAGTTCTCTGGCTAAAGGTTAATATTTAGCAATACATTTTAACATTTCAGTTTTAGAATTGCAATTAGACCTACATTTTAGAAATCAGATAGGGCCTATATTAGTGGCATTTGAATAAACAGTACTCTTATTTAAATTCTGTTGTTTCCATCAAGTTCAGCAAGTAGTTTTGCTAAGCAGTCTATATGAATTTCATCAATTTTTTTGTTTAAATTAGTTTTTTTTATCCCAAAGCAATATTTCTGTCCAACATGCTATTAATTTTAGTCATTTTCTATAACCATAGTGTGATGACTGGGAGTAGGGGATAAGGGGATTGTGCGTTGGTGTAGCTGGGATCTTGTGAGTGAAGAGTGAATCTCGTGAAACGTGTGAATGGTAATGGTTGGAGTAGTGTATTGTGGGATATAAATAGGGGTAGAGGAAAGACTGCAAGACTGACAGGGAGTGTGCGTGTTGACCGCTTGGAGAGAGGCTGGACTTGTTACTTGCTACTATGTTACTGTTTCTTGTAATCCTAATTATTGCGATGTATTAAAGTGTTGTTAATATACACGACTTGAGTTAGGTGTATCTTATAGTGATCCCCACAGTCACCACACATAGTATTCAACATGAAACTTTTATGCCAACAAACTAATTAGCCTTGATATACAGTAAAATGAAAACATCTTTTTGCATTTTGTAAGGTAGCTACTCTGTAAAATTGTGAAATTGTTTTTCAAACAGACGCATATGTTTTGTAGGACAATGTTTGCCGGCTATATAGGCCCTAACATAGATCTCGTTTCACTTTTATAACATCAGACATATTTCAGGCTCATCTATTCCAAAAACATATTTCATTATTTAACTTTTATATATATATAGGACTAAATAAGAACATGAAATTATGACATCAGATACATGTTTTGAAATCTTTTTGTAACAATGTAATTACTTACTTGTTATAGGTTTAGTTGCGTTCTTTTTAATTTTATTTTGCATTGTGTTATTGCCAACATACATAACATTTCCATTCCCAAACATAACATTGCCTTTAACGTTGTGAACATTCACTGTCACTAGAATAAAAAAAAGTATATAGGCCTACTTATTCACTAAAACCCTAAAAACTAAAAACTAATGATATATAAAATGTACAAGCTTAAGCTTAAATTACATTGGTCTAAAGTTGTAATAAGAACAATTTTATATATTACAGATCTATCAAATTTGATTGTGCTGATATTGTTTCAGTTAATCTAATGCTTATTTCAGTCTCAAAAGTCTCATTAATAACAACAAAATGTTTAAATATCTCTATGCAAAATGATCAATTTTGTTCTTGTGTGTAAATAAAAAACTTGTCTAGTCTACTTCATTGAACTACATTACAAAAAACAAAATTTCAACAAAAAATGTTTGAATCAGGTTACTATTCACATAATTTAATCTATAATTATAGGCTTGAAAAATCATTCAAGGTAATATAATGATTAAAAAATATCCACTTACTGTTTTTGGTTTTTACTGTTGTACTGCCTATTGATGGTTTAGGCTTAGGAAATATGTCATGCGCTAAGATATTTGAAGCTGATGAACGCTCACTAGGATTCTCAGTCAACATTAGGCTCAAGAAATGTTCAAACTGAAATAGAAGATAGTGTTAAATAATAAAAGGGGAATAGTATTGTTTATTTTTTAACAATTTTATTGTTACGTTGTTGTGCCCCAACCATTTCTTTTCATGATTTTAATTTAGAAGTATCATAAATGTTTCTCTTTAAATATATTGTTCTCCCCCTCTCATCCAGTGTTGAAAATGAGAAATTCTGATGTAACAACTTGTAATTATAAAGCTGTATTTTACTTCACTACTCCACTACTCTTTTTGCACAAAATTCTGTTAAAACAGTTTTTATTAATAGTCTAATAATGCCTCTTTTTTATAAAAATTACTAAACTCTTGAGTGGCAAGAAAGCTAACTACAATGTGCCAGTCCGAGACAAACAAGGTAAACTCCTCTCTTCCATAGATGACCAGCTCAGAAGATGGAAAGAATACTTCCAGGAAGTGCTAAACAGACCAACCCCTCTAAATCCACCCGATCTGACCACAGGAGAAACACTGGACATAAATATGGAAGAAATATCCAAAGAAGAAATATGGAAGGCCATCAATCAAATGAAGACAGGCAAAGCAGCAGGCATAGACAATATACCACCTGAGGTCCTAAAAGAAGGAGGAGCTGAAATTGTCCACAATATCTTTAATAAAATTTGGTCAACCGAAACCCCTCCTGCAGAATGGAAAAAAGGCCTACTGATTAAAATTCCAAAGAATGGGGACCTGTCAAGATGTGATAAATGGCGAGGAATTACTCTACTCTCAGTACCAAGCAAGGTCTTCAGCAGAACAATACTCAACAGAATTAAAGAAGCCTGCGATGATCTCCTAAGAGAAGAACAGGCTGGGTACAGAAGAGGAAGATCATGCATTGACCAGATAGCAACACTCCGGATCATTATAGAACAATCTATTGAATGGCAATCTCCACTCTATGCCACATTTGTGGACTTTGAAAAGGCTTTTGATAGCATTAATAGAGAGACAATATGGTCAATCATGAGGCACTATGGAATACCTAATAAAATAATAACCATCATCAAAAGTCTCTATGAAAACTTTACCTGCCAAATAGTACATAATGGTAAGATGTCAGATGAATTCCATGTCACAACTGGAGTCAAGCAAGGATGTCTCCTTTCACCACTTCTGTTCCTTCTAGTACTAGACTGGGTCACAAAAGAAGCTTATGCTAACTCAGGAAAAGGAATACAATGGACCCTAATGCAAAAACTTGAAGACTTAGAGTTTGCAGATGACCTGGCCATTCTGTCCCACAGATTACAGGATATGCAAGAGAAGACCACAGCTTTGAGTGAGACCGGAAAAAGAGTAGGACTCAGTATAAACCATCAAAAAACCAAAGTGTTGAAAATAAACCACCAACAAGATGGCGACATACAAGTAGAAAACCAAAGCTTAGACCAAGTGAATCACTTTGTATACCTTGGAAGTGTGGTCAGTGCATCAGGAGGAGCAGACGAGGACATCGAACGTAGAATAAACCTGGCGCGACAAGCCTTTGCCAATTTGAAACAGGTCTGGAGATCTACATACATCTCTGTCAAAACTAAAGTAAGGATCTTTAACACAAACATTAAAACGGTCCTACTTTATGGGTCTGAAACATGGCGAACGACAGAGAAAACTAAAAATAGACTCCAGACCTTTGTTAACAGATGCCTAAGAAATATACTCAAAATAAAATGGTTCGACAAGGTAGAAAACTCCAAGCTGTGGGAGAGGTGTGGACAAAGAACAGTAGAACAACAAATCATGGAAAGGAAGTGGAGATGGATTGGACACACCCTCAGGAAAGATAACAACAACAGAGCTAGACAGGCCTTAGAGTAGAATCCCCAGGGTAAACGGCATAGAGGAAGACCCAAGCGAACATGGAGACGAAGCATACTGGATGAAACTGAAAGAACTGGAAAGAGCTGGGAAGAATTGAAGCGACTAGCAAGAGACCGTGAAGAGTGGCGTGCTTTGACAGAGGCCCTATGTTCCACAAGGAACCCAAAGGACAGATGATGATGAATGCCTCTTTTGATCGACTTTAACACCGCTATCTCATCTCATTTTTCTTAATAAAGATGTGCAGAACTCTTTTGAGCTCCTTGCCCCATCTGTGACCTGGTTGGCTCTGCCTGTTTTGGCTGAGTAGCCTTGGTTGGCAACATCACTGAAGCCATACTGACTTCATGCCACGAAAAAGCGGAGTCATTAAAGAAGATTTAGAAATGTGTTTATTCAAAAACTAATTTGAATAAAACACAACAGTTTCCAACCAAAATGATAATTTCATTAATTTTTTCTTGTCAGTGGAAAAAAGTTGCTTGATTTATTAACTTGTGCTTACTTTTTTTTTAACAGATAAGTGAGTTTCTTTAACTTTAAGCACTATAGATATAAATTCAAAAACATTTCAATTCAAAATCTTTTTTGAATAGAAAAAAAAAAAATCATAGTTACAATGTCTCCTGTAAAGAACATTTGTCGTGGATAAGTCCCTCTCCTGGCATCCTCAAAAATGTGTTTTTTGTTGCCTGCTCTGGTGACTGCACACATCTCTACAAAGATGAGTCCCAGGGAATAAATGTCTACCTTCTCATCATAAGGCTTTCTCTCATGCTAGTTAAATTAGAGAATACTTTTCTTATAATGCAAATAATGTAAAAAACAAAACAAACTAAGCTTAAACAATTTTTCTTTAATAATGTATTGGAGATGGGAATAGGAACCCACTTTGAGAAGTTTAAGTTCAGTTCAGTCGCCAGCAGATTTCGGGTTAAGTTTGTTAGTTAGCTGGGTTAGAGTTTGTTGTGTTCGGTTCAGGATTGGTTTGATTCCTACATCCTACCTACATCCTACATATCCCGTAGTCTGTTAGACCGTTGGGGCGCCACAGATGACATGTAAACCAGCCTCCTCCACTCCTCCCGTCTCTCAGCCGTTCTCATTGCCTCGCACAGTTTTGTACCTGTCCATTCCTTGATATTATCTTCCCAACGTTTCTTTGGTCTTCCTCTCTTTCTGCCTTCTCTGGTGGTACCCTGCAGGATGGTCTTTGCAAGCCCGTTGGTTCTGGTGACGTGGCCATACCATTCCAGTTTTCTTTTCTTGGCTGTGGCCAGCAGGTCTTCATACTTTCCAATTTCCTGTTGTATTCTTTTTCTTATCTGTTCGTTGGTGATATGGTTTGATTCCCATCTCTAATATTCTTGTATATAGTTTTGGAAATTTTTTCATCCTTGAGAGTATTAATAACCAGTGTGTATGCTACATCATAGTAGCATAAAAAACAACCATGAGCCTATAGTTATAGTTATTGAAGCACATTACATATATCCTTCTGATAAATATTTTGAACAACTTACCATTAAAAAAGTTGTAATATTTTTTTTACGGTTTTATACAGACATGCAACTTAGATTTGTTAATAGACCAACACAGTTAGTGCTACTTAAGGCATATATTATAAAAGTTGATGTTTACCTGCTCAGGACTCATGTAGTCTGGTGTGCCTTTCATTGGAGAATGCTCTGCCGCATCAGTTTCCATGGAGCAGTCTTCTGGTACATCATGATTTGTTACCAATCCAAAGTCACCAATTTTCAGATTACCATGTTCATCAAAGAAAATATTGGATGGCTTTTTTTTACATTTGAAAAAAAAATTACAAATGAAAAAATATTAAATATCAAGACACAGTAACAAGACAATCAATTATAAATTACTACCTGTAATTATTTTGGCAAAATTTCGTTGTGTATTAATAAGTTAATAAGTAAGTAAAGTATCCCGTCAGACCAAATTGATCCATAGGGCTGATAAAGTAGCGTTCATCCGTTTCTGTGGCACCAGCACCATGCCCAGACGCCTTTACTTTACCCCAACTAAGGTCAGGTACCCATCAGAGCTGGGTAGACTCAGGGACACCCTTCAGACCCAGGAACAAATTCTAGCCTTCACCAGGATTCGAAACCATGACCTTTAGTAAGCCATCCGAACACGCTGCCACTAGGCCACCATGTTCTGTCTTTGTATTAATGATGAAGAACAAATAAAAAAATCTTTTTTGGAAGGTTTTATTATATTATTAATTATCAATTAAATATTATTTTATACTCACTTTTAAATCTCTGTGAATTTTATTTTTTGAATGAATGTATTCAACTGCTGTTACGATTTGTTTAAAATAATTCAAAACTGTTTCTTTTTCCCTGTTTACATTTTTAGACAGCCAGTCACTGAGAGTAGAACTACACAGCTCCAATTGAATGTAAAGATCTTTCTTTGATTTTTCAATCCATGCAGTATAGTATCGAACAATTCCACCATGATCTAACTCTGCCAAACTTATAACTTCCTTCAGTTGTTTCTCCCCTATAAACTTGCTACTGAAAATTTAGAATAGACAAAGTGTATCAGTTTGAATAATGCTAAGAATCAAAATGTCACAGAAAAAAAACATAAGACAGAATTCATATATGGCAATTGGCAGTTTTTTAAAACAGACAGGAAAGTCTGTCTTGCAAGAGCGTTAACTGTGTCTTAAAATGTTTTGTCCGGCTGGTCCTATGGTTAATTGTATTATACTTTGAACTGTTGACATGACAAAACGGGTTCTAATAATGCTGTCAACAATTTCCTGCCTTCCTGCAGGAGTTTTGGGCATTGGATGTAATATACTTGATGTAGAAGGAACACCTGCAGCATATAAGAAATAACTTATAAGAAATCCCACATGAAGAGTTCAACTTGTGAGTATGTCACTGGAGACCTGACTCAACAATACAGACTGCTTTCACTATGAAACATTGACACAGAACTCCTGGACAAATGAGATTAGACAAATTTGTGAGGTATGGTCTGAAGGTGGCATTGGAATTCATGATGGCCACAGATCTATGGATCTAACAAGTCCAGCAAGGAAAAATCAATCCATTTTTCCCTGGATATTGGAAAAAGAGGAGATGCCTAATTTTGTTGTTTTTAAATGAGAGATTATAGCATAACATGTTATACAACAAATTATTTAAATATTCATTTCTTTAAAAAAAAATATTGACTCACTGCTGAATTCTTTTTATAGCATATTTCTTTCTGTCCAATTTTTTAGTTGCTTCAAAAACTATAGATGTCAGTCCTTCACCCAGAAAGCGATATTTTTCTTGAACTTCAAAATCTTCACGAAACCTAATTTTTCAAAAATAAAAATGTTTTTTAAAATATTCCATTCAGTTATTTGATTTGAATTCAATTTTTAGTAGATTTTCTTAAACGACAATGAAATTTCTTACTTAAAAGAGTTGAGTTATAAATATATCTCTCTATATATAAGCTTACTTGAGCTTAAAGAGCTTTAATTTTGTTAGGCCTTCTACACTTATTTTACCATATCTATAGGCTATAGCATATATTAAGCGTGTGTAGTGTGTGTGTGAACAGTGAATGTATGTTTGTAAGAGAACTTCAGTTCAGATATAGTTCAGTCTCACACTGCAATGAATAAAATTAGGACCTACACTATGCAGTAAAGTAAAAAATAAAATGTCCCAGTCTGACCAATATGATCTATAAAGGACCTGTGAAGCAGCATTAACAAGTTTCCATGGCCACTGCATACTAGAAGATTGAGTGGCCAGCACAATGCCAACCACCTTTACTTTGCCCTAATTCTTGTCAGGTACCCATCAGAGCTGGATGGACTCAGGGATACCCACTAGACTCCAGACCCGGGTACAAATTCTATAATATATAGTCTTCACCAGGATTTGAGCCTGGGATTTTCTCTACCCTAGCTGAGGAAGCTGCCGCTAGGACCTATAGACCTACACTAGTAGCTTAAATTTTCTTTTCTTATGTAACTTTGATTACAGAAAATTAATCAAGCGCGTATAGGACTATACCTTATAAGTAAATTTGTTTGTCCTATAACAGAAAAAAGTTTTAACTGATTCTATTGGCATGTTTAGGCCTGATATATTAATATTAGCTTAATATGTATTTGGTAGACTATTTATTAATTGTAAGCATAAATCCTATTATTATAAACATTTATCTTCTTCTTCTTCCATCTGCATAGCATATTGCTCTCTTTCAGCCAATGCCAAAATTGTAAAAATGCATACCGTATGTCCTTTTTAGTTGTTCTGTATTGCTGTATAGGCTAGTGCAGGGGTCGGCAAAGTATGGCACATGTGCCAGACTGGGCGAGCAGAATGATTTTCAAGGGCACACGGAAGACCTCCGAAGCTGCAATTAAAGTCTCTTCTACTTCTTCAAGAAATTGAGTGGAGCCAAATGACTTTTAAGCTGTTTGCACGCTGAATGAATTAGAAACCCTACTTTGGCACTCTATTATCAAAAGGTTGCCGACCTCTGAGCTAGTATGTTTTATTAGTAATGGTAGGTTGAGAAGGGGAGTATAGTGGGTGCCTGGTGTAGATAGCTTAGGACATTCAAGGAGGAAGTGGTTTACAGTTTTGTGGGATTACTTTCGTCATATTATACCTCTCTCCAACATCTATCTCCCGTTCTTGTGAATTTTCACTTCCATCGTCACCTAGATTTAATCTCTGCAAAGATGGGTCTTCACTAGCCTGTAACACAAAATAAAATAAAATTGTAGCATTATAATAATTAGCTTATAATTGCATAAAGTTCTCTCCACCTGCACTTTTCTATAATCGGGCGGTCACTTTGCTGACAATTGCATTATATTCCACCCATACATAGTGCTATATATAGGCCTACTAAGGACAAAAAAGACATAAAAAAGACATGTCAAATGTAGTAGTAGTAGGCCTAGCCTGTTTCAAAATTAATATAGTTGTGAAATTCACATTTTTACTAGTCTATGTCAGATGAAAAGGACGAATGTAGAATTTTGTATTAAATTTGTATTATTATTTATTAAAATGTATTAATAGATGTCAACTTTTCTTGACGTCTTCCTTGTCAACAACTGTCAACCCCCCCCCCATTTTTGTGACGTAATTAATGGACGTCCCCTTAGGCCTATCCGTGGTTTATATTTTATATGCTATATATAGTATACTCTATACTCTATATACTATATGCTACTCTATACTATGATAAGTATAAGTAGGCCTAAATATATCCTAGTTTAACTAGTTATATATTATTATATAGGCCTATAAAGATAAAACTTAAATTTTATATACGACTATATAGGCCTACTATATATTACTATATATAAACTATAGGCCCTTTTCTAAATGACTATCATTGACAATGAATGTCTTTTAATGTAAAGTTAAAAGTAAAAGTCTTAATAAAGTAGCCTAAATAAAGTTAAACAATTAAAATTCTCTTTACTCTTACATCAGATGGGGTGAATTGAACGTCCAATAAATCTGCATCAGTTTGGATGTTTTCTCCAGAAGCAGACATAATTAATTAAGGCTAAACGCATCAAAATAAAACACTAAAATCAATAGATTATATCCGAGATTCCTAAGTCCTAGAAGTTTAAAGACTATTTAAGATAACAATAGTTGCTTAAAGTAAAGACTATTTATTTTAAGATGAAGCAATAGTTGTCAAACATCTAGTTAAAAAATTATGGGTATACCCACTGAGCTGTATATATAGCTCAGTGGGTATACCCACTACCTCACTGCCCTACATTTAATTTAGAATCTATAAATATCTTTTTGTGTTATGTGCTGACAATTAATTATGCCTACTTTAATATTATTGCTTGTGTTATAGTATTGTATATATAAACTATATATAGATATATATATAAATAGTATTATTTATTGTTTTAAAGGAATGTATATAAATGTATATGTAAACGTATATAAAATTAGATATGATAGTATGCCAGATTATAACAAGGCAAGGGAGGTAACTCAAATAATTAAAACCATAATATAAATATAACTCAAATTTAATTTATTATAAGTATAACCCCAATAGTCAATTTCAGTTTTCCTTCTTTGTTACATTGTTATTCAGATTTCATCACTTAAAAATGAGTCATTTTTATTTTTTATCCAATTATAATGAATTAGGCCTATATACCAATGGAATCCTCTCTTCAAGACCTTTTCCTTTCTATTGATATATAGCAAGATAATATTTATTTTGAAAATTTTATGTCACATAGATAGACTACCTAAATATTGATATGGTCATGACTGAGTCAGGACTCAAGCGGCAGTCACTAAATCAGTCTTGATAATTAAATAACAAACAAGCTATATATATTGAATATTGGTAATTTTGGCTATATTAAATTTTAAGATGCAAACAAAATCTAAAACACTTACCGGAAGCATTTTATCTGCTTCGCTCAGACAGACCCATCAACATTGGCAAAAGTAAAGGTTGAGGGCTGGCTATCTATATAAACAAACAATAATGCAATATCAACAGCATTACAACAAAAAGAAGGATAGGCACACCAGAAAAGAGTTATTGTGCATCAGCCTGTGGCCATACTATCTACCATGAGAATTTCACACAAATATGAAACGAAATATATCGTCAAGACTTCAGTCAGCCAGAATACAATAACTGACTACTAATGAACTTTTTCTTGTATGATAAATTGTGTAATAGTGCACTGCAATGGCGTGCTTGTCTATTTTTATATGTATATTTATGTGCTTGAGTACAAATAGTTCTTTTACAATATTTTAAAATATGTTGAAAGACATAACATCTATAATCAAGACGAATTTCCATTTGTTTGGATCTATAAAGAAATCTTATTATCTGAATTATGTGTAATGGGGGCTACCTAAACAGGTAGGGGAAAGGGAGGAAAAAGGGGGATATAGATCTGTGGAGACTTGGCAACCGATAAGGTGCCATTTGATGATTTATGGCCTAAGACTTAAGCTAAGCCTTAACTCAATACAGTAATACTAGCATCACTACAACATGAGCAGCAATAATTAGGAATGTTACTGTAATAATTTTGTTTTATTTTAGAGCCAAATAAAGAGTCAATGTAAAAACAAGTGCCAAGCACCACTGAGTTAGAGTAGAAACATACAAATGACAAATTTGCCTACAGTCCTATGCCTAATATCATTGGTGGAACAAGTTGGTCTTGCATGCTAAGGATAGCAAAGGTCCTGGGGTGAAATTCTGAAAAACAGTTGTGTTTTCACCAGGTCACCATGAAAACAAACCATTTAGCCAAGGCCAGTTTAAAAGATGACAATGAGTCTTTTAGTTATGCTATGATAATGTTTTTTGTAAAATAATAATATAACTGAATAACTGTCAATGTTATTATGAGTAAATTTGTCAACACTTCTTAACATTAGTTTCAGGTTTTTGGTTAAAGATGTAGCACATTCTGTTGTTGAGTTGTGACACATGTATTCACTTTGATAGTAGGCTATGGCCATTCATACAGTACTTTATTAACTTTCAAATATTTTATGAAAGTAGAACATAGATTGCTAGTGTGAATCCACAAAGATCAACAATGATTTAAATATTTTAATAATAATATGGCTCAGTTGGTAATTATTAGATCATTATCGTTCTCAATATAAAAAAAACAACAGCTTAAGAATATTCATAGCTGGTAAATTTTTATTTTTATAAAACACAAGGAAAAATCAAACAAGGAAACAAAATTTTTACACATGCACAAACTTGCATTCAGTTCAAATCTTTTATCGATCCAGTCACTGACTCGAGGCATATCAAACAAATGGTTCATCACTGTCACTAGCTCATGAGAACATCAATCTGTACAAGTCTGGCATTTGTATCACCTGGAAGTCGGTATGGCAGCATTCCAGCAAACATAATCATGGCCCTGGCCTGACTCCTCAGGTAGTTCAAATACTGGGGGGTCGAAACAAACAAACAACGCATTGAAATAACTTTATCTAGACTAAATGGATTTTGGCTAAATGTTTTATCAGCAAGGTATACAAGAAGTAACATGTTTGTGTTTTCATTTGTTAAAATGCAATACTTACAGAATTTTTGCCTCCATCTTCAACTCTCATTCTAGCCATTGGACTTTGGCTTCCTGAATTCCTGGAGAGATAAAAAACAAATTGTTACACTACAATAAATCCCAATAAAAAAACAAAACAACATCATTATACAACAGAAACATAGTGTAGTATTCATGTACTAAATAAACTGTACACTTAGTAACTCTACATTTCATCAAGTAAAATGTGAGATGTACATTTAACTTGTGCTTTAAGAAGCCAATTTTCAATTTTGGATGAGAATGTACAAGCTTTTTTTGTATAATTCAAATTGTGGATCCTCTTTAAATCCTTCAGGCTAGTTGTTACAGTTCAGAAAAGTGTTCACTGTAACATGGACACATTATGTGTCAAAAAGCTATAAATAGATTGAAGATTTTTCCCTAAATAAAAATGTTAAGATGTTGTTCAAGGGAGGTATTTTAGTGATTAAATGTAAGGAATAGCAGGATTTTTAGAGTGAACAAGCTACATTACCGGAGTTGCCCGGGTGAGAAAAAAACAGGACTGTATATTGAGCAGATAAAAATTTTATAAACTACAATTAAAATAAAAGATATAAATCTAATATTTAAATTATAATTTTTTTTACTGAAGTCTTTTAGGAAAGTAATTTAAAATAAATATTGTAATCGGGTAAAAAAAATTGGCAGTATTTTTATTTAACAAAAATCTAAATTGCCCATAGATTTATAATGTCTTTTGTTTTTAAAAGTTTCAAAAAAAAATTGCTGAATAAAAACGTATTATCTCACTGGAGAATCGAACCTGGGTCGCAAGCATAGCATTAGCAGTCTGCTACGTTAACCACTGAGCTAGCAAAGACACATATCCGATGTGAAAAATTATTAGACAGTATGAAGGCCTAGGTCTAAATAGGTGAGTGACACAAACTCATGTGTTTTCAAATTGACTAATGGAAATCCATGGGGACACAAACACGATCTTTTTATATATATAGATTAACCCTTACAGCCCTGGTCGCATATATTTTCATCAAACTATTTCTTTACCGCAGACCCAGACGCGTATATTTTCCTCCAAATACGAAATCTCCTGGAACACAGCCACGTATATTTCCCTCAAGGAAGGGTGTCTATTTAAAGATCAAAAGAAAGGATTTGACCTTTCACCATAGTCTCGGGCAGAATATTTATTCGATAGCTGAATGAATTTTTAGTTTTTTAAATTTTGAAAATTGACCAATTATTGAGTGTTTTTTTTTTGTGAAATTGAAAGTGCGGTCCTGATGGATGCTATCGAATTACCTTTCGTTATTATGACGGTACTGTTTGATGAGACTTTTTCTTATGGATTATTATAACGCATAATATTTTTTTATGAATTAGATTATTCTAATTCTAATAAGGTAAGTTATTATGTTTCTAGCAATCTACTCTCTACAAGTTATCATCAATTTTTACGAAAAAAAAATAATTTCGGAACCCTATCAATGTCTCAGCCATTCTAAAATGATGGCTGGGACGTAGGGAATAATTAGTAAAATAATGGCTGGGACTGAAGATATACATCACAGATAAGTAGGTCTGTACGAGAAGGGTTAAAACATTGTAATAACAGGAGAAATTTAAGAGAAAAGTCAGTACACATTGATACTCAAGATGTAGAGTTATTTTTTTTTTGTAAGCTCTCTTATGGACTTAGAATTGTGATTCAAGTATTAAGTTAATTAAGTGATAGACTTAGTAAAAGTCTTATTTAAGTTCTATGGAAGATAAAAGTAATGTGATATTGAGAATCTTGTGATCAAAGAATTCATAGTCAAGTTGTTTTATATTGACTGTATACATATTCAGATCAATGCTCTGAAGAATTATCACGTATTTGATCATTTTGGAATATTGTGCTGTTCATGGACTTCGTGGTCTGCATGCTTGTATTGAAAAACTTTCATCTCAACTGATATTCCACAGTAAACTTCATCCTTTTGTGTTTGTTGGTGTGGCCCTGGCATAGTTAAAGCAGTTTATACAAAACACACCAACAACACCCCACTGCTTTTCAACTGCTTCTGCAGATGTTGCATTCATTGGCATGTGGCACATCACTCTTACTGGTATTACAGGGGTGTGCTGTATTTTTCATTATTGAGCCAAACAAAGAATTTGATACAATAAGATTTTTAAAAAAGTTGTTTCCATTGAAAAGCCCTGTACTTACTAAAGCAATTTTTTTAAACCAAAAAAAAAACCTAAAAGAATACTGACGAATTTAAAAACGAAGATAGTAAAAAAGAGCAAAATTAAAACATTCAAAATTTAGTCCTTTACAAAATGTCTATAAGACACTGTTGGTGGAAAGAAAGAATTTTGGTTCTATTATTTTTTAACTCATTTGCTACTAACCTAGTTTCCAAAGACACCCAGGAAAGTACTAGCCAAAGGGAAGGAACTCCGTATTAAATTTAGTAAATTATTTTTTAATATTTTTTTTAAATGACTAAATATTCCCCAAAGTGAATAAAAATTACATCATAAAATAGATAAATATCTAAGCTTTCTGGAAATGTATACTTTTATACATAAAAAATGCCGAATTATCGGTAGAATCATTCGCTGAGTGTTGAGACCCTATGATTTGGCTACTAAATATTTTCGCTAGCCCTACCGTCAAAGTCCGATAAAGTATAATAAAGCCAAAAAATCGAGTTGTAATGGAAATTCATCTAAGTCTATATCTGCAGCATCCTTATTATCAGAACTGTTGTTAAATGTTATATTTGGAGGTATAGAGCTATTGATAAATAAAGTAAAAAATTAAAAGCGAAGGCTATAAAAAAAAGTATTACAAGACAAAAGGCCACTGAAAACTACCCGTATTTTGAACGCGCAGCGCAAAAAAACGAAACTAGATAAAAACATCCGGTTTTTATTAACAAAACAGACTATATTCCTAATTTTTAAAAGCCGTGCTTGCAGCATTAAAAAAAAACCAGAACGCATGGCGAAAAATCAAGAAACGACAATAGGTTAGTCACACACGTGGCGGCCGCTTTAGGGAGCATTAGTACGGAGGGGGGTAGGTCGCATTGAGTTGCAGTAGTAGCAAATGAGTTAATCAATAATACTATCATTTATTTACAGTGTAAAGTCCAAACCAAGATAACTGGCTATAAAAAAGAAACAATGTTTTTTTCAAGCACAAAATTGTGGCATTGCAATTTCATCAACTTTAAATAAAATAAGGAACAAACCTGGAACTGTTGTACTGGCTGAGTAGAATGTTCATTGTAGCTAACAAAATCTCAGGGAGGCAGCGTCTGATCTGCTCAACAGAAACATAAGCATACATGTTATCGCAAGAGTTAAACATACTTGTTATCATATAAGTAAATATACATGTTATCATATAAGCAAATATACACATTTTCATATGAACATATGTTACCATATAAGTAAATATACATGTGATATAAGTAAACATACACGTTATCATATGAGTAAACATACATGTTATACAGATCAATAAAACAACAAACAAAAAACACAAGTTGTGACAACTTTTTGTCAAATTTTTGCTTCACAAATTAGGAGACAGTAATACTGATTTTTTGTTGTTATTTTTTTCTCTCTCTATTTAGCAATAAAATGAATACTTTTAATGAATCCATGCGCAGCAATGTATATTTTGTACAGGATCTTAATTAGTTTAAATTAGATGTCAAGTTTAAGCCAAAAAATGAAGGGAAATAACTTACTTCATCAGAATAATGCTTGAAGTTGCTCACCCTGTGATCTACCTCTTCAGCAGAAAAAGGTAAAATGTTGATGTCTTGCATCACCTGCAATGCAATACTTAGTTTTACAGTAAATCAACTGATGTCTTGCATCTCCTGCAGTGCAATACTTAGTTTTACAGTAAATCAACCAACTTAATAAATACATAATGTAGAAGAGACGCAACCAGTTGAGTGTGTATTTCAAAAAGATCCAGCGGAAAAAAGTCTCTGGGTTAAATAATGCCAGGCCTGGGGAAATGTTCCTGAACCAACCCATGTCGCTGATGGTAATTTGAAAGTAAAGATATTGTGCTGAAAACACACATTCATTGTATCCTGTGGCAAAAAAAAAGATGGTGATCTCTGCTTCGCTAAAGAGGATGAAATGAAGCACTTTTAGTTGAAAACTAAATTCACTAAATGACCAACAGAGTACCTATTGATGTATACTCAGCGATTTTTATTTTTTTCCTTTTTATTTATTAGTTAATTGTCATCTCTTCTAGTTTGAATTAAACTTTTTATTTTTTATCTGATTTTTGTTCAATAAACGGAGTTATGCAACTTGGCTTAGGGATAGGGGAGTTATAGGCTGGAAAATGCTTAGGGCTGTAATGGTTAACAAACTTGACATGTAACTTTAAAAAAAATTTCTTTACCAGGATTAAATTTGTTTTTTCTTCCAGAGCTATCTAAAGGTTTGGCCCCAAATTGCTGTGGATTTAAACAAGCCAATTAATCCCAATGAAATTAACATACCTTGTTTCCATGGAAAAGGAAACAGTTGAACTAACTCTTTCTACGTTTTACAAATATCTGATTTAAATTTAAAGCCAAATGATTGTGGTCCGAATTGTCACAGGCTAACAGGAGATGGGGGGGGGGGTGTAAAAATAGATGGCAGGTGATGCAGGGAGGTAGTAAAGGGTTACTGTTGTTTAAACAACCCGTATAATACACTAAATCTAATGGATTCAAGACTCACATTCAAAGCCTTGCTCACATTCCCTTCATGACAACAGTTGAAAAATGTGATCAGGTCGAGCAGCAGGAAAAATGTCTTTGTGGTCATCTGGCTAGCCTCATGGCCAAATTTACTGTAGCTGTAAGAAACAAGAACAGAAAGAGCATTGGACAAACATTAACTGACATCATGGACTAATTTAATGTAGTACTACAGAAAGAGCATTAGACAAAATAATATCAACTGACATCATGGACAAATTCAATGTACTACTACAGAAAGAGTATTGGACAAATATCAACTGACATCATGGACTAATTTAATGTAGTACTACAGAAAGAGCATTGGACAAATATCAACTGACATCATGGACAAAATCAATGTACTACTACAGAAAGAGCATTGGACAAATATCAACTGACATTATGGACAAATTCAATGTAGTACTACAGAAAGAGCATTGGACAAATATCAACTGACATCATGGACAAATTCAATGTAGTACTACAGAAAGAGCATTGGACAAATATCAACTCACATCATGGACAAATTCAATGTAGTACTACAGAAAGAGCATTGGACAAATATCAGCTGACATTATGGACAAATTCAATGTACTACTACAGAAAGAGCATTGGACAAATATCAACTGACATCATGGACAAATTTAATGTAGTATTACAGAAAGAGCATTGATTGGACAAATATCAACTCACATCATGGACAAATTCAATGTAGTATTACAGAAAGAGCATTGATTGGACAAATACCAACTCACATCATGGACAAATTCAATGTAGTATTACAGAAAGAGCATTGATTGGACATATATCAATTCACATCATGGACAAATTCAATGTAGTTACAGAAAGAGCATTGATTGGACAAATATCAACTCACATCATGGACAAATTCAATGTAGTATTACAGAAAGAGCATTGATTGGACAAATATCAACTGACATCATGGACAAATTCAATGTAGTACTACAGAAAGAGCATTGGACAAATATCAACTCACATCATGGACAAATTCAATGTAGTATTACAGAAAGAGCATTGATTGGACAAATATCAAGTGACATCATGGACTAATTCAATGTAGTACTACAGAAAGAGCATTGGACAAATATCAACTGACATCATGGACAAATTCAATGTAGTACTACAGAAAGAGCATTGGACAAATATCAACTGACATCATGGACAAATTTAATGTAGTATTACAGAAAGAGCATTGATTGGACAAATATCAACTGACATCATGGACAAATTCAATGTAGTACTACAGAAAGAGCATTGGACAAATATCAACTGACATCATGGACAAATTTAATGTAGTATTACAGAAAGAGCATTGATTGGACAAATATCAACTGACATCATGGACAAATTCAATGTAGTACTACAGAAAGAGCATTGGACAAATATCAACTGACATCATGGACTAATTCAATGTAGTACTACTATCAAAATACACAAAGACTAGATATGTATAAAGATATCAACAGTGCTGCGACAAACAGCTATAAAATGGTAAAAAGAAAACAAAAAAAATGTGCTACCGTTCAGCCATGTTGATTGCTATAGTTGTCAATCTATCTCTTGTTGACTGTGGGGAGGGAGCCACTGCGACAATTTGACTCAATAACTTGTTCATCAGACTCAGAGCTTTTTCATGATTCTAAATTTTAAAATTGTAGATACCATTCAGTTTATATTATAAATCAAGTGTTCATACCCTCTTAAATTAATTATTTAAAACTCACAAACTTACATTACAAGAAATTTACAAAACCAATTTGAACTGGCAGGTATGAAATTTCTTAAAGTTTACTGACAGTGTATATACAGGATTTGTACAGAAAAATTGCCTCAAAATTCCAAGAGTTTTCCAGGAGTATTCCAGAAGCTTTTCAGGGGTATATTTTTTGAAAAGCCAAGCTGAGCTCTTTAAAAAAAAAAAAACAGACACCTCGCTACACAGCTTTTTTTTTGTTTTACAACATTACGGGGACTTTTATAGCCTTCATCCCAAGTTTGAAGTAAAATAAAACAAGATCTGGTAAAAAAAAAACAAAGAGTGGCATCACAGGTGTCTTCAACGTTTGCGCGCGGAAATAGAAAGCGGCAAAGCGGGTTAACTCCAATAGGGCTTTCTGGAAAAGTGAAAGTACAATCTAAGAGCAGTGATTACGATTTTTTTTATTAATAATTAATCTTCCTTGAAAAAAAAGGAGTTTTTAGTAGTTTCCCAGAACTAAATGCAGTTTTTCCAGGAGTTTTAAGGTCCTGGAACACAACTTTTTGTTTTCCAGGAGTTTCCAGGAGCTGTACGAACCCTGTATATTGGTGGTCCAAATTTGTTTAAAGTTTGAGGATGCTTTTGAAGTAATTGTTGTTTTTTTAAATACACGAGGGGATAAAGGACTTCACTTAACAACATGTTTATTCAACTTTTGTTTAAATTTAAAAGAAATATTTTTCAAAATGTACACTTTAGAGAAAGACATACTTTTCCAAACATTGGTTAGTTTTCTAAAGCTTAAAAAAAAAACAAGTCAGTTTTCCCAACCCTAATGAATCCTGTAAATATATGTAGAGAAAAAAAACAACAAAATACTAGTTTATGGGACAATGGATTCAAAGAAAGTAATTAACATAACAACACACAATTACTTCAACTGGAAGCAAGTTATTCTAAGATAAGATCATGTATAACACGCAATTAATGTTCTTACTTTGGCTAAATCATAAAGACAAACCGCATCCTCAAACAGTCCTTTGGCTTCAGTATCTTTAGCAACCATTTCTGTAATTTTCTGTGTGTCTTGGTTGAAACGATCAATCGCACCAGGCTAAGGAACAAATCAAGGCCACTACTATATCTACATAGAGTTTCACATTTTTTATATAAACATTGTATTTCTTTAGTTTCCTAAAATTGTAAACTCTAAATGTTCTATTAAAAAAAAAAAAATTTGAAAAGAATCTTTTGATCATTTTATTTTTACAACAAACTTCAGAGAAGAGTTTTGATCTTAAAACAATTATAAATAATAATCAAGTAAATAAAGAATAAAGTTATAAAGGATATATAATCATTGATCTAATGGTTATAATAAGAAATAAGCTCTAACAAAAAGTTTTGACCACTACAGCTTTATTTCTTAGCTATCACTATTTGCTTCTTGTTATTTTATTTTCATTAGATACATTTTAATGAAGTTTATAGCCTTAACACAAAAAAGGAAATTATCTTTTTTTCTGTTCAAGGTAAATGGTATCTAATGACTCACCTTCCTTGAGCCATCCTTTTCCAGCCTTCCAAGCAGCATGTCAAACTGAACCAACCAAAGAAATAATTTAATTTGTGTATTTAATTTCATTTATGATAAGTCACAATGAAATGTTAACATAGATGAAATGATTTGTATTACAGAAAAATGTAACAGGTCATCTTTTAAGTATCAACATATATCATATTTTAGTTTATATATGTTTGTTTGTTTGCTATACAGGGCTCGTATTCTAAAATAATTTTGATACTCCAAACTTCACAAAAATTTCACAAACCAATATAAGCTGGTAATGTGTGAACATGACTTAATGTTAATCAACAATGTATATAGGTATTTCAAACTGAACCTTTTGTGTTTTTATATCAGTACTCATAGAACTAATAGAAACAGCTATGCAATCATTTCAGGAAAAAAACACCTGATAAGAGTTAAAGCTTACTTTACTATATAGTTACTAAATGTTATATACATAAAAAAGATCTTCACACTGTATAGTCCATTATAACAAAATTCACAAAGTTGTTCAAATTTTGGCCAATTTTCCCAAACTTGATTGAAAAAAAAAATCACTTTTCCCCAAACTGTCCAACAAGTATGAACCCTGTTCAATAAAAAACAAAACTGTATTGTCAAATGAGCAACATTGTTAGTGCTCCTTCTAATTTTTTTTTCTTATATTTTTTTTTTCTTTAAACAATTTTCAATTTTGCTTTACTAATGAATGATAACATGACTTAAGTAACTTATGCTGCTGCTTCATTTTCCATTATGGCCAAATTTCAAATTCCCAAACTTTAACCAGTTTTCCTAAACAAACAAAAAAACAAGTGAGTTTTCACATATGTGACCCGTTCTCACGAAAGGTGACATAAGTCGGAAATACCAATTTGTGCTACATGCGTTTTTGTATTGTGGGGGTCTTTCAGGTGAATTTTTTTTTATTTTTGTAAATACTAGGTTATCCATTTCTAAATCATAATTTATATGTTTTTTATATTTTTTTCTACTTAAAAATATTTTAATTAATTATTTTGATCAACGTGTGATTTATAATTTAGCATAAGGTCACTAAAATTCGACATTATTTAACCTATCGTTTTCTACCTTAACCTTGACGGACCCCATAACATTATATATCATTGAAAAGGGCAAATTCTCGGAAATTTTCTTGTGATCATTTTTTATTTATAGAAACGAATCAGAAAATTTTTAAGCCTGAAGTTTGGGATAAACAATTCCTTTCTTTCTATCCAATGAAAATTCGTTTATAAAATGATCATTGGTTACGCTACCATATTTTTCCAATACAAATTCGCTGATTGGCTATTGGAATATAAAGAGTAAACGATTAGTCTTTCCGTTTTCGAGATTATGAAAATTTCACAACATGGAGATACGCATAGCTTCACTGCTAAATTCTTTGCGAGATGTGAATATTTTGTTCAGTTTTATTATAAAATAATATCGTATATACCAAGAAAAGGATAATTGAATGCCCTTTCCATTGGTATGTATATATAGTTATTACGACTCTGGTTGCTACGGAGTTTAGACATTTTCAAATACATAAACTTTAAAACGCATTTTCTCAAAACTCTAGTTTTTTGTCTGACTAGTTCTAAGTGATAGTAAGTGTCATAGAAAAATGAAATATTGACGTATAATAATAAGTTTGGTATTAAAATAAAGCTTATTCAATGCCCTTTCAAACGATATATATAACTCAAAATATTGAAAAAACCACTTATGTCACCTTTTGTGGGAACGGGTCACATATTTTTCCCAGAACATTTGAATTCTGATCCACAAAATGTTCAATTAATTTTTTTACCTCTTTTGTTTCCAGCACCAGTTCACTGACACAGGACATAAACAAATCATCTCCATTGGGTGTTTTAAGATTCCTTCAGTAGGAATGATAACAACAATTACAATAACTTCTAATAGTATTACAATAAAAAATGTTTTCATCATAATCTGCTCAAACATTGGTCATAAATATGTCAACACTCATAGAAATATGACTAAACCAGAACTGCCAACTTACAATTGTAAAAATTCATAATTACATACTTTTTTGCCCCCATAATTTGGACCAAAAATATATTTATAATTTATAAAGCACAGTAATTGTAGGTCTACTTTTTTTTTTACAGTAACTATGATATATTTAACTGTACTTTTAATGTTATAAACTAGGACAAGGCCTCCTTCACAACTTACGTAGGCCTATATTATTTATATAATTATATATGCCTTTCTTTAACATAAATCTGTTTTTTGAAAATGATTTCAAACCTTATTTTTATTTTAATTATCAGCAATTAGGCAAGCCTATATAGTTCAGCTCACCTGAGAAAATAGAAATATTGCAGAGCCTCTCTAGGATCTGTGGCTTCAAACTTGCGAGTGTACATCATCACAAGTCGAGCAATATTTAACATCTTCAGGCCATGGGAGTCAGAGGCCACATGGCTCACTAGCAGTCAAGACAAATGTGTAGAGAAAGAAATATTTCAACAGAGATAACAAAAAAGTAACCATTACACACATACAAAAAAAAACATTTCTTAATCCAATATGTTATTTTAATTTATGAACTTTGGACCTTCTCATACTTTAGCAAACGCTAGCTCAGGGGTTGGCAGCCTATGGCACGCGTGCCAGGCCTGGCACGCGGAGCCCTGTTCATTGGCATGCGGACGACCCCCCCCCCCCGAAAAAAATGTCTTTTTTATGGCTTCTGCGTGCCATGTAATTTTTTTTTCATTAGCTGTCACTGATCTTTTTCAAATAAATCATTCTGTCGTTTGCCTGTTCGAAAGCGTTCAGTTTCAGCTGATAAAAATTAGTCTTTGCGTCTCCTGTGCTTACATCAAAAGAATGTGCCGACTATTCTACATTCAGTTGGTTTTGTTAGTATTATATCGCAAGCCAAAAAATATCGAATACAAGTGGTTAGTATCTGCAAACCATTAACTGAATTATTTTTGGCTATTCCAATCAAACGTTATTATAAAGTATATCCTTCAATTTAACGTAAAATAAAAAATGGTGTGCCACCAAAATGACACCCCCCTCACCACGAATAATATAAACAACAATCTTGATCGATTTCAGATTTCTGATTTGATATTTAAAATTTATCTTAACAAGAGGATATCCCTCAAATTAATATATTTTCAACATATATGTATGCCTATACAGCCTATATAGAAAACGTTTACAATTATTCAAAATGTTATATTATGCGGCGATATATCAAAGTATAAGTATAAGTGCCCACAAAATTGCTGAAAATGACAAAAACGCTGCTGCGATGGTTGTCAAACAAAAAAAGATTAGTCAAATTTCTTGTAAATCACATTGGGAGGCTGCTGTTAAGCTTCCATTGCATTATACACCATGAAAGTTTGTGTGCAAAGATCTCTTTATTGGACTTGCGCTCCGTAATGGAAACTGTTGTTAAAATAGTCAACTTTATAGTTTTCTACTCTTCATTGATTTACCGGCAATTCAAATCTTTACTACAAGAAATTGAAAGTGAATATGGAGATCTTCTGTTACACAGCAGTTTTAACTTAAACTGGCTTAGTCAAGATCTGAAGGTCTTTCAAAGACTATAATGCAGGGCACAGTCCAGGGAGGAAGAAAAAGAGGCAGGCAAAAGAAGAGATGGGAAGACAACATCAAGGAGTGGACTGGCCTGTCGTTCATCGACTCCCAAAGGGCATCACAGGACCGGAACAAATGGCAAAAGATTGTTAACAGTAAACGATGGTGCCCAAACAACCCACCCACTGGTTAAGGGATAGGTGAAGGTGAAGTCGTGAAGTGTTGAATATATTCGATTCGTGTTTGGAAGCAGTATACGATGTTTCTTGATGAAACAATATTTTTCGCAGTTGAATGATGAAGAATGCCTGATGTTTTCGACAGACATAACAACTCATTTAAATGTTGAACTTGTGTTTAAGGACAGGATCAAACAATTCTTGGCCTGTTTGGTTACTTATTTTTACTGGAAAGAATTTGGATTGAAACTGGACATTGGACATTTTTATCCGTGATATTACTAAAACATTATAGTACTTACCCTATGTTAAAACTCATTCAGATCTATATACATTACCAGACATGCCTACCTCCACAAATCAAAATGAGGAACACCCAAGGTAAAAATGAGGAACATGGGACCAAAATGAGGAACATAAGCATGGAGGAATCATTTTTGAGCCAATATAGTCTACGCTAAATAATATTATTAAAAGAAAAATGGGAAAAATGATTTCACTTACAGTAATAAGACTGTATATATTATATATATAATATATAGAATCCAATCTAAGTCAACATAGAGTTAATGAAAAAAAAATATTGGGGGGGGGGGGGAGAATACATTTGTTTAAGTTTAACTAGGGTTTTAAATTTATTCCAAGGAAAAACAGTTGCTTTCTATGTAGCTATATGATTTTAAGCTATTACGCAATAACTGCAATGCTGTGTTTTTTTTTAAAATAAACCTTTCAATCTAAGTCTAAGGCCTAGGACAGAAACTCAGAAAGTGGTTAAAATCAAATTAATCAGTAGGCCTATCTATATTCTAAACTAAGGACAAGGTCAAGGTACCGTAATTTAACTTAAACTTAAATGCTTGATATTGGTTAATTGGTAAAACTAACTAGTCTAAATTCATTTATAAGCCTAGGCCTAGGACTAAGTCTAAAGTTTTACTAGCCGATTTAAATTTAAAGCAGTAGGCCAGTAGGGAAAATATAATTTACTTTATTTTGAATTTTAATTTAGCGACTACTTTTATTTTTTATTAAGTAACTAGAAGTTAGAAGGTTTTATTTTGTTTTGGCTAGCAATGATTAGTTTAGTTTCCCTAAAATTATTTGCCATAACAAAAACGGCAAAGTAGTCAAAAGTGCCGCAAAGCGCTACGCTTATGCACTCACGACCTAAAAAAAGGAAATACATTAAAAATTAAAACGGAAGTGAGAAGAAGAAAACCAAAAGTTGGCAAACGCCTTTTGTTTATTTCGCGTTATTACTTTCTTAATTAAAATGTCGGTATTTTCGGAGACGCCGATTTTGCGGAACAAACTGGTCTAATGCGGAATTGCGGAACAGGGGGTAATTTTCTGCCATTTTACGGAACGGTTCCGGAAAATCCGGAACGATAGGCATGTCTGCATTACACATAGATGAGCTTAAGAAGTACATTTAAACACTCACAGCGGAGTTTTCTGGCTGAAGTCTATTTTGCAATGCAGCAAATTGAATTTTAAACATCCCGATTTATGGACATCAAAATTTGTCGAATTGCGAACAAATCTGGAAGAAAGCTGCTTAGAAAGGTTGTCAGTTGTCAGCTATACTTAAACCGTTCATTTGTTTGAAAAACGTTGCATTTGTTTTACTTTCATCTATTGGCTCAACTTACACTTGTAAACAGATTTTCTCATAAAAGTTTTCTCATACAATAAAACTTTTTAATCCCATAAGAAAGTCGCCTAACTCTTGACGCATTAAGCAAGGCTCACATTAAATAATACAGACAAATTGCATTCAAATGTTTTTATCTTCTTTATCATGATACATACATTTAATAATTATTGTTAAAAATAATAAATATAGCAGAGGTTGACTATTTGGCTGTTGGCATGCCGAATGAGTTAGAAATTCTACTTTGGCACGCCGCTATCAAAAGGTTGCCGACCCCTGCTCTAGCTTATCAAAATGTTACAAATTCACTAGACTTGCTTGATGGAAGCTGGGGTAGGATGAGAGTGAGGGAATTAGAGACAAGTAATAATACTTCAATCACACAATTTTTAAAACTTTAGGTTTCTTTACGTATCAGGGATGTGACCAAACTTCTGGGATATAAAAGAAAAATATTCCTTTCCTAAAACTTTCAGCCCATGAAGTAAAACGCCCCATTGTCTAAGTATTTTATACACAAGTATAAATGAATACACATTATACTTATAATTACTTTTCTTCTATGCTATTACCTATGCCTGACAAATTAACAATAAAACTCTTAATAATTTACCTCAGCTCTTCGGTACCAACTTATATGAATTAATTTAGGGGAAAATGTTCTTATATAATCTATTGCCTGCAATATAATCTCAAAACAGAAAGTGACTTTTAATGATATTCTATTAGCATATAGATGGCAGAGAGGCAGCGCGTTAGACTAGTGATCCGAATCCTGGTGGAGGGTAGAAATTTTTCCCAGTACTTGAGGGTGCCCTTGACTCTACCCTGTTCTGATGGGTGCCTGACATTAGTTGGGGTAAACTAAAGGCGGCTGGGCATTGTGCTGGCCACACATCCCCTAGTATGCCGTGGCCACAGAAACTGGTGAACGCTGCTTCAATAGCCCTATGATCAGTTTGTCTGAAGGATACTTTACTTACTTTTATTTATATCACATACCATCCATTTATAATCAAACAAAAGAAAAACAATACTAATAAATAATAAGCTTACACAGCTGAGCTTGGCAGTTTGGGGGGATTATCAACATCTTCATCTCATAAAGCACAAGAGCAATATGCACAGCATGATAACGCAGGCGTTCGATTCTACTCAGAAACTCTATGGCCGCTTCAAACTGACATGTGATGAAGAGAACTTGGAAGTAAAGGAATGGCTGCTGATATCCATTAAAGTGAGACTCGCCTGAAATTAAAAGAGGCCTGTGCTATAAACATCCCTATAGAAGACAAACAGTCATTCACTACTGAAACTTTACTTTAATAAACATCTCTATAGAGACAAACAGTCATTCACTACTGAAACTTTACTTTAAACATCCCTATAGAAGACAAACAGCCATTCACTACTGAAACTTTACTTTAAACATTCCTATAGAAGACAAACAGTCATTCACCACTGAAACTTTACCATAGTCTTCATAAAGTAATTTCTGTAGCTGGGTCAGTGTGACCTGATCCTGGCTAGGGTCTGATGTGCTCTGATCCTGGACATGGGAAAGTTTCATCCATAAGTAATCATCGATTTTATCCAGGATCTCAGTGTGGTCATCTGTCCAGTCACAGCGCCCAATAACACAGTATACAGCCCTAAAAAAGTATGTTTTTTCCCACCATTATTATTGTTTTTGAAATGGCATTATTTACCGTATATACTCGTGTATAAGTCGCACTTTTTTTACCGAAAATTTCGACAAAAAGTAGGGGTGCGACTTATACACCCAACACTGTTTTTGAAAAGTTTGAAAAACATCACTACTCTGTCATAAAGTTTCCAACATAACCCGTATAGTTGATTGGAGTTGTGTAGAATTACTAGGATATGCGTAGGCATACATTTTACATTTAGAAAACCTTCGTAGGTGTAAATATTACTATCTTTATATAACTGAAATTGAAATCGACATATATTTTAGGTTTTCAGACCCTCACCAACCCGCCTTTCTTTTGAACTTTTGGACCAATTTTGTATTTCCGAAACATATTGTAAGTTTAAAGGCGGCATTTTCGGCAGGCTTATTGAGCACAAATTACAGTATGGTGTGAATCTAAATGTGTGAAAGCCTGTGTAGGCCTATAATGTAGGTAGGCATAGAAGCTTAAGATGCGTTTTATTTAGTACTTAAGGTCTAGGCAGTGTTGAGCATTCCGATAAAACCGCGCAATGTCTAGGCAATGTTTCTAAAACTACGATCGGCAGATGGAAGCGTGAAATGTCAATAGTGTGTATTATTTTCCATTAGTTGCACGTAAGAGTTGAAAGAAAACACATCTTATTATATGTCGGTCGCGCAGACGCACTTGAAATCATTACAAACAATGTTAATGGTAAATAGGACACATGTATAGCGCGTCATAAATGCCGGCGCCTCCCAGTCTCCAGTCTAGGCGACATTGAGTCTAATGACGTACTTCAAAGACTTTTTTTGTGTGTATTGTTACTATAGGGATAGAAACTTGAGTAGGGGAAGGGACTTTGATTGAAGAAACAGATACCTTACTTTCTCATCTCACTAATGTCTGTAGGCCTATAGATCGGTTGTTCAAAATAAATGAAGAACTGCCTTTATTTGATTATGTTTGCCTTATGCACGATTAAAACCATTTTTTAAGGAAAGTTTCCAAATTAGGGTGAATATTTAGTAACTTTTAGGTTTAAAAGGTATGCATTTTTGAGATATTAAAAGGCAGTATAATCCGGGAAGTCAGGGTGCGACTTATGCGCGGGTCAATGACAACATATAAGAAAAAAAAGTCTTGAACTAGGGGTGCGACTTATACACCGGTGCGGCTTATACGCGAGTATATACGGTATACTAAAAAAATCTTTTAGTATGAAATTTTATTTACAACACGCATGATTTAAAGAATTAATCAAATTCAATGTGTTTTACTGTTGCACACCTTTTGTAAGGATCCGAACAGTTTTTAACAACACGCCGGTACTGAAGTTTAATTTTGGTATCATTGCCAGGTCCGAGCTTATGATCAGCAGAGTTGACGTATTCAGTGAAAAATGTTGGGAAATCACCAAGTTGATTCCTAAAAAAAGAAGAAACAAATTATATCAATGGAATTCCAATTTACATAATTAACTTTGTATCTAGTTCCCTAGTATCAAATTTGTATCTAGTGTACTTCAAGTAAAAAACAACATCATATAAGGCTTTCCCAATTGATAGACAACATACATTTATTCAAATGATCTGACTATAAAACAAAATCTGGCATCAGCGCACTCAGAGTGCCTGACAAAGGTCCCGGGTTTAAATCCTGGTAAACTCCCAAGGTTTTTGTCTCCAATCTGGAGGGTGTCCCGAGTCTACCCAGACCTGATGGACACCTCACATTAGTTGGGGGAAAGTAGTTGGGCATTTGTGCTGGCCACTCAACCTTCTTGTGTGTCATGCCTACACTTGTCATACTTTATTAATTGTCACATCCAGTACCCAGATCAACCTAATAGCTTAAAATTAATGGTATGAAAAAAATAAAGTAAAGTATCCCATTGGACCAAATTGATCCAAAGGGCTGGTGAAGCAGCGCTTACCAGTTTCAGTTGCCATGGCATACTAGGTGATTGTGTGGCCAGCACAGCCACCTTTACTTTACCCCAACTAAGGTCAGGAGTCAGGCACTCATCAGAGCTGAGTAGACTCAGGGACACCCTCAAGACCCGGGAAAAAATCCTAGCCTTCACCAGGATTTGAACCCGGGACCTTTGGTAGGCCAGCCAAACGCGCTGCCACACAGCCACCAGTATGAAGCATTTAGTAAAAGCATTTAATCGCATGATAGATACCATGTCATCTGTTAGGATACGGTACATTTTCAATGAAACTATATTCACTATTCTCTGCATGTTTTGTATTAAGAAAATATTTCTCTAATTACCCTGCTCTGTCAACAACATGTTTGGCAGCTTTAAGATCCCCACATCTGAGACAGTGGAAAATAAGAGCCCATACAGGTTGCCTATCAAGTTCACCATCCTATGAAGACAGAGAGAGTACAATGATGATCATATTAGAAATATACAGGGAATGATTGCGTAAGAATTTAGTAAAGGCTTATCAGGTGCACTGCTGTAGCTTATACCTCAGAAGACCTGGCCATCACTGGTGGCTTAACATTCAGGTAGCTGAGTACCAAATTGTACATGCCAGGTATGCCGCCAAGTTGAGCTTGCCTCAGATTAGAGCTAACAGTCATCTCAAGGTAACGAATGTAACTGAAAAATCAAACAAGCTCAATCTATAACAATGTAATCTTTTCATTCAAAAACAACAACATAACAGTGGGGAAATCGAACATGCACAATTAATAGGAAGTTATATGAAACAGAAATGCCGGTACAAATATAGATAACATACTTCTGTTGTAAATAATGTTTTGCTTTAGTCACAAAATGGTACTGAATCTGACTGTTTTTGCGGATGGTTGTCGGGGCACTTCCAAACTCTTGCCCAAGGGGAATTTCTGTCATACACTGGACAAGTTGCCACATATCTAGAACATTCTGAAGTGAAACAATCAAAAAAGCGTAAATTTATTTTAAAAACACCCACCTTATATTCCAGAACAAATGTCCAAGATGAAACGCTTCCAAATACCTGATCTCCAATGTTAGTGGCCACTTTGACAAACATGTCCACCAAGCTGGGAAGAATTCCATTTTCTATGACATGTTCATTGTAGATAAAAACCTGAAAAATCAAAACAAACCTCCAGATTAGAGCTGCTTCAGTTCAAATATTAACCCTTCCAGCACCTGGCCAGAATATTTCCATCCGCAGATTTTATTCCCATAAGCCCTAAACAAGTACATTTCCACCAGCTGATTCTACTCCCGTAGGCCCAGGCGTGTATATTTCCCTCATAGAAGGCTATCAATTATAAACACAAAATTACCTTTCACCACAATCTTATTCGATAGAGCAATAGTAGAAATTATTTTTATTATTTAAATTAAAACAATCAACCAATTACTGAGTTTTTTTTTGCAAAGCTCTAATTCTTGCCAATTATGGCACTGCCTAGTGATATAGCCGTTGACAGTAATGAGATCGTCTTAGATGTCAATGAAACTTTTTCTTAAAAATTATTATTAGGAATAAAAGATTCTGATACTTTTAACAGTCTTAAGCAATTAATTCTCTATAAGTTATCACCTGTTGCAAACAGAAAGTAAAAACCTAATTTTTGAAGTTTTGCATATTACAAAATAATGCCTGGGTCACTGAGGAATAATTAATAAAACAAACGCTCTATATATAGTAAATTATTGTGCGGGGCTTGAAGGGTTAAATGTCACCATTGCTTGAAACTAAACGACTACTTTAGACACACTTAATTCAAAAAGTTAAACTTAAATTTGAAAAGAAACTATTTATGTCAATATAATTAGATAAGTCCACTTAAGTCTTGTTAAACTTGCCTCTCTGGCATATGCCATTTCAATATGATCTAAGCTGCTCCTTCCTTGATTCACCATACTCTCAGACATCAACAACTGAGGAGATTGAGGAGATTTGTAAAGAATGATGAAACATGTCCAACAAAAGATAAAAACGTAACACAATCAGCAAAGACGTACATAATTAATGTAGGAATTTAATAGTACAGTAATTTTAAGCATCTCATCTCATACAAGACTAAGTTGTAGTTTTTAATTACCTCAGGATCTTGTTGAAATTCAAACGACTCTAAACCAGAACCAAGTAGAGAATTCAGAATTTTTTGTTTTTCCTTTTCCCATTCATTCTCCATGCTCTCCCAGTTATTCCTATCAACTTCTTCAAATGTCTGGATATAGAAAGAACAAAAAAAAGATGCTGATTAAATAAATGATTATTTACTTCTGGAGCACATTTATTTTTTTTAAAAGAATGTGCAAGATCTGACTCATTGCATGAAAAACTACATACATTTTTTCTTGTCTGTTCAATAACTGCTAACAAGGCATTTTCTCTTTCATTTCGTAAGAAGCCCTGGGGGGGAAATAAAAAAAACAAATTGAAATGTTTCTACCTCACAGTTATGACCTTAAATACTATTCTTAACAAGCTGTTGTAAATATCTCAGAATTGACATAGATGCAATGTAAATGTATATTGTTCATAATGTTTCTACCACACAGTTATGTTATGTCCTTAAATACTATTCTTAACAAGCTGTTGTAAATATCTGAGAATTGACAAAGATGAACATTTTATTTAGTTCATAATATTAAGTGTAGGTAGAGTAATTAAGAATGGTGTGTTTTATATAGGGTCAGCATTTAGCAAACTTTCCCACTTTTTGAGGTTTTAATTAAGCATTGAGCAATGAGGCTGTTGCACTGAATTTATTTTTTTTTGGTTCAAATCCAGGGTTCTGGATACATATAACCTTCAAATGTGCCCAGTGTAAGCAATGGCATTAATCTAGAAGTTTAGCTCAGTTATTTAGAGCATGTCTGGTATGCTTGTTTATGTTTATTAATATTATACATGTGTATGAATGTTTTTACAAAGTGCATTATTACTATAACTCAAGTCAACAATAAAAATAATCATTAGCATTAAATATTTTTTTGGGCTTGTGGGCTACAACTCAATGCAATGATATATATATATATCACGCTCATCACACTGTATATATATATATATATATATGAGTATATGACTATTTTTTTTTAACATTAATGTGTTTATTATATACAAGCTACATTGCCCGGCGTTGCCCGGGTGAGAAAAAAAACAGGACTGTATAAGGTGCAGATAACAAATTTATAAACTACACTTTAAAAAAAGCCATCTTATATTTAAATTATTATTTTTTTTACTGAAGACTTTTAGGAAAGTAATTTAAAATAAATATTGTAATCGGGTAAAAAAATAGGCAAGTATTTTTATTTAATAAAAATTTAAATTGCCTGATGATTTACAATGTCTTTTGTTTTTAAAAGTTTGAAAACAAAATTGTCGAAAAAAAAAGGAATAGTCTAACTGGAGAATTGAATCCGGGTCGCCCGTATAGCAGTCCGCTACGTTTACCACTGAGCTAGCCAAAACACATGTCCGATGTGAAAAATTATTAGACAGTATATAGGCCTAGGCCTAAATAGGTCAGAGACAAAAACTCATGTAATGTCAAATTGACCAATGGGGTATGCGGACAAACACTCTTATTTTATATAGATAGATATATAATATATATAAATATGGCAGGTTTCACAAAATGGCCACCAAATGGTCAACTTTTTTTGAATATTTGAAGAAAAAAAAATGTATGTACAAAATGTTGTTTTCTTTACTTGTTTGTGTTTATATGTAATAAAAGTATCAGCAAAATCAATATTGTGAGTTTTTATTTTATTTTAGTGTTGTTTATTATATTTTTTATGCAGTGTAACGTAACAAAGCATGCAGATCCCATTTCCCCTTTTTTTGTACCTACTTGAAAAGCTTTAAGTAAAAGTATTAAAAAGCAAAATTAACGCGATTTCTGGATGTTTTTCATTCATGCATATGTTATAATATGCTATACTTGCAATGAAAGTCGTTACATATGTTTATTTTTTTTTAAAACAATTTTTCAAATCTCTTAGTTTTTTTACACAGCGTCTGGAATTTTTTCTTTATTCCCTAGGCTAGGCCTAAAACTGGAACTAAAAATAGATAAGTCATTGTAGATTTCTAAAACTCTCCAAATTTAATCCAAATATATATTAATTCATAAAAACGGCATTATTTTTTAATATTCAGCCTCAAATTTTATTTTATTTGCTAAAAACCATCGGGTGTACATCACAAAAACTTGCTCTGTCAAGAGAACCTTACGTGGTACCGAAAAAGTTGAATCGATTTTTCATTCATTTTAAAATGCGCTCGAGTGAATTTTAAAATATAAATCCCATCGGATAGCCGTTTTGTTCTATTTGACGCGTTTTTTTACTTTAAAAATGCGTTTTTCGATTTAATATAATCATTTTACCCGTGTCTGTCTGTTATGTTGCCATTAGGGTTTCGTTACACCGCCGAGGACCGCACGCTCGGCCGTTATCGATAATTTACAGTAAAACGCTATTTACGCATTTCTTTTTTTATTTCTAAGTTCTTGTATACGATTTTCAATATTATTAAATGTTTTACAACTAAATTTACGCGAACAGTAATTGTTTAAACATAAAAATAATATCTCTCCATGATTTTCGCTAAAACCACGTTTTAAGTAAAAAAAATGGCCGCCATGTTGTTTATTTTTCCGGTACCACATATCCTAGGCCTAATGACCTAAGGATGCCAAATTATTAGTTTATTTGTGAAATTAATAACAAAACACAACACAAATGATGATATTTCAAGTATTATAAGTTTATTTTTCATAAAAATATAAAAAAAACACAATATTGTACGTTTTTATAATATTTTGCAGCTGTTTAGTCTCGTGTATTTTTTTGCGCCGGCTAAACTGTGCCAGACGAAATTTCCCGATCTTAAAATTATTAATTATAAAACATTGGAAAGTCGGCTGACTTTCTAACCTTCATATTCAGATTCCTCAGTTTCTAGGCTTTAAAATGATATATAATACAGTGACAAAGCTTAAAATAAAAATTTGGTTTAAAAAGGGAACTTTTTAAAACCTTATTGTGAAACCTGCCATATATTATATATTTATACGTAAAAGTTGACAACTTGTTTCTAATCTATAATTAGATATCACAATGAACGAAACAAAATGATAAACTTTTAAAGCTCAATCTGTAAACAAATAAAATAACGAAAGAAAAAGTATGTCTATACCTCAATATCTGTTTCTCTCACAGGTTCCAGTGGTTCAAATGTTGTCGCTGCCCTTAAACTTTCTAGCCTCTCTGAAATCCTTGGCAATACAAAACCTTTACTGCCTAATAAAATAGATCTAGAAAAAACAAAATATTGTGATTTAAAATTGGAAATGATTTAAATGTAATCAATAATTTGTAGGGCCAGATTGAAAATATGCCCTGCATACAAACTTGATTTATTAACGTACGCTTGCACGTCAATGTTATCCTGGCTGGCAGGTGTAGTACGGGTGAGTAGGCGCTGACCGGCTTCTAATATCTGCTGTAGATTTCTTTCCACATGAGGAAGATCAGTGCCTGAATCCATTTCGGCAGTCAACTGCTCTGCCTGCTGAAGCAGGTCAGAGAACCCTTCTGTGTCATTGTTCATGTTGCCACACAATTCTAGAACAGAGCTGTTCTCAAAAGTCTATAACTTTATAACTTCTAAGCCTATATGAGAGAAAGTAAAAATTTTACTATACATGTCAGGGGAGTGACATCACGTCCCAAAAGTAACACTAGAAAAAATGACTATTTTATTAATTTAAAAATAATTTGTTTCATTGAAAAGTGTCTGTTGTGGTTCCTAAGAATAAGACAGACACTCATCATTAGTATTAGCTGCATGTGAAAAATTTCAGTTGGAATTGTTTAAAACCCTACTTTTTGTGAGCCATCTGACATCCGAGTCAAACAAATTACCAATTCACGCCTGTTTTTTTTGTTTTGTAAAGTTACACAAGACACAAGGGCTCACTAGGGCCTACTCTCTTTTAACAAAACACGCTCATCACACTGTAGTAATCATTCATTTCTCCGTCATTTTGACAGGCATAACCACTAGTAAATAATAATTAAATAATACTTAAAACTAAAATTTATTTTTAGCAATGTGGCAAAAAAATATCAATGACGACAATAAAGTATAAAGCTTTGGCTTCACAACTACTATTAACTATTAGTATATTTTTAGATCTACAACCACATACTACAACGAGGTAACCATGATAACGATGATGATGCTTAAATAATTATTAAGTTTTAGGCTAAGTCATACTAATCTAAGTAGGCCCTAATGATAGTTAAAAATAGGCTACTAAGCCGCTACTACTTCAAAATAGTTGTAAGTTGTGATTTTAAGTGATTGTCAATTGGTTTTTAATTACCGTTTTTTTTTCTATTTAATTGTTAAATTTTGTTTGTTTTTGTGGATCTGTTTTTTTTAAACGGGCCACGGCTTAACTGGCTTTTAACAAGTTAACAGGTAAACAGACTTTGACTTTTAAACTGTCATCACTTTGTTTGTTAAAACTTAAAATTAAAACAAACTGTTTTAGTTTTGCCCTATTTTTAATTTGAATCATTTTATGAATTATAACATTTTTGCTTTTAAATCTTCTTCTCTGAAATGTATATAACTGTATATGTTGCATGAAAACAAGAACATGTTAAAAGTAACGTAAAATATTTACTTTTGTCGACTTTTTTTCAAATAATATTAAAAACACCGCCGAAAGCCGACGAGCAAGAAGCCATTTTTCAAAGAAACGGTGATCATGAAATATTTTCACACATGCTAATTCTCCGCGTTAAAAGATTTACTTCTTTACTACTTCACATATGCGTTTTAATCAAAAATGTAAAATTTATCTTATTTAAAATTACTCTTAATTACATACACACCTTACACTTGTAGTTCACTTTAAAAAAATAGATAAATAACAGTAATATATTCCAACATCACTATTCTGTTTCGGACCGTAGAGGCAATAAAAAGTGGTGCCAGTTTTCGGTCTTTAAGTAAATTATGAAGTACACATTTTTAATACCACGCACCACAGTTCACAGATAAAACAAGACTTAATAAAAATATCTTTGCTAACTTTCTTGATTCCTGGAATTTCTCGTGGAACTCAAATATTTTTGGTGAAAAATATTTATATTTAGTTTCTAAATAATAAAAACACAGGTTCTATATAGCAATATAAAAACTCATGACATTATTTCAATATTTACTTAAATGACATGCTTTAGACCCCTACTGTCTTACTTACATGTTAGGTCGGTTAATGCTTCATTTATTTGATTTGTTCTATGTTTGCAAAGTTTTAAATCATCAATTAGCTTTATTTTTCTTAGCCTAGAGATTAAATCTGTGTTCTTAGTTGTAGGCCTATGTTAAATGCGCTCTAAGCTTACCGGTACATTAAATGTTTGTTGGCAGCTTACACTGGTCTAAATGTTGGAGAGTTAAAGCTTCTCACCAAAGATAAAAGAGCAGCCAAGAAACAAAAAGTGCAGAGTCTGCCTGAGCCCAATTTTGGAAGTCCTGCACTCACATGTCACTGCTCACAGATGCAACAGAATATCATTCTCACAGTTATAAGACTCCAGAGCCACGGCAAACACTGCAGAGCTGGTGTAAACCCAGCCCATGGGCGCACAAAACTTTTATTTTGATACTAAGGAGCTAATGATGCTAATTTGAGTTTAACATTGAATAAGGGTTTTAAATGTTGAGCTGTTGGTTTTCCAGACTAGCTCAGCAAATTAATAAGAATTTATCCTAGGAAAAATAATATTGACCTACCAAGATCTTTTGCAAGGCATCAATGGTTTTTGGAGTTACCTCTCCCAGGTAATAGCCATCCCTGGATGTCGATTGTCACCTTTAGGGGTATAGAGGGTCTTGTTTAATCGCTTTTAGTAGTTATTTCTGGATTGATAGCTATTACCACTAGACATCCCACCTCATCTTCCTTGACCACAGACTAGATGGCTGCAGCTAGTTTGATTTGCCATTTTAATTTATAACCAATCCATATACCAAGGGGTTGTCCCTCAATTTGCCACCCGGGGATCCACCTAGTAGGGGGGTGGATGAATTGATTGCATCCATTTTTAAATTAGAGCTTTTCATAATCTTACTAATATTGTTTTCAAAGTTAAAAACTATTTTTAAAATAAACATAAAAAAGGCTATATCATGAATCATGTTTTTATTTAATAACACCTTGATAAGTGTAATCATCCAGACTGTATAGTCATTTATAATGTACAGTTAATAAACAATGGCATCCTGCTGTAGGCTGGCAGTAGCCTTGGTATAAGAGAAGTCTATAAAAAAAAAATGTGTTTTCTGGTCTTTCACAAACATTGGTGGTGCCATGTTACATTTATAAAAACACTGTTGTTTTAGATTAACAAGATCGTAGGTCCAAGTTCTACCCTTGTCTAGGTTTGACTTAGTTAAAAGGCTACATGTTTTTTTTATCTTGGTAAATTCTCTTAAACAGTTATTTATAGCTAAATTTCATTGTTGTATCCAAGATCCTGCACCTGCAGATGGTGATTGTGTTGGTTGAGCAATGCACAAGGGCCTAATGGTCATGGGAGTAATGAGCAGAATCAATGGGTTCTTTAGATTAACAATAGAAAGGGGTCCCCATCAAGTCTCTGCACAAAGCCCTCCCCCCCCCCCCAAAAAAAAACAAAAAAAAAACTTTTTACGCCACTGTTCACCAGAAGTGTAATTTTTTTTTTCTCTCTCAGACAGTATTATAAGATGTACATACAACCTTATTATTTTTAAGCCGATAGATTAAGACACTTGTCCATAGGTGAAACAAAATGTACCTGTATCCTACAGCATTGGGAAAGTCAAGAAAAAGTTTAAAATTAATGTCTCTGAGAAATGCAAGTTTGAATTTTTCTAAGTATTTTTTGTTTTAATTTAGTGATCATAGCACTTATAAAACCCTATTAGTAAAATACTGAGGCAGGTAATGATGGTGTAACAATAATTGCTATCCATGGAACACTGAAGGTCCCAAAGAACACAAGAGTATCAGTGTAACGTCTTTCATGATTCAAAGACACATCCACATTGACTTTCATTACATATACAATAACATGATTAAAGTAAAAGGTAAGAAACATGTAAGAATAAGCACTTTATAAAAGTACACAATTATTACAACCAGAACACATGTGATAGATTATGACGGGAGTAAATGGTGACATTTCAGGTTTGTTAGACTAAGCATTTCAAACATCATAATAAGTGCTGGAGACAGCTAGAAATACCTATCCCAAGACGCTGTAGTCTCCTATGTGCTGTGTGTGTCAAGGTTCAGTGGTCACCATATTGTTTGTTTTCGTAGTGTACCTGTAAGATCAGGTGCGGCCCTGGCCCTTTGTAACATTGCCCCAAGGTTATTGTTCGACACTTGAACCAAGCAGTTGTGTTTCTTCTTTTAATGAAAACTTTTAGACACTATTGATGCCTGGAGAGCTTTTGTTTACGGCCTATGCCCCAGGTTGGAAGGCAGGTGATGATGAATTGGTGCTCAAACATACATGTTTATTAAAATATTAAAAGTGGATAAATCAAAACCCGGATAAGAGCCCAAGCATTATAACCCATTATTTAATCTCCAGATTTCATTTACATGTGGTGAAAATTGTGTGCTCAATGTGTGTGCAAATTGTGTGCTCAATGTAAATGTGTAACATAATAAAATGTATTCTACAAAAATACCATATCAATATCATTAAAAAACAAAATTATTGAATGTACATTATTAGGACCAAACACAATCACAACTATATATCTAAATTCCTGACTTTTTGAAAAAAAAATACAGAAATGGGGTGAATAAAAAGACTAAAAATTAAATAAATATCATTACTTAACCAAATTTAAAATAATCAAGAATGTACAACATTTAGGATCAAATAATAAATAATGTTGTTGCTTTTTACAGTTAACCCTCCCAAAGGAAAATTGTATTGATTAAAGTAGGAAACATTTAAATACTCTTCTTTGTTACCTTCTGAATGTAAACTTTAGGCCTTTATCATATCTTAATCATAAGAAAAAAAAAACAACATTAAAAAACATTGTTACATCACAGTTGAGATAAAAAAATGCTAGTTCCCTCAATTTATCAAGCGCAACCCGTTGACTCTATAGTAGTGATATACAAACTATAACATAGGGACAAGATCTTACTCACTGGAGTCTTTTACTTAGCCTGTACACATTAAGAAACAATGGAATTCAAACACATCTTTTTACAAATCTACAGTCTCCCTCCTGCGTACTCCCAACAGTATATGAGGGGCAGAGAACTGTTTTCAAAGTTTTGAAAACCCCTGCTCTACAAGTATAAACATAATATCTTTACAACTGTGTGGTAGCTAAACAGTACTGTGCAGAGGCCAATGTAATTGTGGAATTCACATAGAAATAGAAGGCATAAGCCATTTCTTAGAGTGTAAAAAACCCATATATTTTAAAATTCTCTGTACATGCTTTCAATGCAAAAATAGTTATAAAAATTATTGTCAAAACACTTCAAACAAAATTGTTTAAAAATTCTATTCTAGCACACCGTTTCCGAAACGCTGAATCCTGACCTGGTACTGGCCACACAATCCCGGTCAAATTGTCATGATATAAATATAATAAGGATAGATCTAAAAAATAAGAGTATACAATATTTTGCCCCAAGCAGACATTTTGTGAGATCTGACCCACGTTCAACAGAAACCAAGTGTAGACATTAATATATTTCATGAAAAGTGTGTGGAATTCAAATCTGTTCTATGCTACTTATTTATTGCAACTTATTGTCTTCACTGTTTTATTAGGTGGGCGACCTGTATTTTACCTGGGATTAACCATGGAAGCCAAAGTTTACAGTTGCCTGTGCAATTGTCATTGACAAGGAGAGGTAGTACACACAAAACAAAAATTAATATTGACAGAAAAATATCAAAAGTGCCCAGAGCCAATCTATTCATTAAAATCAAATTTTATTTCACCTCTACTGTTTCAAGAGCTTCAAAGTTGTCTTTAAAAGAGCATACTACAGGCAGTTGTAATAAATATATATGAAGACCACACATGAAAAATAGCGAGTCACAAAGGACTATGCTTTTTTTTTTCCATTATACATTATCCATTACATTTTCTAATTGCTGTTTTTTTTTTACTTGAAAAGTAGTTAAGTACATACTAAATACTATGTATGACTATATATATATATATGACGGTGGCCATTACTTAAAAAATAACAAAATGTGACTGCCATTTTTTCCAGTGTGGTCTTCATATATAAATAAGTCTTTGGTTACATATATATGGTAATCAAGTGGATAATCACATCCACACATGATAGATTGAGTCATTGACATGATTAATTGCGACAAAATCTTTGACTAGTGACTGAGTTGAAAGAGTGACAGGAGAGAAATTAATAAAAAAGGAAGATGGCTATCGTTGGTACATATACTTCCAGCTGTGGTAGATACATTCCCTTTCAGTTTTTACGGATACACGTAAGTCCACACTGTCATTGCACTGTGGGTCTCTTTGTAAAGTATCTTTTATATTTTAGCTTCTCTGACCATTTTCTTTTCTATCAATCATTTTAAGCTTGATTTTTTTTTAGCAAGTCTTTAAAGCTCAACATTTTTCAACACAATGCTTATCAAACAATGTGTTTCTCATTGCACGCCGAGAGTAGAAATAAATAAATAAGGAAGACTTAAAACATGTTTTCTGAAGGTTCTACACATTATTGAAGTTTTGTTGGAAGTTTGCTGTCCTGAGGCAGTCATTACTTGGATGTAATGAGGTCTTGTCTGATCCTTCCATGGCCTTTTTTAGCTCCACTCTTGCCTTGCGTACCACAAACCAAAGAAGAATGATTGTAATTAAAATCTGAAAGAATACACACAAAAATTGATTACAATAAGATTAAGATTATTAAATTATTTTTTTAATGAGATTAAAATCAATGAGAAACAGCAATAAATTAACCAATAGGCTATGGAAAGACTAAACAGGTTGTTGTTTTTTCTATTTCTGATAACAAATTTGTTTCATTTTGATTATCTAAATAGTCAAAGAAAATCTTAATATTTTTCCATACTTTATGTCAGCTTTGTCAGATGATATTTGTTGTAATCGTTATAATTATTTGTTGTTTTGTTCCCCTTTGTATAAGTGTTGTCCCCTTATGTTGTTACCCCAGAATTCCTCAGAACGACTGTTGTGACCTTGTTTACTACTTGGTGTGTGTCCCGTGTCAGTGTTATTCAGAATAAAGCCGTGTGTTGAATACTTAAGATGTTTTTTTAATTCATTCATTATTATTTACCAATATACTACACTATTGCATGTTTCTGAAGTATTTGTTGTTACTGTGCTTTATTTTCTACTTGTAGTGTTGTAATATTAAAATACATTAGAAGAGTCAATCAGACTTCCAAATAATTAAGTTCGGTTTAAAGATGATATAAAAGTGTAATTTATTTTAAAGAAATATAGAAATATAATGAAGATAATAACCCCCAGAAGGTTGGGCTTGTCTCCACAGGCATCGTTCCTAACTGTTTTAAATCCGCCATCGTCCGCCCACTCTTGAAGAAATCCGGACTTGATGTAAATGAATGCCGGAACTACCGTCCAGTATCAAACCTCCCCTACCTCTCCAAGCTCCTGGAGCGCATCATCCTTGAGCAATTGAACGTCCACCTGTCCCTGAACTCGCTTATGCCCGTGTTCCAGTCGGCATATCGCCCCAATCACAGCACTGAGACAGCACTACTGCGGATCACCACCGACCTCCTGAACGCCACAGACAGAGGTCTCGTCTCCGCCCTTGTGTTATTGGACTTGTCCGCGGCCTTCGACACGATCGACCACCACCTACTCATCGATCGCCTCAGCTTCACGTTCGGCATTCATGATATAGCCCTCTCCTGGTTCAAGAGCTACCTCGACGGTCGCTCCCAGACCGTCACTACTGAATCTTTGTCCTCCCAGCCCGTCACCGTCCGCTATGGTGTACCACAGGGGTCCGTCCTCGGCCCAGTCCTCTTCACTTTGTACACCCAACCCCTTTCCTTCGTCATCGAGCGACACAACCTTAATTTTCACTTTTTCGCTGATGACACCCAGCTCCTAAACAGCGCCAAGCCTGAGGACATCGACGAGCTCCTTGCTTCTATCTCCTGTTGTTTCCTGGACATCAAGAACTGGATGACAGAAAACAAGTTGAAGCTCAACAGCGATAAGACTGAAGCCCTACTCGTAGGAACGAGACAGAAGCTTGCTTCCCTCAGAGTGACTGACCTCCAGTTGGGTGACGTTACTGTGCCCTTCTCCTCAACGGTAAAGAGCCTCGGCATGTTTCTGGACTCCACTCTGTCCATGCAACCCCACATCTCCTTCCTGATCAAAACCTGCTTTTTTCACCTGCGACGTATTGCCACTATCCGTCGCTACCTCACTCCGGAAGCTTGTACCAAGCTCGTCATCACTCTCCTCTTCTCTCGTTTGGACTACTGTAACTCTCTTCTGGCCGGCCTTCCTGCCGCTTCCATTCAAGGACTCCAACGCGTCCAAAACTGCGCTGCCAGACTAGTCCTAAAGAAGAAGAAGTCCGACCACATTTCACCTCTGCTCTACTCTCTGCACTGGCTCCCTATTCAAAATAGGATTTTATATAAACTCGCATCTCTATGCTATAAATGCCTCAATGACTCTGCCCCGGATTATCTAATTTCCTGTCTGGAAATATATACAAAACCACGCCCACTTCGATCGGCTGCTCACAAACTCAATTTGACGATCCCGCGGACAAAACTCGTGACAGCTGGTCAGCGGGCCTTCACCTACTCCGGCCCCTCCGCATGGAACACCCTGCCACTCCAGCTGCGACAAAGCTCGAACTTTTACATTTTCAAGACCGGACTCAAGACTCACCTGTTTATTATTGACTCCTAGCCCACTTACATTTTTAAACATTTGTCTGTTATTGTTATCATCGTTAATTGTAATTGTAATTGTAATTGTAGATGTAATTGTTAAGCGCATAGAACTGATTGCGGGATATGCGCTATATAAGCTTCATTATTATTATTATTAATGCTACTGGCTTTAACTTAAAGTTTCCACTGGGCTGATTGTCAATCACACACAAAAAAAGCCAGGTTTCAGAAAATAATAGTGAAGATAAGGGGAAGGAGTGGGTTGATGTCAGCCTCTGCACCTCTCAACCCTGTCTGAAACACAAATCATTATCAGTCATCAATTGACAAGGCGTGACTTTTTCAAATGGAAGAGATCATGAACTGCCGGTGACATTTCCCGCCATTTACGTAAACTTTAAACATGCTTTTGCTGGTGTTTGACAATTTATTTCAACCTCAACGGCCAGTTCTGGTCTTTTAGAAATAAACAAAGGCTACAAGATTAGTGGAGGAATCCGTTTTTAACATCAATAGTGAGTAGGCCATCATTAATACGCAAAGTGTTAGTCGGGTTAAGTTAAATTTAGCTTTTTTTATCAAATAAATTAGTCAAGAGTTGCGTTTCTTGGTTACTAAAAAACACAATGCGTAGATTCATAAAAACAAAATAATGAAAATCCTTTTGCATTAAGCAATAAGTTTGATATTATAAATTGGTGATTCTTCACTTCTTTTTTTAAAAATACATCATTTTTTTTTTAAAACATCTTTTGGAAATGAAAAAAAATTTAATCCGCTAAAACTTTTCATACAACCAGTAATCCAGCACACAAGAATGTTTCAAAGCAAATGATCGAATGGGACCGGAAATGTTTTTCTCTTCGACCTTTTATGCATGCATAATCATTAAGACTTGTCAATGGGGTAATGGAAGTGATGGTAAAGGAGGGGTGTAAATAAAGTCACAGTGGCTGGGAATCATATGTTCCATGCTCTAACTGAACAGTTAATTAAATTGCTGGGAATCATATGCTCCATGCTCTAACTGAACAGTTAATTAAATTGCTGGGAATCATATGTTCCATGCTCTAACTGAACAGTTAATTAAATTGCTGGGAATCATATGCTCCATGCTCTAACTGAACAGTTAATTAAATTGCTGGGAATCATATGCTCCATGCTCTAACTGAACAGTTAATTAAATTGCTGGGAATCATATGTTCCAGGCTCTAACTGAACAGTTAATTAAATTGCTGGGAATCATATGCTCCATGCTCTAAGTGAACAGTTAATTAAATTGCTGGGAATCATATGCTCCATGCTCTAACTGAACAGTTAATTAAATTGCTGGGAATCATATGTTCCATGCTCTAACTGAACAGTTAATTAAATTGCTGGGAATCATATGTTCCATGCTCTAACTGAACAGTTAATTAAATTGCTGGGAATCTATTGAATTCTAATCAAATATAATGTTGCTGATCTGAAAGTAACAAAAGAAATTGACAAAAAGCATTGTAAAACAAACAGACCTGACTGCCAAATATACAAAATCCAGCTATTCTGTTGGAGTCATCAGACATGAGGTCTTGCATATTTCTTAACGTTGAGCCCATGTAACAATTTAAAACATTCATAGGAACCAAGCCACCAACACTGGAGATCAAATATCTTGGCAATGGCATGGAAGACAACTGAGGAGAGTATTCAGAAAAAAAAATTTTTTTTACAAATTGTCATTAACACTTGCCAAATCTTTTCTTTTTGTTTAACATAAGTTGCTTTTTTAATAAAGCTAGTAAGTAATTATTTAATTTGTTTCTAGAGCTACATTGATATAGCCAGTAGTTTTGACGAAACCTGTCTTGCAATCACACTTGTTAGGATGACAAACATAATATGTTGCATGTTACTAGGTTACTATAAATATGCATAGCTTTCTGACACAATGTTAACTATGCAGTATAGTAAAAAAAAAAATACACTGAAGGCGAGGAAACAACTAATAACTATACAATAACTAGGGGGAGCTATTATCTCCTACCAAGCATGTCCCCAGGTGGCAGATAGGGGAATGACCTTTAGATATAAAGGTTAGCCGTGAATACTGAATAACGGCTGCAGACCAACTGGTTTGCTGTCATGGAGGGTGAGGTGGGGTAATCCTATAGTAAGGATACTCTTTAAAAAAATGTCTCTAAAATCCAAGGAAATGACTGCAAAAAGTGAACATAGAGCGCTCTAACTCTAAACCCTGACAGATGAGGCCATTAGCTAGGGATAGCAGTTGTCTAGGAGAGAAAAATCTGAAAATAAATCAACTGCTGCCTTGCAGATGGTCTTGGCTGATCAAAGGCTATGGAAGCAAATCCAGACAAAACAGCAGGCTGAAGCCGGCACAAAACATACTGCCACGCAATTCTCAATGAATTGAGAACGAAGAAGAAGAATATAATTATAAAATAAAATATACTACTTGTTCTGAGAATTGAGTTGTAAAACAAATATTATCAGACATACACACATACAGACATCTTGTCTTAAATCTTCTACTAGATGAAAGTCACAATGATCAAGGCCACTGCATATCTCATTAACACGTTATTTAAAGCCTGTGTCAAGAGTATTGTAGTCTGCATATATTAAATAAAGCCTGTTTTGTCCCAATTCAATAAAGTCTATTTCCTCATCCAAATATCAGTTTTCAAATGCAGATCTGATGAGTAAACTTTGGCTCTCATTGGCCATATGTGTGCCCACACAATATATATAATTTTGAAAAAAAAATAATTTTGCATTTTTTTAATTAAATAATATTTTTTAGTTAGTTGCCTACTTTACAAAGACTACTAATTAAAGCTCAGTAGAATAATTAATCAGCAGTGCATTGAACTGGCATATTAAAGCTCCTGGATTGGAATCCTGGTGAAAACTAGCATTTTTTTATGGGACGCTAGAGTGTCCCTGAGTCTACCAAGCTCTGATGGATACCTGACAATAGTTGGGGTAACTTAAAGATGGCTGGGCATTGTGCTGGCCACACATCCCCTAAAATGCTGTGGCCACAGAAACTTGTGAACGCTGCTTCACCGGCCCTATGATCAATTTGGTCCGAGGGATACTTTACTATTTAGCAATATATCCTACAGCAGAACTGAATCCTCAGTATAGACCCTATGTTTTTAATCCATTTCAGACTCTTTGACTTGTTCCAAACAGGATATTTAAAACACATTTTTTTTTTAAATCTTAAGGGAAAATGATTTATCTGTTCCCCTAAAAAAAATGTCAAATTGCTATTGGCATATTGGGGTTGTATAAAATAAATATAAAACACTGCTAAATATCATCAAAATCGTAATAAGACAATAAGAAAATTTTCTAACTCTTTCTTTATTCTCATAGTTAATGAATTTACGAAACATTTACACCAAATACTAAACATGTAAAGATGAGCAAATATTATATTTATAGCTCAGGCTGTTCCAAAATTATATGCCTGTGGTAAGTCAAGACTTTGCCAAAATGAGTGTCACCCTTGTTTACTCATTTTGGCAGCCCATTAAGTAAGAATAATGTTAAAATACCTTCTAAAAACAAAGATCAGAGACCAAGTAATTTGTTAGCACCCAAAAAAAGGTGCTTTACAGTGAAAAACCTCAAAAGCATCTCTCATTAACATTATGTGTGCTCACCCCTGGTCTATAATAACAGACAAAACATTTTATACTTTTTGTAGTCTTTTTTTTTTGAATAGACACAATATGGATATCTAGCTCAGCTATTCACAGCAAACGATGTAGCCTAGATTAAATTGTGTATGCTCAAAACACAGAGACAAAAAATTTGAACTTGTGTATTTATTTGATAAATATCTAAGTAAGCGCCCTTACCGCAAACAGAGCATTCTGAAGACCAAATGGTATGGGAGTGAGCCTGGTTAAGGCCACAACCTTCATCCCATGAGGGCCACTGACAACACTGACGATGGCCTCTACTTTATACGAGTAGAACTTGGAGCGAAGGTAATCCAAGCACAAGAGGCGCATGGTGGGTGTAGATATACTCAGAGCAATGGACACACACAATGTGACTACAAGAGGCCCATAGAGAAATCCATACAAGTATCTGTGTACAAAAAACAAAATACCATAACCATTATTTAAACAACCAATCAAATTCCTTTGATTTACACTAAAAATTTTCAGACTTTCATAGAATCTCTGTTTTTCTTTACATTTTTAATAGAGAAAACTAATTTAAAAAAAATATTATGGGGCCGACCATAACTTGGTCTTATGGTTGACTTTTCGGACAGCAGTGGGACAGTTGGAAATTGGTTTGGTCACACTAAGTCATCAGAAAATGTTGAGTTTTACTTCATAAGACCTGCACTGGGAGCTCTATGTGCAAAAGAAACTGGTCAGCAAACATTCACTACCACCACCATCACTTTATTAACCATGTAACAATGATGTTGATTGGTGTGTCTCACAGCTCTAGCAATGCTTACAGTTACTGAGAGACAGTGTCTCACAGCTCTAGCAATGCTTACAGTTACTGAGAGACAGTGTCTCACAGCTCTAGCAATGCTTACAGTTACTGAGAGACAGTGTCTCACAGCTCTAGCAATGCTTACAGTTACTGAGAGACAGACTTACTGGCTACTATGATATTAATTTCCGTACTTGGATATATATTTCATGCACAAACCACTAAATCAATAGTTTATCATTTCTATCTATATATAAAAAACAAACAACAGATAAGAATGTTGCATTATATTTTTAACAAGTTTTTATGACCATGTTACATTGTTTGAGATGTCTATATATATAATCAATACTCAGTACAAAGAAGACTAAAGACTAACAGCTACATGTGTGGGGAAAAATCTATACTTTTAAAAATAAACATGTGTTCCTATCTTACAACACATTGTTGCATATATAAATATTGTATAAAACATATTTTTGAAATACAAATGTTCATTCAACTTTTTAAATGAGATTTAAAAAAAACACCTTGCAATTCAATATGATAAAAGAGTACCTATCTATTTGATCAAAGCCAATATGAATAATTTGGTTCGAATTGCACAGTAGAGTTAAAAAGAAATCTTAGTTAAGATTAAGATGTCTGTGATACATCTTTGTCATTCAACATTCACAAATCGACAATTTAGATTGATGGTAGTCTGAATAAATTGACAGGCTATATTAATTCTCACTTTGAAGGGTTGAGAGATCAATACCATGCTTCTTTTCTAGGCCTGGAAGCTGTTTGTCCCATGTTTAGAAGTGGCCAGATTTCCTAGCCTTGTTAACTAAAGTAATGTTTTCTAAGAGGCCAGCAGTTCTGCAGTTAGTACTTCAAGCAATTAATTATCTAGACAACCTGGGCTCTAGCCCTGCCACCAACCAACCCCTACAAACTGTCTGGAGGTTTACGCAATGGGCATAATAATCTTATTTCTAGAATGTCTGTTACTTATAAGACAGCATTATAAACTAAAGTCATCTTTTCTTCTAGCCCTTTAATCTAAAGTAGTCTCTATCTGATTTGGTAAAGCATTAACATAACAAATGCAGTTGTCCCATCATAATTCTTTAGATGTATAGATAGATCAGATAAGTTTTCTTACCCAGAAGTGACCATGAGTAATGACAGACCCCAGGCTATTGGGAAAGAGATGATCAGAAACAGCACTGCCAGGACGGACACGCTGACCACAAGATCAACATGCTCCAGCCACAGGAGGAGGGACCGAATGTGCCGATGGCCAAACACCAAGACCACAACAACAAACACGATGACCACTATGGAGCAAAGGGTGACCCTGTAGCACCTGTCATTTGAATCTGGAGAGTCTGTGATGATCGCATGCATCAGCACACTACCTGTATCTGGAGAGAGAGAGAGTTGAAACATGAACAGCTGGGGCATTGTAAAAAGTGCACAGAACCCAAATCACATTATAAACTAGAGTTAGGAATCATCTCTTTTTGTACTAGCATACACATTAAAATTATAATCTTTAAAAAAACGTTTTAATTACTGTAGTTAAAAATTAGTTATTTATTATTCCATATGACATCATGTATATGCGCTATTCATAACAATTGGTCTTTGAATGAGCTTTACATTTACCCTACGCTATTAAAATAAAAATAATAACTAGAGAATATACTGTCCCGGTTATTTCACAATCGCCTAAAAAGTCTTTTTTTTTTTTTTTTTTTAAGTTAAGAGTTGAAATGTATAGTTTAAACAGTCTTGTATTATATGGCAAATCACCTATATCTTAAACCAATCAGGAAACCTTTTTTTCTAAATAAAATGTACCAAAGTAACATAATAGAAGTAATACAGATGTTATTCAGTTTTTTTAAGTTTTCTAAAAACACAAAAAAGAATTGTAAAATGACTGTGATGAACCCAGTTCTTCAAACAGTTGTATTTTAAATGTCAACAATAATGCTTCTAATATCCCTGTAGTATATGATAGGCTCTATATACTTGTACTGACCTGAAACTTGCTGATCCTTAACTCTGTTCTGCCCTGACGTGTTCACACCGCCATCATCTTTCAAGTAAGGTTTCTGCTGAAATGCCTGGTTCTCAATGCCGTTCTTCCAGCCTGGATCGGTTTCCTTCTTGAGGACATCATCAACATGAACAGGCAGAAAGAGGGCATCGATCTCAGAGGACTCCCCCAGGAAGAGCTCCGAATTGATGGTAAATGTGCCCATAGCAAAGCTCGATCATGACATCATTACTAAGATGGCAAAGGTAAACAATTATAGATGGCGAAGGAATAAGAAAACAGTTAAAACATAATTGAACCAGCAGATGATTACCGCTATATGTCAACATTTAATTTTCTTAATAAATGAAAATATTGCCCTCCAGCTAAAGCTGTCTTACATGAAGACAGTCAACATATATTTGTTGGGTAAAACACTTGACAAAACAAACCATTTACACCAAATAGCAGTGGTTCCCAAGGCATGTGCCACGGCACCCTGGGGAGTGAGGGGGTGCTGTGTCTTTACAGGGGTGCAGTGGAATATTGTTAAGATTTTCATAATTTTTAAATATTTTTTTTATTAAATGTAGTAAAATGATAAATTGTTAAATGCCTTAACTCAAGGAAGAACACAATGGAAAAACTTAACTACAACTTCAAAAAAAAGGCACAGCAAGTGGAAATTTGTTGGAACCACTGCAATAAAGGCTAAATATAGTTTTAAACAAAACTTTCAACAGGTACAAGAAAAGCCACAGATTAAAGACTGCCAGGTAACTGATAAAATGTAAGCCTGCTTGTTCCTTAGTCAAGCCAAAAGGTCTTTTACTGAATTGGGAATGACATATTGTTGTGGACTTATTGATTAAAAACAAGCATGTGGTGTGTGTTAGTGTTGTTTGGGCAATGTTGTGGGTGGATGCCAGGTGAACTTGTGTGACTAACTTGTGTTTAACAGGGGACTGCTAGAGCATACTGCATGTATATACAGTGCCAATAGGACTGTTGTGGAGAGTTGCTGGCTGTAGTATTATATTTTATGTCTAGACCACTTACTTTTCTACTGGCTTAATCTGTGTGTTTATTAAAGTTTTCCTTTTGTTTTATGAAAGGAATTGTAAGAGTTAATGCTGTTATTAGATTCCACAGTCACCCCAGAACAGGCAGTATGAGGGTGTTAATGCAGACACTAATTTAGACAAATGGATTAGACCAGGGGTCGGCAACCTTTTGATAATAGTGTGCCAAAGTAGGATTTATAATTCATTCAGCATGCCATGAGCCTAAAATTTATCTTGTTCTAGCAATCAATTTCTTGTAGAAAAGACTTGCTTTTCGCTGTGTGTGGGATCTTACGCGTGCCATTGAACATCGCTCTGCATGCCAAGTCTGGCCGTAGGTTACCAACCCCTGGCTTAGACTAATATAGAACCTGCAGATATCTTTTCAGATATGCTCTTGGGTGTTGGAGCATTAGATTGTATCCTAAGAACAGGTGAAGGAATCAATAAGACTGTAGACTTGGTCATCCGACTATCATCATCTACAACAACGTCATCATTACAAACAACTGTAAAGGAAAGGAACAATTTTTACAATATTAAATTCAGTAATAGCTACAAAAAGCACTAGGGATACATCATTGTTAAAAAAAATTTTTATGTGATTTTCAATTTCCGGTATATAAAACTTATCTTATGTTTTAGTGGTGAGTTAAAAACAAAAACTATTTTTATCTATTTCAAGAGAAAGGAACAAGTAAACTAAAAAGTTTCACTATGCCCTTTTGTGGATCAAACAGACATTTTTCTATTTAATTGTATAACTACCCTAATATGTAAATAAACAAGTTTTGAATGTTTCAAGTGAGTACTAATGTAGTGATAGGTTTGGTGGTGACCTAAAGATAACTCTGCATACATCAATCAACTTTTGTTTTAGCAAGATAATGGCTAAGATTGGTTTCATAAATAAGTGATAAATAAGTGAACAGGGTATGAGATCTACACAGTATGTATGTCAACAATGGCATCAGTATTTCTTTTTAGTATTTAGTAACTGTGTTGTCAGTGGTAGTTTGATCTCTGTCTAAGCAACTACATTATTTACTTTGCTGTCAACACAGAAATAACCACAGAAATTATTTGGGGTGGTCATCACAGGAATGCAATCATTTCTGTTAACAACCTGACAGCAATATACCGGACCCATGACATAGTTTAGTCAGACCAAGTTGATCTTTAGGGCCGGTGCAGCAATGTACGCACATTTCTGTGCCCACTAGGGGGGATTGCGCAGCCAGCACAATGCCCAGCCGCTTTTACAACATATCTCAGGTACCTATCAGAGCTGGGTAGACTCAGAGACACCCTCCAAGACCCAGGAACAAACCCCATCCTTCTTAAGGATGCCCAAAAGATTTCAGTATGTCAGCAGAATGCGCTGCCACTATGACATAATTTAACTAAAGACATAAGTTGAGACAAAGATAAGCCTGTTGATCTAACTCAGAGACACACAATCATTGAAGGCACTTAGCATAGATGTCTTAAGTGCAAACCAGTCTGAGAAAAGCAAACAAAGAAAGGGGAGTTATTTAATTTGTTCAATCTAACTGTTAAAAAGAAGTCACTGAATTTATTTTCAACAGGCCACTATTTGCTAAATCTTAAAAACATTTTTTTTTTTAAATTTCTTTTAAAGCAGTTACTGCAACTATATTTTTTTTTTAGAAAGCTACAAAAGGAAGAAAAAATCTTCAAGCTAAGCAGGCCTATTGTACCAATGAATGAGTGTGCTGAGAGATGTTTAGTATCTCAGCTGACATACATACTGTGTAGATCTTATACCTGTTCACTTATTTATCACAGAATCTTATACAGAATCAAAAATAAATATTAAAACTGGATTGGGTAGGCTTTTGGAATTGTTGGAAGGGCTAGAAAGGCATATAGTTTCTAATAAGGTTGCTTGCAAACAAACAGTCGATTCTGGCCCGTGGAAGGAAAGGGTTGGACTAGAGTGTCAATATGAATAGATCTGATTGTCAGGATAGATCTGATTGTCTGGATAGATCTGATCATATGGATAGATTTGATTGTCAGGATAGATCTCATTGTCTGGATAGATCTGATTCAAGACACAATTAAAATAACAACAACAGTTATTTGAGTATTATTTTTACTATAGTGATATATTGATTGGTCCATAAGGAACCTCATATTTTGAATAAAAATAATAGCGTGAATCTAGTAGATATAGTTTAGAAGCATTGAAAAATCCAATCAATATAATACACATTAATGACAAGGCTTTATGGATAGAATGACAATGACTGGTCTGCTGTAAGTTCTTTATGGGGAGTTTAATACTAACAACATATTGTATAAATTATAATGCATAATGAACGCTTAAGCAACTGTAAATAAAGCAATGTGTTAGTATCCCGTTGGACCAAATTGATCCATAGGGCTGTTGATTTTAATGAATGTCAGGTACCCATCGAAGCTGGGTAGACTCAGGGACACCCTAAAGACCCGAGCAAAAAATCCTAGCCTCCACCAGGATTCAAACCCAGAACCTTTGGTTCACCAGCCGAACGCCCTGCCGCTCGGCCACTGAGTCCCGAAAGGGTTAGAATCCTTTCAAAAAATGTGTAATTAAATTACACACAAAATATAACAATCCACAAATTTAAAACAATAAAAATGACAAACATAAATCAAATAACATGCAAAACTGTAAACATATACTGCAATCTTTTTTTTTTAAATTTAAACTGAATATTTTTTCTTTTTCTTTTATTTCCAGTCAATATTTATTTTAAAAAAAAAGGATTTCTGTTGTAGGTTTATTAAAACAACAAAGCATTACAGACCTTGTAAAATTTCTAATTCAAAGAAATAATTCACCCTAATAGCATTTATACAGCAATAAAAGTAAGTCTATTTACTGATGAGTGCAAACTTAATTAACCATTATGCATCATTATACATTGATCACCATTGAAATAATAATGTTCTGTGTAGAGCTAGTAGATGTAGAAAATACTGAAACCTTCAGAAAATACTGAAACCTTCAGAAAATACTGGACACCCCTCAGAAAATGCCAGACACCTTTAGAAAATACCCGACACCTTCAGAAAATGCCAGACACCTTCAGAAAATGCCAGGCACCTTCAGAAAAAACTGCATACCTTCAAAAAATACTGGCACCTTCAGAAAATACTGCACACCTTCATAAAATACCTAACACTTTCAGAAAATACTGCACACCTTCATAAAATACCTAACACTTTCAGAAAATACTGCACACCTTCATAAAATACCTAACACTTTCAGAAAATACTGGACATTTTCCCAGTCTGCCACCCCAAGGTATCCTGCCCAAGGGTTAATTAACTATTTTGTTTTATGCCTGACAGTCTACTGACAAAACAGGACGCCTACTATTATTTTTTGTTCTTTGAAAAAATCCTGGCCACTGTCATTTGATACAAATGATGCAATATGCTGACAGATTTCAAACTATTGTGCTTTGCTTAGATGGTATTTACCAAGAATAAGAAAGTTGGCAATGTCAGCTACAGCACTGCTACGAGGATGGCTTCTGTACGTAGTTCTACACTAATTTAATTGCTAATGATTTCTATTTTAACTTATTAACTACAGTGAGCCGCTGGGAGTGCCAAAGCGATTAGTTCATTCCGTACCGCAAGCCGCTGACAGCGCCAAGTTTATTTCGCAGTGTTTAAAGCTAAATTTTTGCATTTTTTCTTTTAATTTTGTTCCAAAATTTGAAGTTATCAACAGGAAGTTTATTTATAATCCTGTTTTTGATTTCAAAGCGTAAACATTCTTAGTTTCTTTGCTACATTTCGGTAAAAATAAGGGAAAAAAATATTTTCTTTCCGTTTTAGGAAAATTGGTAATACTTAAGTGAAGCTGGTTCTAGAAAAGTAAACTTCTAAAAAATTCCAACTGAAAATTTTTCCGCGTGGAGCTATTGATAAGTGTCTTAGGAAGAGCGGCAGACTATTGAAAATGAAAAAAAATTATTTTCATTCAAAAAAAATGTATAATTTGTATTGCGTTTACAATAAATAGCCTTGTGACGTCACAGCCTGATCAAACACAATACATTATTGTCTGCTGCGCTTCTTAATTAAGACACTATCAATAGCTCCTCGTACCAACATTTTCAGTCAGAATTCCTGAGAAGCAATAAAAAAATAAAATTACTCTTGCCATATATTTAATAAGAATTAGCACCAAAAAATCACACACAAAATCTTATTACCTAGAACACGACACCTACCTCTTGCTCGCCATGCTTTCTTCTATAGCCTACACTTCCTGTCCCAAGATATGGCCAAGTTGGCTATGTATAGCCAAATAAAAAAACAACAAAGCTATCCCTATCCTATAACCTAACCCTGAACCTACAGACCCCTACTAAAACCTACCATAAATAGTAACATATCTAGTGGAAAAAATCTGGTCGGAGAGAGAAGCATATATGTGCTACATGGAGTGTGTCAGTGCGTTTGATATTATGGGATAAAATAAAAATAAATAAACAAACCAATGGGACGTAACACAATTTTAATGTACAACACTACAACACAAAGTGCTCAAGGGAAGCAAAATTATTTCATAAAACATGTAAAATTAACAAATTTTTTACATTAAATAAAAAAAATCACAGAAATGGAACCGTTCAATGAAACTCGATTTTCGTATTCAGAACAAAAAGATCTTTAAAACTTAAAAAAAAAATAGAACCAATTACACTAACTAAAGTATAGCCAGAAAATGTTTAAGTTTAGGCTTCTAAGGCTAGAATCTAGATTGATAACGTTATCTTGTTTGTTTAAATACCACTCAATTAATTTCATCTTGGATTTATTATGTTCATTTTTGGATATAGGCCTACTTAAAATAATTATGAGTGAAAGTTATAAAAAAAAATTCATTTTGGAAAAAACGAAATATGATTATGATTATGAGTTATGAATATGAGGTAAAAGTAAAGTGTCAATTTGCGTCTAATTTTTTTTTTTAAATCACATTTCTACCTATATTTTTGTCTAAATCAACAAATTAACCATCTTTTGATTATATTGATCTTAAACAAAAGTATTTTTCCAACAAAATGGTTTAATTTGTTTTAAAATCCATCAGTGGATAAGAGAACACAACACACATTCACATATGTAGGCCTACACACACCCGCATGAAAAAAAACGGGACACAAATTTCATTCGGCCACAGCTTGTTTTTTTTTTTACTGCTTTCAATTCAGTAGTTAATCAGTTAATGCGTAAGAAAACTGCCGAAAACTATAACAACTTACCTGTGATGTCGTAGGACCATTTGTTGTGAAAATATAAAACTACATAGATGTTGGTTAAAATTTATATAATGCTGACAGTACACTGCCTGAGGTTGATAACGATAGTGGATGGAAAGTTAATTAAACTTCGTCTTAAAAGAGGTAGATACGGTAATAAACTAGATAGTAGACAAAACGTAACACAAACATTTATAAGCTTACTGCAAATAGATCTCACTAAATATTTTGTTACTGTCTTAGCTTAGGTATTACTGTCTACACTGTTTTACGTGTTTTCCCCCCGTTCCGAATAGGCCTACCTAGACTTATGAGCGTGATTTGTCGCAGGGAGATTGTAGGTTATTCATCTAGTCATAATATATTCTACCTCATTAGCCTACGTATGACCGTATGACTTATTATATGCTATGAGTAGTAGGCCTATGAGTCTATGAGGTATGCTACACTCTACACAAACCCTCGAGACGGACGGATGCCGTCAACACAAACAAAAAGTCAGATATTTTCATACCCCCTCCCATTTGTTGCGCTCCTTTGCTAACAATTTGTTTACCCCCCTCCCATATGTAGGCCTACACATTTTCTCTCCCCTCCCCCCCCCCTTTTTACGGTACGCAAAAAAATGGATGGTCGTATCATATTATATTATAGTCGTATGTCTTATATTTATAGGACTATATGGGACTATAATATAATCTATATAATGAGCTCCGTAGGGGAAAATATGTCAATGAACAAGATTATAGATCATGCAGTAGTAGAGGCAGCATGTCAAAATATTAAAATTTTCTTCAAAATATGACAATTTCGCCCATCATTCAAAAACCCCGGTGTCATATATATTGTGCCCCATTTTACAAAACTTACAGTTACTACCTTACAGTTGCTAAGAGGGGGCGAGGGGGGCGGACCGCCCCGGATGACAGCATATGGGGGGTGACACTTTGTCACCTTCAACAAAATTTTTCAGCCAGACTAAGGTGCAAAAATAGTCTGAAATAGTCATGAACAATCAAAGGATCATCTGTCGTGCTTGGAGAAGTGGAAAACACTGGTTTCAGGACTCCAGCTGCAAACAACCATCGATGCAGCAACCATTTCCTTGGTGGAGAAAGAGAAAAAGAAGTTCAAAGACATTCTGCACAGAGTTTTATATGTGATACTTTTCCTTGCACGACAGAACCTGTCATTTAGAGGACATCGAGAGGATGCGATATCATTAAACAAAGGTAACTTCTTGGCGATATTCTCGAGAAACTAGAAAACGAAGGACTGGATATTCAGTTATATCGCGGTCAAGGGTACGATAATGCAGCAAGCATGTCCGGAATCCAAGGTGGTGTGCAACAAAAGATCAAAGACATTAATCGAAGGCAATTTTTGTACCTTGTTCCAATCATTCTTTGAACCTTTGTGGCAAACATTCGTTTGCTAACAATCCGTCTTGTGTAACGTTTTTTGGAAGTCTTGAGGCGCTGTTCCCCTTTTTTGCCCTGTCGACCCATCGCTGGGATGTACTAGTGAAATACACAGGTCTAACATTGAAGAGACTGTCCACAACTCGATGGACTGCACATGCTGATGCAGTGAAGCCAGTGATACAGAAGTTTAACCAGTTTGTGGAAGCCATTGAAGCTCTGTGTGATGTCGAAGAAAGCGTCGAGACAAGAGGCGCTGCGCACAGTCTGTTCCCAACTATATGCAACTTTTCTTTCATTTCTGGGGTGACGTTTAACAAGAAATCGACTTAGCACAGAAGTACATGCAAACACCAGGTATTACTTGCAACCAAACTAAGGGCTCTCAAGGTCTTTTTGGAAGAGCAGCGTACGAAGGTTGTTGACAATGCCGTCCAGCAGGCACTTGCGAAATGTGAAGAACTTGTTATCCCTACAGAGAAGAGAATCATAAGAAAGATAAGATTACCAGGAGAGGGGGTAAGAGATGCTGGATTGTCATTGCACCAGGAGACCAAGAGAGCAATGTTAGAGTGTCTGGACCGTTTTCATATGGAGTTAGATACGAGAGGAAAGGCAGTGAATGACATTTTGCTGACTTTTTCTGCCGTTCAGCCAGACCATATTATTTGTGCCAACGACAAAGAAATACAGTTGTCTGTTACCAAGCTCACAGCCGTGTATGATAATCAGCCTGAAGAAGACCTTTGTCTAGAAATACCACGTTTAAGGCGAAACCTACAAGCAGCCGAAATAAACTTGGAGGAAGCCAAGCACTGGACTGTACTGCGATTCCTACGGTTTATCATTAAGTGGGACTTTGTTGAATCATTGCCATATCTTACGCTGATTCTTTCTGACAATATGTGTTTCTGTGGCATTGTGTGAAAGAAGTTTCTCCAAAATGAAACTTATAAAAAATTACCTCCTGTCAACCATGAGCCAGTGGAGATTGTCGGATCTGGCTGTTCTGTCTATTTAATACAAGCTTACAAGACAAATTGATAGTAACCATGTCATTGACCTGTTTGCCACAATGAAAACAAGAAGACATTCCTTCTAGGACTATAGTGTCGAAGGACATTCTTTTGGTCTGTGCATTGCCGTGTTTTGCACTTAGATGTTCTGAAAGTGAACAGTTGCATTTTAAAAATCTTTGGATTTGAACTAAGCTTATTTGTTTTGTGGTTTTGGATTCGGATTTTGTCTTGGATCATACATGTAAGCAGTAACGTAACCGGTAAGTAGAGTAAAGTAGAGCCTAGAGGTAGAGTATGTATGGAGATTTAGCTACAACTAACCATTCAGCATACGGTCATGTAGGGTCACTGGGGTGACATTTGAACGGACCGTCCCGGGTGACGTTTACCCTAGCTACGCCACTGCTGCCTTATAACTGCCGATGTTATAGATAAGGCGCGTCCCTTCTCAAAACATGGAAATCAAACCCATATAGGCTTACCCAACTATTGCTACTTTTAGGCTATAGGCCTAATGTGTATAGAATTAACGTAGCCTTGGGAAGGGGACCGGGGACAATTTCAAATTATGAAAAAGATCGATACGGAGCGGATAGGATAGGAATGGTAGCCACGTTACATTCTGTACCCATGAGCCTGTAAAGTCGGCGAAGTGTGTAAAGTGTAAACCACGCAGGCACAGTACAGACATACTCGTTCTATTATCGTAGGCTATATATTACAGACGCTCAATCCTTCTATAGAGAAGATTATTGCGTCCTACGCCCATCCGTGGTCTGAGATATAGTCTTGCATCTTTTAATTGTTAATGTTTTAAATTATGTTAATTTACTGGTTTTCCTGTTTTTTTTTCAGGCAACCCATTCAATGTCCGAATGCCACTCGGGAAGAAAGAGTACTTAAAATGTATGCATTATTGTCCTCGCTTAAGGCATGGATAAGGAAAATGGTAGGCCTATTGTCCATATAGATATATTATTATAGGCCTATATGTTTATATGCGAGCATTGCAACAGGCTGCATGTTATTGGGTTGTATTTCTCTACTTTATGTCCTTATATGCATTATTACTACTGTACTCTTTGCCCTTCTGTCCTCTAGTGTTTCTAGGTTTAGTGATTTGACTATTGGTGTTACTCTTGTTTGTAATAATGTGAATATTAACTAGACTCAAGTAATGTAACGTGCACCTCTTTTCTAAATTTGTTCGGCAGATTCGTCCGTTTTTTAAAGGCAATTTTAGTATGGTTTCAAATGTGGTCTTGAGGGGATGTGACCGCTTTAGACGGGGGCATCCCCGTGTCAGACAAAATCCGCTCGACCAATGCCGTACTACCAGCCAACATCGCAGGAATACGAGGTGTGCCCTGTACGACTGTACGACTCGATAGGTGAAGCAAATGTAGACTACCTTATCTTATACATTACAGACCAAACCAGGAAACCAGTAATTTAAACTTGGCATCTTATATCTTATAAGTTTACAGACGTTCCTTCTAGATAGAAGATTATTACGTCCATTAGGCCCAAAACTCCTGCAGGGCGACAGGGATCCGTCGGTGGCAGGGATAGAACCCGCGACCTGTCCGTTGGTTTTTGGTTGACAGTCCGGTGAACTAACCGCTGCAAGACTAGACTCGGACCACGGATGAGCGTAGGACGCAATAACCTTCTCTATAGAAGGAGCGTCTGTAATGTATAAAATAAGATGTGTTACCCCGGGCAAGGCCAGAAAATTAGCTAGTATTTATATATATAGTTCAGTGTAGTGGACTGGTAGATTTAACATCTCCAGCTATTAAAGAACTACCCAAGGGTTGTAACTCTATTAATACATTTTGTAGCATCATTTGTTTATGCATCATCGATATGTCTTCACTTGTTGATTTGTGTGTAAAGAGAGAGCTGGTCAATTCCAATTTTGATCATTATCAGCTTTCTCTTGAATCTATTCCTGTGTATGAAACGCTTTTGGATAAATGTAAGAGTAAAAGTAAAGTAGTAAGAATACATATTTTGACATAATTATATTTAATTGATATTGGTATCTGGTATTCAACGTATTGATTGAGTATTGCAGTATTAATTGCATTGCAGTGCAGATGATTCAATGATTGCAGTTAGTCTGAGTTAGTTGAGTTAGGCTATAGTGTATAGGCCTATATAGGGCCTAGTTATTGTTATTGATAACTTATTGATATTGCAGCAGTTCACTGACACTGTAGGCTATTGTATTGCCGTTGCGGCGTTGCCAGTATACAGCTAATTAAAATTTCAGTATTGGACTATCCGCTATCCCCTATTGGCATAGCCATGGCATATTTTAGAAATACAACACTGATTGATTAGGGATTAGGCCTACACTGTGCACACAACAGTTGTGATCACAACACAATAAGTCAATAAGTTTAACTAACAATCCGTTACAATGCCAATGCTCAGATAAACACAAATTTCAAACACTTTCCTTATCCCTTGCCTTGTGTTGTCTTTACTTTATACTTTATAACTTTATAAGCTTAGAAGTTAGTGTCTTTCAGTCAAGACGCAAACAAGTAAGTTTCATAGTGGTAAGTGTAGGGTAAGTTCTTTATTAATTAGTTTAAGTCAAGGCTCTTTTATCTTATATTATATTACAGACGCTCTTTCTATAAAGAAGATTATTTTGCCCTATGCTCATCCATGGTCTGAGTCTAGTCTTCAGAATTCATAATAATATATCTTAGAAAAGTTTCAGAAGTATTACAAATAAAATAAATTAAGATTGAATTAGATTGTCAAGTCATTTCTTCTTCTTCTTCTTCGTTCTCAAATGTTATGATTGGGAGGATTCAGACAACAAGTGCGATAGTTGTAATGAACTGCGCCGTGGCTGTCAGTTGCTCTTGTCCACCGAACAGTTTGTCGTTGAAGGTAGCCCCCAGGGGCCAAAATGCTGACCGGGTAGAAAGATACAGAGGGCAGGTCTGATAGACATGCTCCGCATTTTCGGGAGCTGTTTCGCAGGGGCACATTTCGCTTGCTCCGATTCGTAGTTTGCGGAACATATGTTGCTTTAGCCTGTTGTGACCAGTCCTTAGTCTGAAGATGATGTGTTGAAATTTGCGGGAGAGTTTGTAGTAAGCATCAATCTTTGGGTTGTTTTGTTGCAGCTCAGACCATCTTTCGGATTCATTCCTTTTGAGTATTGCCTTTATTTCTTCGGGGTGTAGAGATGGGTCTGTCTGGTTTTGTCTGCCTCCAGCTTTAGCTAAGATGTCGGCAGTGTCATTTCCTTCATTTTGTATATGCCCAGGGATCCATTGGAGAAGCAGTTCTTTAGTTATTTTGCTCAGCTTTAAAAGTTCTGTACTGAGTGACTGGTTGATCGGGGCATTTGGGTTTTTTAGAGACTGGAGTACTGTTTTGACGTTAGTGAAGATGACAATCCGGCTGTTGGGGGATTGAGTGTGGCTTGTTAGTATATTTGCAGCAAGTTCAATTGCTTTTCTTTCTGCTCTAGTGCTATCTGAGAGGCTACCTGTGACAGTGGCTTTTTCTAGGAGTTCTCCATTTGGCCACTCTATGAAAATGCCGGCTCCTCCATTTTTCAAATCTTTTCCAGTTGACCCATCAGTATAGACTCTGGTCCATGCATTTTGGGGGTATTGTTCTCTAATGATGTTGTTTACTGCTTCTTTTAGTATTTTGGGCGTGTAGTCAGATTTTTTCCCTATGTTGCTTAGTTCGTCTCTGATTTTTAGAGTAGGGCTTGGGTCCCAGGGGGGGGGGGGGGGAGTGGCTGTGGGGTTGGGTAGGTTCAATTGCAATGTTTTCTATTTTATATTTACTTTTTAGATGTTTGGCTTCTTGTATAAAATTGGATCTTTGAAGTCTTTTTGTTGATGAGGTTTTGAGTAACTTGGGTTTTAGAGGGTGATGACCTGATGCTTCTAACTTGGTGAAGTGAGTAAGGTGAGTTTTGGTTTCTCGTCTAGTTTCCATAGAGCTTAGGTTAGTTGCATCCTCCATTGCTCTGATCGGGGTAGTTTTCATTGCTCCTGTTATGATTCGAAGTCCTAGGTTTTGAACTTTGTCTATTTTTCGGAGGTTTGATTGGGCCGCCGAACCCCACACTGTGGCTCCATATTCTAGGGTAGGCCTTATATAACTGGTGTATGTTTTTTTCAAGATAGAGTGATTTGCATCCCAATCTGAGTCAGCAAGTTTTTTCATCAAAGCTAGTCTTTGGATTCCCTTTTTCTGTGTGTTTTCTATTTGATTTTTCCAGGTTAGTATTGGGTCAAACGTAACTCCTAGATATGTGGGATTGTCATTTTTTTCAAGGATTGTTTTGTCTAAGGTCGGTTTGTGTATTTGTACTTTAGTAGATAGAGAGAAAATTGAGTATGTAGTCTTTTTTGAGTTTATGGTCATTCCCCATTCTTTGGACCATAGGTTGAGGTTGTTTAGTGCATCTTGTAGCCTAAATTTTGAGGTGCCTATATATTCTTCTGTGCTTATTAGAGCAAGATCGTCAGCGTACATGCTGCTTTTTACTTTTCTAGGAATATGTTGAATTAGGTCATTTATGAAAATGAGAAATAGTGTGGGTGACAGTACACCTTCCTGGGGAACTCCATTTTGTATTGTTGCTATGTTGCTCCTTTTTCCTTGCAAGTTGACTATAGCTTTTTGATTTGTTAGGTATTATGTAATCCAGTTTAACATTTTGTGGGATATATGGTTGTTTAATAGCTTTAAGATTAGACCTTCTTTCCAGACCTTATCGAATGCTTTTTCTAGGTCGACCCAGACAATGGTCGTTGGTTTCTTTTCCTGGAATCCATCTTCTATTTCTTGGGCTATATAAGCTATTTGGTGTTCTGTTGATCGACATTTTCTGAAACCTGCCTGTTCATCTGCTAGTATATTTTCATATTCAAGAAGCCATGTGAGCCTGTTGTTGACCATTCTTTCCATTAGTAATGATTAGTTTGCAGACGCAACTGGTTAAACTTATTGGGCGGTAGCTGTCAACTTGGTTTCTTGGTTTACCATGCTTTAGTATAGGGATCATGATAGCTTTTTTCCAGACAGTTGGAATTTTTCCTGACTTCCAGCTAGCATTGAATATTTGCAGTAGTTTTTTCTTTGCCAGAGGTCCTAAATGAATAAGCATATCATTTGAGATCTTGTCTGATCCTGGAGCTTGTTTGGGTTTGAGAAGTTTCAGTGAGTCATCGAACTCTTTCATGCTGAGATTTGCTGTCATTCCATGAGAGTGTGGTGTGGACATTTTTGGAGCTTTCTCTATGTGGTCATTGACTTCTCATTGAATATGAACAAATTACAATAAGCCTATAAAAAGTATCAGTAGCAGAGCCATACAATTTGTTTGCTATTAGCATTAGTCATCATATCACTTAGAAACACTCAGGAGGTTTCTCAGGTCAGCAGAGGAAAGGAAAGAATTTTTAAAGTACAAAATTGACAATTATGATATAATTTTGTAGACATGAATTAAAATATTCAGAAATACATAGAACATAATGTGAGAAAAAATCCCTGCCCACAAAAACCAGGAATTAGTTAGGGAAAAGGTTATCAGAACAATAAAAAGGCTAATATAAAGGTAAAGGCCTACAAAAAAAGTCATGGATGGACATATTTTATTATTTGAATATTTTTTAAAGAGTCTGTGTTGCTGGTTTATGTTTGGCAGGACTGCCTATTTTTACTGCTCTGATAATAGTTACTTTTAATAAATTTTATGAGACATTTAATTTAGTGTTTTCAAAAAGTGTAGAAAATGTCCCAAATTTTTCTAAATCTTCAATGCATTTATAAGGGTATAAAAAGTAGTATTCCTGAATCATCTGAAAACTTATTATTAGGCCTACCTTTGTTTTTTGACATAACTATCTTTTGTAAATCTTACAAACTATATAAAGCAATTTTACAATCGGCCAGCTAACATTAAAGCTTTATATACAGACACAATGTCGCTGTTTCAATTAGGCCTATCATTGTCGAATAAATGGTAGGCCCTATAAAATATTCACCGGATTTTTATACAGGACAGGGTTCCCACTGCTAATTTTAATGATTGAGTGGCGGCCCATAGCAGCAGGGGTGACGGGCAATGATGATGATGATGATTGCATTTTGAGAAAATCAATTAAATAGTTTTGGGAAATCATAACATAATATCATATAACTTTGTGTTATAGATATAGATGTGGCCAAGCCTTCAGAAACTAGTTTCTCCTCCCATCATGCCAAGCTTTTCAGCCTTCACAATCATGTTTTTTCTGATCCTTGGAATGATTCTACAATTTATTTTTGTGATAAAGAATGGAACATCGGAAGCATTTCTTTTGGAAAGGTAAGAAAAATAATTTTTAATTCGATTAACATGATACTGATACTATTTAAAGATGTAACAATTACAATGGGAAAAAAGCTGGATTTAACCATATTCATAATCTTGAGCATTTTGTTTATTAATAAGAATAAGATTACTTGTAGTTTACCAGTACATATATAAATAGATAACTATAACTTTTCTTTTTTAGCTTCTGGTACTTTAAAAATTCTAATGCCTTTGAAATACTGCATCTATTATTAAATCCTACTTCCTTATCCTTTATTTGAGTCATGACAATTTTTTTCTATAAATGCATCTATCCTCTTCAAGTTTTGTCTTTTCTTCCTTTGAAAAAACCTTGTGAGCTACTGAGATGTTGGACAAGTTTGAAGTACTGGTAATTAAGTAATATTATTTCATATCAACAACTTATAATTTTCTTCTATGAACAGATTGGCAAGCCGGTCTTATACGATTCACACTTTCAAGTCCCTGAAGCTGCCAATCTAAGACTTAAGCCATCCAGATTTAACGTTACTTTAAGTTTTCCAAGTCCAAACCTCGCAGTCATAGTAAATGGTGCTGACACGCTCTATTTACTGGACACTGGTGACAGGCGCTCACAAAATAAATGGAAGGTAAGCAACACAAAGGAAACACTTGTCTTCTGTTTGTGATATTTAAAAAAAAAAAGAAACTGTATACCAGCAGTCAAGCAAATTTATAGTAAACATTATTTAAGATGATTTATTGCAGTATTAATTATGTCTTACTTGTCTATCATTATTTTTAGACTTGGCCAATGTACATTATTATTTTAATATTTTGTTTACTGTTATTGCATTACTGGGGAAATAAACAAAACATCTAAAGGGTAGGGCGTAACTCAGTATATACATCCACATTTGTATGTACTTTTAGCAGAATTAAGGTACAAATTGTAGCTGAATATTGTTATAATGTGCAAAGTTTATTCTCTTGAAAATCTCCCCATCCCCTAACCCAATGTCCTGTTACTCGCTCACTTCCAAGGGTAGCAGCAGCTAGGACTTTGACAAAACTGATCAAGTCCAGAATATGTAATTTAAACACTTTTTATTTATTGCAAAATAATTTTCTTCTTTTTTTTTCAAAACTATTTGTGGAAGTAATAGTTGCAGAGCCAAATAGTGCCCAAAAAATAGATATTCATCCCAGGCAACTTCTGTTTAGGCCCTGATAAATGGTAATTGTTTATCCACCAAGTGACATTACAGATACAAATATCTCCTTTTCAAACAAGTTAAATATTTGTTAACTGGAAAATTTTCAAATGATTAAACCTATTTTATTAAACATTAATTTGAAATAATGTAGTTATGGCTTAAATCTTTGATATTATTTCTTATGAAGGGGACATAAGTGGATCTTGTGACGTTTCCTTGTATAATGACTTCCTGTTTTCAAACTTCAGGTCTTGCTAAAAGAGACGGTGCATGTGGCAGGACAAGCCGGTGTTTTGGTAGATAGTGTTCAGTGGATAGATGGGGAAAACAGAAGAGTAGAGTGCCTTCTGGCATCAGTTGAAGAAGTGGAAGGAGAAGTTAAAGAAAAGCACAGGACACCTTGGATTTCAGTTCTTTCATGGATAACTTGGCTTTCTGGTGATTTTAAATAATGTTTTGATTGACATATTGTAAACAGGGCTCCTAATGTCCTAATACCATCTAAAAAATACAGGAACTCCAGAAAATGGGCTAAAAAATTTTAGAAGTCCAAAAATCCTTGAAATTTCCATGAACTTTCCTATTTTCCCTGAAATTTAGCAAGCAGATTTATAGAGCTATTTTTATTTCAAGTAGATAACAAAGTAACTAATTTTTTGTCCTCAATTTTTTTCCCCAGTAATTTAGTTTTGAAGTGTCATTTGGGTGCTTGCCCAAACTTTGCCTGTTGTGGCGCCCCTATCTAAAGTTACACTACTTAAGACGGCAAAGTTCTGCTACTTTTGACCCTTTTAAATTTTTCTTTATGGAATTATATGTCAAAGTGTAAATGTATATTGTAGTACGTAAAGTACCCGTCAGACCCAATTGATCTATAGGGCAGATGAAGCAGCGTCCACCTGTTTCTGTGGCCACAGCGTACAATGGGATTGTGTGGCCAGTACAATGCCCAGCCAGCCTCAAAGCTGGGTATACTCAGGGACACCCTCCAGACTCGAGAATAAATCCTAGCCTTCACAAGGATTTGAATCCAGGACATTCGGTGTGCCAGCCAAATGCACTACTGCTGTTTGGCCAGCGTGCCCCCAAATGTCTATAATAGATGACATTAATTATTTACAATTGACTGCTAATGAAATTGCTATGCATGTTTTCTTTGTAGTTTTATTATTAGTTTATAGACATAGTTAAATATTAAAAGAATAATATTATGAAATTAAGGATATATTTCCTTTGCATACTTTATTAAGTGGATGGAACGCATTGGAATATTGAAAGAACAAGAACTCTGGAAGGGTCGCGTCCCTTTGACTATGCAAGCTTTGATCCTCAGGGGCAGGCCGTGAATATTATTGCTGACGATTGCTATAAGATGGTAGAAGATTCTCTTAAACCAGTTGATAGTGGAGAATCATGTGAGGTGGCTGGACAAGAAGGTTAGTAGCAGTCGCACATCATGCTTGCTAAAATATATTTATCAAAGACATTTATTTAAATACTGTTTAAGAATAGATTATCTTTAAGCTCTGTAAAAAAAAAAAGTACCCGGTCGGACCAAATAGATCCATTGGTCTGGTGAAGCTGCGTGCATTAGTTTCTGTGGCCACTACATACTATGGGATTGTATGGCCAGCACAATGCCCAGCCACCTTTACATTACTCCAACTAAAGTCGGGTACCCATCAGAGCTGAATCAGGGACACCCCAGTTCTGGGAACAAATCCTAGCCTTCACAAGGATTCAAACCCAGGACCTATTCAATAGGTCTTTAAAAATCATTGAGTTTCAATTAAGTTTTTACTTGGTCCAGAAATCAATGTATAATATTTCTTCTTCAACTTAGAAACCAAGTCCTTCTATACCTGGAGTCAGACACAAAGTGATTTGAATGTGCACCTCACCATTCCTGAGGGATTAACAAAAGCAAATCTAAATATTGAAATTTCCGGGACCAGATTAGAGATAGCTGTGAAGAATGGGATAGACATGATTAAAGGAAACCTTCATGCCCGTGTAGAAGTGGACGCCTGCACGTGGACACTGGATGGCCGCAGGTATGGTGAAGACAACAAAATATTCGTAAAACTTATTTGTTATATTATTGTATTTCAACACATATATATGAATTGAAAATGTATTCTTTTATAATATAGGTTAGAGCTTTTTCTTCAAAAAGTTGAGGACGCCATATGGCCCACAGTTGTGGTCGGAGATGCCAGGGGGGAATTAGTGATGACACCAGAACACATCGATACCATACATGCCAGATTAGCTAATTTAACTTCAGAAGATTGGGTCAGTACTTTTTATTTATTTTGCTGGAAAGTTTTTAGATAATACATTTTTTATCTTTACATCTAAGCAATACTTTGTGTCAAATATATTCTATGTTTGTATTAAAAAACTTTCATTTTTTTAGAATCCTAATCCTGATGGAAAAGAAAAACCATACAATTCCCAAATGCTGGAAGAGTGTGACGCTGTGGATGATGAGGGTATAATGATCATGAGATTTGATGGGGAAACACACCAGATAACACACAAGGTAGTGGATTTTTTTTTTTTGAAGAAAAAAAAGAGCATAATTTTTATTGTAGGATTTTCAATTAATTTCTTTGTCCTAAGACTGCAAGACATTAATATATCTTTGTCACATTTTATATCACATTTCTATTTGATTTGATTATTTAGTCTTCACAACAAATTATAACAATAGAATCATCAGCTTCAAGAGAATGATTCAGACTGGAATTAATAAGACGTATTTTAAAAAAAAATTTGTATCCCCATACTATCCCTATTTACTTAAAATAGTACAACTTGTAATAAAGATGATACAGGCAATTTATTTTTTCACTGTAACTGTAACCAAATTTTCTCTACAAAAATTAATGTTTAAAAATTTGGACTAAAAAATTGATCGTCACAAAGTTTTTAAAATCGTTATTGACATTAGAAAATTTAAACAAAACTACATTTATCTTTCACTTTTGCTTGGTTGGCTGTGCAGAAAGGAAAAAGGCAATATTTTTTTAATTAAAGCTATAAATGGTAATGTTGTAGACTTGTACATTAAATGTAATCTATAAAAAATTAAAAAAAAATAAAGTACCCTTCTGACCAAATTGATCAAATGTAATGTAGTAGACACATTTCTGGTTTTAATGTGATTTAGAATTTTTTTTATAAATTGCATATTTTTAGTTTCTTTTATTTTCTTTTTTAATTCAATTTCTAAAATGATTTTATTTACATCAGTAAATGAAAAGTTCATTGTTGAATATTTCAGGTCATGGCCAGCAATCAGTTTCTCTTCAGCACAGTCATTAAATCTGACAAAGCACCCGCTATTTGCTTAAGGCATGATGTCGATGGATTTCTGTGGCAGTTATCCGATACCATCCAGCCATCAAAATCTCCATGGGAGCACATTGGTGTACTCAATGCCTTCGGCTACGTCCTGGCATCCAAGCAGCAAAAGCGCTTCTGCTCCTGCTCCCCAGACATGTCCATTGCGGCCATAGCAGACGCCCAGCGGCACATCTACCTTTACAAGCAGGAGGTGTCTGTCATGACACCCCTGCGCAACAGAAAGACTGGCCAACATGTCAGGAGTGTTGCCAAGCAGCACGTCTTGTCTATCGATGCCTCCCCTGCCCCTGATGTTATTCTGGGTCTTAAAGTTACCAATTCCATAATGTTTGTGGCAACAGAACAGAAAATATTTTCCTATGTGATCAAATCAAGCGAATGAGTTTGTTCTCATCAATGGAATGAAAAAAGCATTTTTACCAGATTTTTTGTTTTTTAATGTTTATGTATTTGGAAATTGAAAAGAACATTAAAAATAAAATTAAGTAACACAATTTATTTATAGTCAGTAAATTATTTTTTTTATTATTCACTTGAGAAAATCCAAACATTTTATACCTTTATATATTTACAATGTAACTAAACATAAATCCAAAAGTAATGGAGAAATTCAATTTATCACATATACAAATTGACTAAGAATTTATCTATAAGCTACCTATTGATTTAAAATTTACAACATTCCTAGCTACAAATCAGACCTAACCCCAAATCCAGGTCCTCTTGGGGGTTCTGTGAGTGAAGTGAGACCATCTTTAGGTTCTGATGCAAATCTTCCTTTTTGACCACTCCTGGAACAAACAAACAAACCAAAAAATGTCATTTCCACCACATAGTCTATAGTATGTCTAAAGAGGCATACACAGGATACATATTTGCATTTAGAAGAGAAAAAAAACTAACTGTGGTCCAGGCTTTGGCTTTCTTCCTGCTTTAATTTCATTCAAAATTCTGTTGATGTCATCCACAGTTAAGTCCTCCTAAAAGAAAAGGAAATATAATTGTTAGCTTTAAGAGAATGATTCAGACTGGAATCAATTAAAAAAAAATTGAAAGAAAAAACAATTATGATAAACTTTTAGATGAAAAATTAATTTTGCAATATTTTTCTTGTTCTTTAATTTTAAATTACAATTTAAATACTAGTTAAATTATAATTTCAAGAAATATGAATAAAAATTATTATTTTATTTACAATAAATAATATCAATTTAATGGATTTTATAAAGAAAACTGAGATCAACTTTTTATGTCATAAATAAAACTTTATAATATCATTATATTATTGGATCTTCCTTTCACATGAATTCTTAAATAATTGCATTGTAATCATTAAAAAAAAAGAAGTACCATATTGAAAAACTGTACAAATAAACATATTTTTATGTTTAATTCCCCATTTCAATAGTTTAAGGGATTAACTTGTTTTGGGTATAGATATGAAACTTTTGATATAAATATAAGCAGGAACATAAACAAAGTATAGAAATTTTGATGACAGAAGCAACAAAAATATTTTAAAAAATATGAAACATTTGACGAAAGCAGCAGTGTAAACAATTATAAACATTTTGATGACAGAAGCAACACTAATAAACAAAGTCTGACAAATTTGATAGAAGCATCAACATTATCAAAGTAATAGAACTTTTGATGACAGAAGCAACAATTATAATGATAAACAAAGTATGAAACTTTTGATAGAACCAGCAATAATAAGTAACCCGTAACTATGAAATACTGTTCACTTACATAATAATCATCATTTATCTGTACCATTGGTGCATTGACACATGCACCTAAACATTCCACTTCAGCTAAAGTAAACATCTTATCTTTGGTAGTGTGGCCAACATCAATACCTAGATACATTCAATACAAAAACTAGAATGTCACCTCATTTTATTCATTAAAATTATCTTTGGATACAAATGAATATGAGCAGAGAAAACTTACATTACAGCAATAACAAATTAAAGATGGCATTATTGAAAAGTACCCCCTCCCCCCATTTCTTTCAATATTTAAATTATCAAGTTTTTTATTCTTTAAAAAAACAACAATAATTGATTAAGATGAAAGCTGACCTATATTTTTTTTAATAGCTTCTAGAATCACATCAGAGCCAACTCCATTCAAGATACAAGGTGTGGTAGTGCAAATCTGTACAAAGTATTTCCCAACTGGTTCTCTGTCAACAGAAATAAATATTACCCAGTTTTTGTGACACCTATATAATTACAATTAGGGAAAAAAGAAACAATACATTTTAAAATGAAATCCTTGGTATAAAACTACTTCAAAACTACGTCCTGTTTTATTTTAAAACTGCTAAATAGAGACTTCTAGACCCGTAGTTTCATTTCAAACACTGTTCACCAGTTTTGATTCTCTGGCATACAATGGGAAAGCGTGGCTAGCACTCAGCAGAGACTTTAAATGAAATTAAGAGTTGCTCTAATACTCAATGATCACAGAGAAAAAGAAAAAAAAAAGGACCCTGGCTTTAAAAAGGGTTTGGTCCCACAGCTTTTAGCTTACCCTTTATTCACATACCTAAAAATTTAATAATTTTTTTTAAAGTGCTATGCAATACAAAAAAATCGGATAGGAAATTGCTAGCTCTTTAGTTTTACTAAGTTATAACACACAAAAGCATTATTCAGACCTATTGAACATTGTATAAAATGTTGCCACTTCATAAACCCTCATCCTAGGCATCTTCAAGATTTCCGCTACTTTGTGCATAGCAGATATTGGCAGCCAGTCTAGAAAAGAAAAAGAAAACTGAGTGCATGTTTCAATAAAAAACATTTTGCTGCATTGTCCAGTTTCAAACATATAATATAATAATAATAGTGCTTGTATTTACAGAATAGCGCAAATCCTGTTGATGACAGCTCTACGCGCTGACGACAGTTACAGAATACAGACAATATATGTACACGCGAATACTGATACTGGAATAGGTGAGTCTCCAGTCGGCTCCTTAAGGTGTCGAAGCTAGGGCTCTGGCGAAGCTGTAGTGAGAGGTGATTCCAGGCGGACGGTCCCGCGGAGGAGAATGCACTTTGGCCAGCGGACACTAACCTCGCAAAAGGGATCTGAAGAGTCAGCGTGTCAGAAGCTGAGCAAAATGGACGGATTGGGTGTAGAGCTCAATATATAGATATATGCTATGTTAATAGACACCAACCAAACAACAGAGATCAATGTGTTTTAATAAATACTTCTTACTGTCATTCTGTCTCTGAGCAAGATCCAGGAGGGGAAGACAAGCTGCGGCTTCATGACCTTTAGGGTAGTTTGATATAATCAAATCACAGCGCTGTAATACAAGATAAAAATTATCATGAAGAAAAAAGTGTAAGCCATGCGAGCAAACAACAATCAGATATGGTATGAAGCAACAAAAGGGTAATATGGTCAGGTATTGAGCAGTGATGCTAGAAAATTGAAACTTTTGAAAAGATTAGATTATTAAACTTTAACTGTCGGCTTTAAATTGTGGTATTTTATACAAATCAGTTCTTATTTTAACATATAAATTGTAAACATAATCATAAACACATTTTATTTATGAGAATGATTTGAATCTCTCATGTTACCTCCATTTATAAAGCAATTTGTAAGAGTTGGAATACTACATACTGTAATGAAATGATTTATTATTGTTTATGAATACACTAAACCACAAAACTGTAAAGGATCATTTATTTAATGATAACTTGAACAATACAATTAACCTTCAAACGTGAGAGACAGGAAGGACGACGTGCCTAAAAACAACACAGGAAGTGGACACAAATCTTTTGTGTTAAGTCTAAATAACGAAACATTAAGTGTCCAAATACCGATTCTCACTACACATACCTTTTTATTTTCTGGAGTGAAGTCAAATGCAACATTTGTATTGTTCTCTGGAGTATCTCTGTGCTGAAAATGGAATACAAAGATGCAAACTAATATTAGTTTGTCCATTGCCGTTATACCTTTAAAAAAAAGCATTATCATTAAATAAAACAGGATCACAGCTGAGAGATAAATAATACTTACCACAAAAGACTTATCACTACATGCTGTGGCACTGCCATGAAAAGTTCGTTTTATCTGTAAAGTGTAAAGAAATAATACTTTTTAAAATTAATTTAGCTACAGTACATAAAAAAGCAAAATACTTTTTCTTTATTTTCTTTGCAAATAGTGCAAGCTAATACTAAATACTATCAATTAAAAGTTAATGTATGTCAATATTCATTACATTTAAACTAATGTTTGAGGGTCATATATATGACAAGAAGTAAGTAAGGCAAGGTATCCCTTCTGGTTTTTCAGGTCACTGAATTCATTCATGAATCATTTATTTATTATAATTTGTGATCTCATTGTTCACAAGTTTATTTACCTCTTGATCTTGTTTGTTAAAACTGGGCTAAGACTAAGTCACTATTAATACTATTATATTATTAAGTGTAAACAGTACCAAGTGTTAGATTACATTATTTAAGTTGTATGTTTCGAGGATTTTGACTTGTCAAATGTCAGTATTGAGTAGGATGACCCGGTGAAGTTTTAAGAGAGATAGTTGTTGAGTTGTTAGGCTGAGTTAAAGTTAAACTAGTTAGACTAGTTGAAGAGCAATGCTTTTATTAATGAGTAATCAGAAAGCATTGCGATTTAATTTGAATGTATTCACAAATCTTAACAGTAACCGGTTCGCATTTATTTTTTTTACATAAATAAACAAGGAAATCACATACAGCAGAGGCTAATAAATATTTGCGAAAAGTAGATAGCATTTTTGTTGATATTTCTTGCTTGTGACCTTCCCCTACTTATGGAAACAAAAAAGGTTGAATCAGAGATTCGCAGTAAATAACAAAAAGATGAAAAATAAATGCAAAAACTTTGATGCAAATTCACTGCGGAAGGAATACTATTCTACTTCCTTAGCAGCATAAACAATTTTTAAAGTGCTTGTATACATACTAAATCTAAATTTGTGTTTTAAGAATGGACGATCTCACACATTTTATATTATTCGTGGGTCAACTAGGGTCTGGGTAGTAAGAATGTTAAACTTTAAATAAATTGAAAGCTGCCAACAAATTAAAAAAGGTTGCAAAGCAGATTTAGTTTTGTTACCAGCTACTATTAAAAATAATGAACAAACCAAAACAGTCACTTCAACGGAAAGAAAAAAGAGCAAAATATAAACGCATGCCTGGCGCATTTAAAGTGCACGTACTACTTGAAATAACTGATGAAAAATTTGTGCTAAGGGATGTTTACAATGATATGTCTGTTGCACAACTTAAGGATGAAGTTGAAGTGGTTACTGGAATACCAGTGTCGTTGCAAAGACTAAGTTATCTAGACGAAGGTTGAATGAAAACATGTTCAGATATTCTTTCATTTTATATGTTTATTAATAGCCTATTATTTTTTTATATTAAATATAGCCTTTTTATTAATAATAATTATCATAAACTAGTAGGCATATTTTTTACTTTTACAATTCATTCTAAGAATAAATTAAAGACTATTATCCTTAATGATTAAATAGGATGATTAGCCTAACTTATAATAGACATGAATTGAATTTAAGCAGTAGTCTTAACTCTACCTACTATATTATGCTATCAGCCACAATTTATATTTAAACAATAGACATCTGTTGCCATGCTGTCTATACTTATCCAACATTTATTTGCCTTTAAAAATAAATAATCTTCTTGTAACATCTTCTATTAGGAGAACTACAGGACCATACAGATATTCGAAGCAATGACTTTGTGCCTAATTGCACTATAAAGCTTAAAGTATGGCCTATGTACAGGGAGCTGGTTGAAGCAGTTGTTGCAAATGATATTGATTGGGTTAGTGTTTTTTTAAAATTTATCGATCATATAGCCTAGAGGTGGTGTTGATTGCACATATCATATACATGTCCCCTATAGCCAGATTCTTCAAACATTTATGCCATGTTCTATCAAAAACTGGGAAAAGTTAATTGCTAAGGAATATGTGATGGACTTTTTAAAAAGACTGCTATATCAATAATAATTTTTTTTTGTCTGATGGATTAGATAAATCACTTATTATAGATGTGTCAAGGCCTATATCAATGTAATCATTAAAGCTACACTGTAGGCTACACATTTTTCAGGTTTCAAGTTTTAAATTAATATCATCTTAAGTTAGTGTTTCCGTGTAGGACATATTTAGAAAGTAGATTTGCTAATATTGGTTTGTCTGATTCATCCATCCCTTAAAGTAGTGGATTAAAGGCACATCTGTACCCATGGGTCTCAAAGCTAATGAGACCTTATCCATCAGGGAGTTTATCTGTGGGCTACTAGACATGAAGGACAGCCCCTCCCCATTGTGGCCCCAGAACTCATTGCACAAGTTCTGAGCACATCCGGCTCATCCCTTTTTTAAAGTGTGCAGAACAAATTATTACCTGATCACAACATAACCAGGCGACATTACATGTACACCAGAAAATGACTTTTTAAAATGATCTGGCATCATGCCAGGAACAATTCTGCTTGTGGTAAGTGCACCCACGGATTCCTAGGATGTGACAAGCCCTGTTACTCTTCCCCTCCTCTTTTACGGTGAGACCCTAATACCAAAAGTCTTTCAAGAATTTGTTTTTCTATTTCATTCACAAGCAAGGATCTGACAGTATAGATCAGAATTTTCCAATGAATATATTTTAACCTCTCATAAATGTTTAGCTAGGCTCTTACAATACACACGCTTTACCTGAGTGTGCCAAGAAGTTTGTCTAAAGAAGTCTTTTATAAATATATATTTTGTTCAGAACTAAATAATTTTTCAACAATGAAATAACTCAAACAATGAAAAGTGCACATGATTATTTTAATATGAGTAATTCTGATCTGTTTTGATACTTGGTGTGGATAACCTTCATATACTGTATAACAAATTACAGGCAAAGCGGCAAAGGATATTATTATATGAACATAAAATACTTTCATTCCATGGTTCAGATCCTTATAATGTTCTTTCATAGAAATATGTTATCACATTTGAAACAAATAAAACATAACATAACAATATGTAATGTAAATCAAAAGTACTGGTATATTTTAAAAAATGTATTACTCTATCTAAATGTACTCTGATTAGGTATTCAGATTAGGTGTGACAGAGTCATCAGATTATCATACACCTACCAGTGATTACATGTCAAAAAAGTCCAGGAAATTGTGGCTGGAAGAAAGAGCTTTTATTGCTCTGTGTCTTGCTGCACACAGGGGATATGAAGAGATGACTGTAAAACTTATTGAAAATGGTAAGCAAAGGTATACAAATAATAATTCATGTGTGAACATAAATCCATCATTTGATGAGCACTTTGGTAAACATCTGAGGCAGCATTAAAACCTAATATTTTTTTTTATCCCAAGGATCTTTGTAAACAAATATTAATTAGCTTAACACAAAAATATATATTGACAATGTCTGGAACATTTAGGAAGCTTATCTAAAGAAACATTTTGCCAAAAATGCATCTATTAAAAATATATTTTCTGTTGAGTAGATTGTGAGGAAATATCTTCTTTTTTTTTTAGGGGTTGTATGTATTATACTATCGGCACAGATTGATATCAACAATGATCTACAATACAAACATTACAATATTAATAGTGGACCAATAGTAAATCAATAAAGTGTGCTCTCTGAACAATAAAAAATAATTGCTTTTTGTTTATTTTAATGTAAAATTTTCCCAAAGACAAATTAAATATTATTTGTTTATATTTTATGCAAAGTTAAGTGGGTTTTTCTCTTTTGTGTGTGTGTGTGCATGGGAGGTGGGGGGGAGGGAAGGAAGGTTTATAGTATAGTCTATAATTGATATATTTTTTGTTGTTCTATAAATAATCAATTTAAAACATTATTATTAACAAAGCATTTTTTAAAAGCATATATTATTATTATAGGTATTTTATCAATTTAAGTGAAATAAAATTTACTTCAATTCTTTGTCAATTTTATACTATGTTTATCCTTTTTTTAAAAACATATACTCTAGGAGCCAAAGTAAACATGACAACAGCAACAGGAAAAACAGCTTTACATTTAGCTGCTGCCAAGAGCAATGGAGAGATCATCAATGTACTACTTCATAGTGGTTAGTAGAGAAAAAATGTTTCTTACCTTTAATTTTAGTTTGCATTAGCAGTGATTTTACATACTAATAATGGTGATCAGCCCTGCTTTCTATGACGTAGCATTTCTTTTTTTGATTCAGTCAAGACAACAAAATAAAATACTTTTTTTTTACCAACTTTCTTTAGCAGATGGCCATGACTTACAATATTGCTTTTTTTTAAAATGGAATTTGTATTTTTGTGTTGTACTTTCTACTCAAAATTACATAATTGTATGTAGTTTTTTCATTTAATGTAAATTGAAGACAAAATATATATTCTTGTGTCAACCACTAGTTGATAAAAAAATATGTTGTTTGCTTTTTAAAAATTATAATAGGTGTTGATGTCAATGTGGAGGATCAAAATGGTAACACAGCTTTAGCCATTGCAGAGAAATTTGGAAGTAAAGTTTGTGCCAGGAATCTTTTTCAGTTTCAGTGGCAGCAGAGAGCTAAAAAGTCAAAACCGTCACAAAAAGTCAGTTGCTTTAAAAAAATAAATAATTTTGTGCTGAAAGTTGACAGAAAGTATGCTAGTTTGACAGGATATTTAGACTTGAAAGTGATCTGTATGCATTCTATAGGGAACAGATTGTCTCAGACACTTTGAGATTCTGAGACAAAATAGTCTTGTAAAAGGAGTTTAAAGACCTTTCTCTTTACTAGCAGCTGTGTACCTTATGTACCCATACATCTGTCACTGCTATAAAAATCATGAGCGCACTGAGCATTCTAAATGTAATAGCATGGATAGAAGCGCTATATAAAAAACAATGATCATTCATCTAAATACAATGACCTTCATGATGAGAGCTTCTTATATTAAATTTAACATATTATGCTCTATCATTCTTTTTCTTTAATTTTTATCTTGATTGCATCATCCTTTTTTCAAAAGTTTGTAAACAGATAACAGTTTATGGAAAAGAATTATAATTGCATTTTAACATTGTAATGTAATTTTATACTTGAGATTTTTTTATTTGAAGCTATGAAGTGATGATAGACTTAGATATATGCCTTACTAGAATAGCAAAGATATTTTCTAACCATGTTTGCATATGTAAAAGTTTACTTATTAAATAACTTGTTAGACGGTTTTATAACCTAAAAGTTGTAAAAAAAACTATGTGCATTTAATAATGAATTTTGTACTGTGTATTTTGTTCAGGTGCCATTGTTTGCTCATCAATACCATGATTCCAGTTTTCCTGTTTGGAAGAGAGGCAGATCCGCTCAGATTTATGTCTCTACTGTTTTAAAACCAGGTGAATACGAGGGAACAGCGCTTAGCGCCCCAAAGAGTGGCAGGCATCCTTCTCTTATTCACAAGCAGATCAGAGACGCCACTTTTTTCAGCGACTCACAGGACAGCAGTTCAGTTGGCATGGACAGCAGTTTAGAAGGTACTTAAGTAGAAGAAGTGTAGAAAGTATTAAAGTATAAGCAGTGAAAACGGAATAAAAAGAACATATTTTTTTTTTTCATACTTCCACTTGCATACTTAGGCTATTTATAATGCTGGTTGAAGCATATACCATATTTGAATAGGCTTTGCATTACAAATGAGATTGTGTGGTCAGCATATAAATAAATAGCCCTTACGTTATTTGCCCATGAAATGAGACTCAGATGAGACCTACAGATATAAGGAAAGATTCTGACCAAAGCATCTGATACTTAAAAAAATATAATTAACTGCATTTTTAGACTTATATATGACATCTTGGGGGCATGGTGGCAGAGCGACAGCATGTTTGGCTGGCAAACCAAAGGTCCTGGGTTTGAATCCTGGAGGCTAGTATTTTTTCCCTGGTCTGAAGGGTGTCCCTGAGTCTACTCAGCTCTGATGGGTACCTGACCTTAGTTGGGGTAAAGTAAAGGCAGCTGTGCTTAGTGCTGGTCACACAATTCCCTAGTTTGCAGTGGCCACAGAAACTGGTGAGTGCTGCTTCACTGGCCCTATGGATCAATTTGGTCTGACGGGATATTTTACTTTTTACTATGACATCTTATGAATTTCTGATGCCAGAAAAAAGAGGGGATCTTCTAATCAGCCCTAGTCTCTCCAAGGCCCGATCACAAAATTTGAATAACATAAATTGTAAACAGTTGACCATTGTTGAAAAATATTAGTTTAGAATCTGTCAAAAATATTTCAACTAAACTAGCTTGATTGAAACATTGTTACCAAATATTTATTTCTGTACATTATTACATTAATACAGAGTTTGGAATGTTGCCTCCAATAAGTAAAGAACAAAAGAAGAAAAAGTAAGCTTGCATAAATAGTTTACTTTTACTATTTAACTAGTTTTTTAGTTTATTTCTCACTTGCTGCATTTATTATTCTGAATATTCATCACCTTTATATGCATTTCATTGTTGTTTTTTTATGACTTATTCTTTGACAAGTCTTAAGAAACCAATGTCTTATGATGAGTGGATCGGAAAGCAGAAAGAAATGGAGAGAAATAAGATTCTAGAAAAAAAGAAAAAGGAAGAGGAAGAACTCAAAAGAAAGTTGGAAGAAGAGGAAAAGTAAGTTGATTGAATTGTTCAAAGTAAATTTTTCTGATCAATTACATTTAAGTAACATTTTGTTACACACTATTTAGCCACTAGGATATTATTTAAAAAAGAAATTAAGCTTAAACTGCAAATACACAAAAGAAATCTATTTTTTTTTAAACAGTGAACTTGAAGTTGTGTTTATTGTTTTATCAATGTTAATTACTCTTTATAAGTCAGTATTAATGTCTGCTGCTTGGTTTATTTCTGTTGCAGGAAGAAAGAAGAAATTGAAAAACTGAGTTATGAACAATGGTTGTTTGATAGAGAGCAAGAGAAATTGGACAAGTCTCCACGGATACTGTCTAAAAGCCAATATTTGGCACAGGAAAATCTGTCATCCCTTCCAGTTCATCAAGATGGGGCTTTCAGAGTTTATCTACGTAGTTTAGGCAAGTCCAAATCCGGCATTTATTATGAAGATTGGTTGAATGAAAAGGAAAGAGAGATAAATGAATTGGTTAAACAGCTGCATGCCAAAGGATAGATTAAGTAGCCGTTCACAGCGGCTAGTGAATATATTAAACCTGTAAGGATTATGATTACCTTTTAACAGGGTTCTCACATTTTTTCTGGAAAAAAATTCAAGGCTGTTTTCATACTATTTCAAGGCTATACGAGTTAAATTCCAGGCTGCGTCAACACGTTATTTGGAAAATGGTCACACGCCTAAGTTATCTAAATATGGCGTGAATGAGGTATTTATCCAAGGCTCGATCAGTGGGCGTTTATGGCTTATAAAAATTCGATTGGCGTCTTTTGTCTGACCTTGTTTTCTATAATAAATTTAGATATAAATATAGATAAATTTCCAGGCTGACAGGATATTTTTCAAGGCTAAAATGCCAATATTCAAGGTTGTCCAGGCCTTGATTTGTTTTTTTGTAACTCCAGACTTTTCCAGACTGTGTGAGAACCCTGCTTTTAATGTATAGCCCATTTTTTGCCAAAAAATGTAACACTTTCTTCTTCATGTTTATAGTTGTAAATAAAAGTATAATTAATGAGTGTCATAATTTTTGTTTCATATTTATTAAAAATGAAATTTTATTATTAGACTATTTTATTATTAGACTAACATACTGTAGCTGCTAAAAGTGAATATTAGAATAAATAAAAATATTGCTTACTTTTACAAACAATAAATGCCTTTAGAGAAATTATGTTTTTTTTTTTTACCAATGCATTTGAACATTTTGCACTGAAGGTAAAACCAAGTGATACAGATGGTCAATATTATAATAAAAGTAGCGAAAGAGAAATCCTTAAATACATCTGACACAATGTACGTGTATGGCAAAGAGCCTCATTAATAACATCAGATTAAACATATCCTAATGTCTATTACAAAAGTCTTTTAAAAGGAATCATGGTGCTGTATTAAGTGGAAGATGGTGCATGTATTCCATTTAACTTTCGGATCCAGCCCACAATTGTCAAGTAAATGTGATAGAATGGAGTCTCACTCTAAGCCACATATGACCATCAGTATCATTAATGGTGAATTCTTTAAATTTTGGTTCAATATAAATGTTTATTGGCCAAATGCATAAGCTTAGATTTTATGTCAAATAACAAACTTTTTCTTGGAAATGAAGAAACGATTACATTTGTTACTTATTTATTACACTATATGTTACGGTTCATTATAATAAAATTTACTATTGCTGTAATTTAATGGGTTGTTTTGGTTTTATTGTTCTGCAGTAAACAAAAATTAAATTAATGAAAGATATACTTTTAGGTGACCAGAAATTATAAGTTTTATGTTTTAATTTAGTTTAAAAAAATGCAATATTTGGAAGAAAAACTTATTTTCACCCACAATATTTCAAACATAAAATATTAATTTTTAGTAATTATAATGGCTTGCAATTTAAGCTTTTATATGTTCATTTTATTTTTAAAACACTTTTATAAATCTCATTTGTAATCAACTTAGGAAGTTAATAACACTTAAAATGTGAAAAAAATATTTGCACTTGACTAAATATATAGTAAATTGTCAATCTAAATGATCTCCTTTACAAGGTCCATATTATTATGTAAAATTGTAAGATAAAGAACACTATTTTGAATGCCATTAAATGTCAAAGAAATTTTTTTTTTTAATGGTTTTCATTGACAATCTGAATTTAATTATTATAACTATCTTTAACAAAGCCAAGATAAGAAAAGTTATGATGGAGCAAATGTTTAAAAACACGCAAATAAAATGCACATTTTGAAAAGATAACACAATATATAATACATCATTAAGTTACATTTTTTAATAATGAAAAACTTGTGTGTCTGTGTCCAACACACATACATGCATACATACAAATGAACAAATTTCTTCCAATTAAACACATTATTTACAATTAGTAGTAGCGGGGATGAGTCTTTACTTGGTGAAGGAACGAACATGTCTTCCACCATCTCTTCTGCCTCGAAAACCTCCGCCAGCAAAACGCCTGAAATAAATAATTGCACTGAAATATTGTCAAAACATACAATAGGACTTTTTTCTCCCATCAATATATAAGTAAAGTATCCCTTCAGAACAAATTGATCATTGGGTTGGTGAAGCAGCATTAACAAGTTTCTGTGGCCACGGCAAACTAGGAGTTGTGTGGCCGGCACAATGCCCAGCCACGTTGATTTTATTGAAATATTGTCAAAACATACAACGGGCCTTTTTTTTCCACTTTTTTTCTCCCGAAATGTGATGTGATAATAATAATAATATTTGTATAGCGCTGCCAACAAACAATGCCCAACGGCCTTTTTGTTTTACCCCAACTAATCCTAGCCATCACCAGAATTCGTACCCAGAACCTCCAGTAGGCCAGCAGAACGCGCTGCCACTCTGCCGCTTCATCAGTAAATGTGAACTGTGCAACTGCTGTGTGATTTCATAAGTTTCAGTGTTTTATGCTAATGCCCTGTGGCATTATTTAATCTCGTGTATTAAACTTTAAAAAAACTTTCATATAAAAAACAGGGGAAAAAAAGTTAACATAAAAAAAAAAAAAAGAAAGACAAGGATAAAAAAATCCATGGCTATTGATGTACTTACCCTGCCTCCCCCACATCTCGTCCTCTGCCCCATTGATTGCCTCTAGCAACTCGTCCTGGAGAAAAGCGTCCATTTCTATTCCCATGTCTATCTGGTGGTGGCCCTTGTCTTTCAGACCTAAGTTAAAACAGACAACAACAGTCAGTGTTAACACACAGTGGCACTTTGTTCAGCTTGGACTGTACAGATAAACCAAATGATTATATCTTATTCCTTTAATCCCATCCATCTGGTTCTCTAAATGGCACTTACCCCCGAGGAAACTGTCTTGGGGCCATGAAATTCGCCCTAGACCTATCAAGTGCTAGAAGGCCACCTCGAGCTGTAGAACAAAAAATTGGATGAATATAAAATAATGTACAGAATTCATCAACATATTGATGATCAATACTTTCAATGCAATAAGAAAAACTAGCCCAGTTCTTACTTCCTCTGTGGGATGATGGGTGCGGTCCTAGAGGTGGCGGCGCTTCATGCAGCATTGCCTCTCTCCTGCTGTAGGGAGCCGGAGGAGTGTAGAACCGACCACGCTGTGGGATCCCGAAACCACGACCTCTGTCAAATCCTCTACCCCTGGACAGTTCCTGGAATAAGAAAAACACACACACAGTGAATTTAAAGCAACAAATTATAATTTAAATGTGATCATGAGCTTAAACATTATTTTTATTTGAAACAAATATGAGATGAAGGACATTTCCTGTCAAACACAAAGATTGGCAGACAAACATAAATCAACTACCCTGAACAATAACCAAAACTTATTAACTTACAAAAGGGTGATTTAATTCCATGCCAAATTTATGAAAAAATGTCCATTTTTATTAAAGCCCAAAAAAGAGTAATAAGGTGGGTTTATATTACAAAATTTGTAAACATTTTTTTAGGTTTATAAAGATTAAGTTTATTATTAAATGAAAGATTATTGGATAACTGTTTTAAAACTTCTTCGTTTAGTAGAACTAAAATTACTAATGGAAAAGAAAATGTACCTTTAGGAAACCTAAACACCTTGCTAGTGCCCACAATAACTTGGGCAATAGTATTGACAAACAAAAGTAATTTAAATCACATAAAATAAACCCCATGTCTTTCTTTGGGTCAATTTTCTTTTAGCATGGTGGACGAATGTCATGCCATGGAGAGAACAGATTTTAAAAGTCCAAAAACTTACATCAGCTTTTTCTCTGTTGTCCCTGTTCCCCAAGATGATGGGTGGGGTCATGGGAGGTCGCAGCGGCTGCTGTTGATGCTGTTGTTGCTGCTGCTCTTGCTGCTGCTGGCTGTTCTCCATCTTCACAAAGTCATCAACGTGCATGGAGGGTGGCCTGGAGGTGTTGGCCGCCCTGGTTCTGAACAGGTCGTTGCTTCTGCTGCCGGTCAACAGACCATGGGACATGATGCCTCGACCTCTCATTGGCGCCACTAATACAAACAGGAATATATTTTTTATTTCAAATGCATTTAAAAAACAACAAAAAATAGATAAGTAAAAACAGTATTTATAAAGAGCAGAAACAACATACATCTGATTTTAATACTGCAATTCATATTTTTTAAATAGAAATAATAAAATTAATGGTGAAACAATTGAAACATCTAGATAGACATATCAGACAATTTACCGAAGGGTTTTCTTCCAGTTTTTCCTCCTCTGTTGATGTTAATGATTTCATGGGATTTCCGTCTGTCCCTAAATAGCATTAAAAGTCAATTATTAGTTCCAGTCAATAATTGGTTCCAGATAAGAATTTTGTAAAGATCAAAAGCTTTTTAAACATAAAAGATTGCATTGAATGTATTCAATGTACCTTAATTTTTTTTATATATATTGACCAATCAACTTTGAAACATTATAAAATTATGTTATCCAATCAACATTGAGACAGTGTGTTATAAATTGATTTGACCAATGAACATTAAGTCTTTGTGTCAACTTACTTTGGTCGTTTTGGTCTGACAATGTCCTCTTCAGCCGTGGAGGCTTCTTTCTTTAACTCTTCCTCTAGGTTGAAATCTGGCAGATGGTGCTCACAGATGGCCTGCAGATCACACCGTAAAACTTCTGGCTCAGCATCCGGCTCATCAGATGCTGGGTTGGCCAGCCAGTAGCTGGGGCTCAGTCTTTCATCTTCCGAATCCAGTATGGTGAAGACTGCCCTCTGGTTGAAGAGGTCGGTGAGTGAGGCAGGTAGGGGCAGCACAATGGATTCCACATCTAGACAGTTTTAAAGATATATAGATGTTTGCATGTGCAATCATGACAAAAAGTTATCAGTAGGTCCTAAAATGCAGAATTGTTAGTTAAATTTATTTTAAGGTGATAATAACTAGATACAGAATACATTACCTACTGCTTAGTTTAGATTAAGAAGAACCATCACTTACTAGTGTCACCTTCCTGCGGTACATCAGGAGGGCATCTCAATATATTTGTTAGGGCAGTGATACTTTCCAATATAGACTCTAATGTTTCTTCCTCCCTAGAGAGCTCCTAAAGCCACAGGAACATAAACAAAAACAATTTAACTGTGATATGAATATAGTGCATGCTATAGTATATCTAAAGTCAGTATGTGAGAGTGACAGGGTTTTCTAAAGTTTTTTTGTCCAAAGAAACTTAAAACTGAGCATTTTTCTCTGGAGCCCAACAATAAAAAAAACACATTAAAAATAAAACAAATTCTAACACATTGATTTCTAAACTTTATGTGAGATACATGGCAGTAATTTTCACACCAAAAATTTTTGATTAGTGGTTAGTCATTTCTTAGCCAACCATCTGCAATCTTTGATGTCTTTTAACTCTCAATGTACGATGTTTTTTTTATGTTTTTTGTTGTTCGAAGTAACTATTACAGTTATAATTTTTTTTGAGATAGTTAAACGCTAATAGATATGACACGTTATATATCATTGGATTCAGTATTGAATATTCTATCTGCAGATCTAATTTTTTTCTTGAAATTTGTTTTGGTTCATGTAAAATTGCTAATTTAATTCAAATTTTAACGAAGAAATTTTAACGAAAAAACTTATTATCAAACAAACAGTATGAAAGAAAAAAAAAAGTATTGAAGCAAAAGTTTAAAATTTTATTAAAATCTTCTAAAGTATCCATTTGGACAACACATATGTAAATTTGGGTGAATTATATCAATATTTAGAATATAAAATACACAAACAATTTTAACAATGAAAAAAAAAATAATAATAAAATTTTTAGAAATTCCATAAATGCATGCAGAGACTTAGGTTGCAATAAAACTTGTTACAGTTAGTGTTAATATATCAATAATATATACAAAGAAGTATCATTTCTGTATTAAAAATTCAATAAATTTATTGTTTTAGAATATTTTTTAAAAATAAAAGTAGAAAATTATCACCGCGGAAGGTAAAAATAGATATCGGAAAGATTTCATGGACTCTGGAACAGAAATATAAAGAAAAAGTAGCAATTTTGAAGCTAGGTAAGTGTTATTCAATCAATAGTTTACATTTTTACAATAAATTGGTCAAAAAACAATGTTGTAACAATAACAGAAATACTGAGGTGACCTTGAAAGTTATAATGAACAAAAATATTCATTTTAAAAAAAAGTTTCATACAAGTGCAAGTTGAAATCACATAACAATTATGTTTCAAATATTTATGGTATTAAAAACAGATAACTGAAAGTGTAAAGTAAGGAAGCAGGAAAATTTCAGAAATGCATTTCAAATATTCAGAACAATATTAAATATTATTTATGAAATAAAACCAAACAATTCCTGTCTTCTTGAAAACATAGAAACGTATCGCAAGTAGTGCAATAAGTTCTAGTTTTTCTTTCTATTTTATAAAGATCATAACAGTGTTTGCAGTTTTTTCTTTTTTTAGATGAAACCATTTCTGGAACTATGGAGTGGCTTGGTTTTATTTTTATTCTAGACATAGCTGTTGGAATCTGATCATATTCATCAATACATCCTAACTGCCTAATTAATTCAATAGTGAAATCTAGTTGACTGTAAAAAAGAGATCTTTGTAATTCTTCAAAATCTGGATTTTGTTTTCTCCAGTCCTGAAACAAAATATAACTATTTACTATTTAGCAATATCTATACAATGAAAGAATAAGGTTTTCCAATATTTATTTCTTTTCCTTAGCATGTTATATTTATTTAAAAGTTGATCACTCTTATCCACCCCTCCCATATTAGTATTGTAATCCCTAACTAATGCTGGCTGCTTTACATCTAATTTTTCAAATACCCCATTATTTTTAGTTCTTCTTTGAGTTGTATCAAAATCATTAGCTTTATGAATAGTTGAAAGTAGGGAAACTGTTTTATTATCCCTCCACTGCAAAGCTAAAATTTCTCCTTCTCTAACCCACCTCATAGCCTCATGTCACCTCTTTTTGTAGTTTTTTCCCATTGCTTGACATCCTTTCGTTCACTAGGAAACCCTTTTCTATTACATATGATTGTGCCACAAGCTGCAATTCCTTGTTTTAAAAGATCCTTTAGTAAAATAAAACTAGTGTAGAAATTGTCAAAGAATAAATGATAGCCTTGGTCCACTAAAGATGATACTAACTGCATAACCACCCCATAAGCTAAACCAAAAGTAGAAGTTGTCCCAACCTTACCTAAAAAAACATCAAAATCATAAGTATACCCTGAAACTGAATCTGCTAGAACCCATAATTTCATCCCCCATTTAGTTGGTTTATCCCTAATATATTGCCTAAACGCGTACCTTCCCTTATTCCTAACCATTCTTTCGTCAATTGAAATGTTTTGTCCAGGCTGGTATAACTTTAGACACTTCCTTCTAATAAAATCAAATAAAAACCTAACTTTGCAGAGTTTATCTTTAGGGTCCTCAGTATTTCTGTTTGATACTTTTAAAAAAAATAAAATTTGCTGAAATCTAAACCTGCTCATGAATGCCCTAGCCCAGAGTCCATGAAACAAACTTGCGGTGCTCCAATACAGTTGAGCATTGGGCACCTGGACAAGCCCCATGTACATCAGAAGACCCATAAAAGAAAGAGACTCCTCTTCCTTTAGGTCTTTCCAATTATTGAACATTGAGGGCTTTGTTGGCCCCACAGCTGCCGCATTTTCATTGGTATACTGGCATAATCTTTCTACCAATGTGGTTGTAAAAATTAGCCTAAAAATAGACAGAGGTGTAAGAAAATTTTGCCTATCTGCTCTTGTTATAGTTTCTGGGATTTGGGCTCCTGGAGGTCTTTTTGGTCTGAATGGAGGGAGAGGAGCAGGTGGTCCATCATCCAAGTCATCATAACTGTAAAAGGATAAATAAAAATGATATAAATAAACCTAAATATATAGACATAGTAGTAGGCCTAGGCCACACTATTTTTTTTTATATAGGCCTATCCTATAGGCTATATAATTTCACTAATAAAGCATTAAGTTGTATTTAAATATTTTAAAAAAAATTTAACTTTCTATAATAATTCTAATATATTATACAGTGTATAAAAACTCATTTATTAAAAAATATTAAGCTTTTTGATGCAGTGCTACACATAATCGTATAACCATCGTACTGTAACCAATGTAAACAATAAAAAAAGCTAAACATAGCAGTGTCGAAAAAAAATATTTTTTACATTAATTTTTTGAAAAGTACTAACTAGAACTACACAGATACAAGGAAAAAGTCCTAAATAAATATTTTTAATAGTTGTTTATTTCTGTAATATAGTTATAATTATATTATCGGAAAAATACCAAGCATTTTATAAGCTGTCGTAACAAAGGGGAAAAAACGTACCTTCCAGGGCGGACTTCTTTTTCACTTGTATCCATCAATTCTTCAGTTTCATCCTGCAATTCAACATCTTCTTCAACCCATTCTTCATCTTCGCTAAAATCATACACTATTTCATCTTCTTGGGTGTTATTTTGTGCCATAATTGCAAAAAAATGCGTCTAGGTCTAGAAGAAAAGTTGTCAAAATGGCGGCCGAGAATCGCGATTAGTAAACAAAGAAACACGATCGTCGCGTCATAATATTTTTATGAAAAACAATAAATTTTTTTAATTTTTATATATTTTTTATTGTTTTATTCAATTTTAAATTCAAAAATAATAAATACAACAAAAAAAAAGTTGAAAATATATGTTTTATTATTTTTTTTAACTGTCGATCACCGGTGATCGAAAACCCTGTATGACGAAGTTTGAGAGTTAAACTTCTCTCAACTCAAAATTGAAAAAAAAATAATTGAATAAATGATATTGATTTACTTAAAACTGAAAAAAAAAATGACAATATTTAACATCAGATCTTATCATCTTTACAAACTGTAAAGTAAGTATGTAAAGTATCCCTTTGTACCAAATTGATAGAGGCAGATCAAGCAGTTTACCAGTTTCTTTGGCCATGGCCTAAAAGGGGATCATGTGGCCTGCACAATGCCCAGCCACCTTAAACTGTAAAGACTTTTGGCATAATTCTTAAATTTCTAACGTTCAACGCTCATGCAAACAAAGTCTGATAGTAAAGACATGACTCACTTCCAGCTCCTCCAGTGGGTGCCTGACGTCAGGGTTCCACAGCAAAAAGTTCCTCAGCTCCTCCCTGCTGATCACCTTGGTTCGGGTCACCGCCATGTCCTCGCCCTGGTCAATGGTGGTCATGACCCGCAGCAGCTCCAGGACGGAAGACAGGGTGGACAGGCAGTCCGAGCTGTCCTTGCTGAACGTGTTGTTGATACGATTCAAAAGCGTGTGGAGAACTGTGATGTTGCGTGCCAGATTCCTGGAAAACAATGCAATCTCCAGTTAAGACATGCTGACAAGGAAATAGTACATCTAGTTTTGAAGAAATGCTAGCCTGCAATCATCAATACAAGCTTTGATTTTAAAGAGACACTAGCATTCATTCAAAGGACCAAACGCTACATGTTACTTATACAGGGTTCTTACTCTAAAATCATTTTATATAAAATTTGCACAGAAAATTGTCATCCATATATGCAAAATATCTTAATGTCTGCCAGTGAATATAATAAGTTCAAATATTTATTTAAAAAAAAAGGCTGTGGGTGTTTTTTTTTTAAATTATTCATTGAATAATTATAAAAAACATGAAAAGAATAAAAGATTCCTTAACATAACCACATATTTTAAAGGTTTTGAGCTTCTTGCTGATTTGTCCCATTACGCAAACTTTCCCTTAAACCTTGTTAAGTTTTCCCAAACTTTCCCATTCTTAAAAAGTTAAGTCATATTTCTTAATTTTCACGACTCATAGAGCCCATGATATAGGGTTCAACTATAGCAACAACTGGATGAATTTACAAGGAGAACAACTGTAAGAAGTTATCTATTTCACAAGGGTTGGGAACCAACAGCACAATATTCAATGAACATAAGTTATTCATTGCTGCGAATCAGTTTGGCATAAATGTAAAGCAGTCTATTGGGGACTTTAAAAATGTCCGCAGCCTTTTAAAATTAGTTCTGCAAACTTCTTCAAAAAAATGGTAACAGCCACTGATCTATAAAAAGAATGGATAGCGCCTCCATATTAAATGTGTATGCGCAAATTGAAGCCAAAATGACTTCTCTTTCCCACTATTCACTTATCTACATAAGCGAGTTACAGGAATAAACCACTTATGATTAGAACAAATCCATACGATAAAAAGGAAGTCTAAGTCACTTGAAATGTATTTACAGGTCAGTGTTTAGGAAATATAATTTCATAGATAAGTGAAAGTCACGTGAAAGCCTATTTATTTTGTCTTCAATAATGTTACTTCCGTGCCTAATCCATTCTTTTTATAGATCAGTGGTAACAGCAAAAAACAAAGGCAATGAAAAAAGTTGGTAGGGGGAAAAGAGCCTGAAACAAAAATGTTTGATGCATAGATATAGCTTAGTCACAACCCAGCTCACATGGAATAATTAGACATTAAGGTAACAAGATATAATGTTGGAAATTAAACTTAAAAAAAAAAAAAGAAGTTCAAGTTGAATAGGAATAAAAAAACACTATATATAATTGAAAGCTTTTTATAATGTGTCTTAATATATTGCTAACATTAAGTGTTTTTATCCCAAAGCTATTATATTTGTTTATATTATAACAGCTTTAATGACCTCAAAACTGTGTAAGACTATTATCTTTTAATTTAAGGACTCAATATTTTTTGTTAAAAGCAGAATGAATGTGTATCTCATTTGTTTCATTGGTATTGTTTTTTCACTCACTTTTTCAGCAGGTAAAATCCATAGTCATGGTCTGTAAGCATGATGAGAATTCTTAGGCAAGGCAGTATGGATGCATAAGACTGACATGTGTTGCCTATGTGCTCCAACAAGGCAGCCATAATTTCATCCATTAGGATAGTTTCTGGGAGAGAATTCGCCAACTGGGGGAAAAAAAGGAATATTTTGTTTCTCAAACACAGGTTTAAACATTATAGCCAATCAAATCAAAGATACAATGTTGGGAACCATGTAGCCTGCGTCATTCAGCCACTCAAATCAAAGATACAATGCTTACATTTTTATACAAAAGATTGCACAGATATTACCAAATATATTTGTTCTTTACCTTCATAAAACATTTTTTTTACCTCTAAGGTCTTACTTTTATATAAGGTCGGTTAATGCTACATTTATTTGCTTTGTCGTATGTTTGTAAAGTTTTAAGATTATTAATTAGCTTTATATTTTTTAAGCCAGAAGATTATATCCCTATTCTTGCTTGTTTGTCGCTCAATGTTAAATGTGCTGTGAGCGTACATTATCTTTGTTGGCTACTCTATACAAATAGAATTATTATTATTATTTAGTTAACGAAGAGTTACTTACATGTTCTGCCAAGGTCACTGGGAGGTCTGTGTTTACCATTGACACCTCAAGGTCACAGACATTTTGAATCATTGACTAAAATAGAACATGATAAAAAAACAAAATCAATGAAATTATTCAGTTAGCATCTAAGAGTAACTAAAAGAATGACAGCATTAGTTGTGCCCCAGTAGGCTAACAAAACATTGTGACAATAGCTTTGTCCTCACCACGATTCCTTCTTGAGTCTGAATCTCAGCTGCAGTCTCTGCTGTTTGGTTCAATAATTGAAGCATGATGGGAAGGAACTCATTGTACTTGGCATCATTGTTTATACTGAATAACATTACATTAAAGGGAGACAATGAGCTTTACAACAGGAAACAGTAGAATAAAAAACTAAAACTTAAGATTAGAATAGCAAAAAACTAATAGGGCAACATTGGAATTACAAACAAAATCTCAATAATCAACATTAGAATCACAAACTAACCTAAGAGGCAACATTAGAATAACAAACTAACTTAAGAGGCAACATTAGAATAACAAACTAACTTATGAAGCAACAACAGAACAAAAAACTAACTTAAGAGGTAACATTATAATAACAAACTAACTTACGAGGCAACAACAGAATAACAAAATAACTCAAGTGGCAACATTAGAATCACAAACTATCTTATGAGGCAACAATATAATAACAAACTAACCTAAGTGGCAACATTAGAATCAGAAACTATCTTATGAGGCAACAATATAATAACAAACTAACTCAAGTGGTAACATTAGAATAACAAACTAACTTACAAGGCAACAATAGAATAATAAACTAACTCAAGTGGCAACATTAGAATCACAAACTAACTTAAGAGGCAACATTAGAATAACAAACTATCTTATGAAGCAACAAAAGAATAACAAAATAACTTAAGAGGCAACATTAGAATAACAAACCAACTTACAAGCCAAGAATAGAATAACAATCTAACTCAACTGGCAACATTAGATAAACTAACTTAAGGGGCAACATTAGAATAACAAACTATCTTATGAAGCAACAAAAGAATCACAAAATAACTTAAGAGGCAACATTAGAATAACAAACCAACTTACAAGCCAAGAATAGAATAACAATCTAACTCAACTGGCAACATTAGATAAACTAACTTAAGGGGAAACATTAGAATAACAAACCAACTTAAGAGGCAACATTAGAATAGCAAACTAACTTACATAAATAACAAATAAGTCAAGTGGTAACATTAGAATGAGTTTACATAAGAGGCAACATTGTATTAACATGAAATAAATCTTTAAAAAACAAAATAATGACAATAGAAAAACAATGTTTTAAATAAAAATGTGTTCATCAAAGTGAAATTCCTTAAAAGGAAAAGTTTCCTCTAATAGTAAAGAGCTTTTAAAGTAAAGTTGTATTATAATTATAATATAACAAGCTTTATAAAAAGCTTTAAAAAAAATATATTTTACAAAACAAAAACTATATAATAAAAGTGGCTAAACCTGGTGCCAATCAGCTGCAGAAGTGCTGCTTTAATGCCTGGGTGTGACAGCAAGTACGCCAGGAGGTTCAGTGTTTTAGCGGTGTGGATCGAAACAGATCTGACGGCAGTTGGCTCCTCCTCTCCCTCCTTCTTGTCCACTTCCGTGGGCTGCGTTGGCTTTTTGGGCTTCAGGTTCACCATGAGAATGTCCAGCAAAATCCTAACATGAGAATGTTTACATGGTTCAAAATGTTTCATGAATACTTCAGTGGTAAAAAGTGTTTTCATCAAACCACTGACTGACTGAATCCATCGAGCCGCTGAAGCAGCGTTCACTGGTTTCTGTGGCTATGACATACTAGGTGATTGTGTGGCCAGCACTATGCACAGCCACCTATACTTTACCCCAACTAAGGTCAGGTATCCATCAGAGTTGGGTAGACTCAGGGACACCCTCCAGACCCGGGAAAAAATCCTAGCCTGCACCAGGATTCGAACCCAGGACATTTGGTACACTAGCTGGATCAGTTTGGAAACTTTTTTTTTACCTTTTACTAACTATGGATACTTCTTTTTACCTTTTACTGAAAACAGATTTATAGTCATTAATGGTCTGTAGGGTCAAACTGTCAAAACTGGCATATAGTTTGTATCTAGGTCAACCATGTCAGACTTTTATGGTGAGTGGGGTTTAATGAAAAAATTTTGTTGTTAATTAATTAGGCCTTAATGTTAAAAGAAGATCTGCTTGATTGCATTGTTCTTAAGTCTGAAATCAATCAAATACAGTTGTTGTTATATATTGTGGATCACTTGTTGAGGTTTCAGTGCATTTCAGTTATTCACTATCCTTGTACACTGAAATTTCACTGGTTTTTACATATATTATAATTCTTCTTTTTTATGTAGCAAACTTAAATATTTTTCTTAAAAAAAAAAAAAAACTTAAAAAAAAGTATTAATTAAAATATCTCAAAAGAATAATTAATTTGATTTTACATATAAAATAAAGATTACAGCAGATAAATAGACTAAAAAAATACTTGCAATTATATTTAACAGCATAGGAAGTGTTGATAAAGTGTTAATAAAGTTAAATATAATGTTAATACTGTGCCAATTTCACCTCTAGCTAGTGGTTTTGATACATCACCATAGCAACAGAGCAGGGATTACTGTAAAAGCTTTAAAAAAAAGATTGCTGAAGCAAGTCCTGGTAACTAGGGTCTAAGAGAAGTCCGAGCTGTTACTTTATTTACTTTGGCGTTTAACTGTATCGTTTAATGCAATGTTCCGCAACTTACTTTGTAATCCTGAGTGAGGACGGAGCAGCCAGGTCAGCGATCTGCCAGCAGACTCGTCTCATCAAGTGCTGCAAAGGTTGGCACCCGGTGCCAGACAAGGTGTCCAGCACGGCAAAGAGTTCAGGCGTCGCAGACTGCAGGTGCACACTCCACAGCTTCCTGGCCATCACAGCTGCATCCATTTCTTCATCGGACAGCGGCTGAAAACATTTCATCAAATAATATACCCAACTAATAAGAAATTTTCTAAAGCTTTTCTTAGAATCATTAAAAAAAATATAGATTGTATATAGGTCGATGCATTTGCAACGGTAAGCCTATAAATATAGAAATTTAATATCGCATAATTAATAAAATGCTTACATCTTTTGTGTGCAGTGGGAATGGCAGGGGCAATAACTCAGACAGAATAAGTAGTCCACTCATGTAAGTGTAAGGGGACTTGATGGTGTATTTGAGTAACTCCTTCAACATCAGGGTCCACAGACTTCTACTCAGTGCTGAATAAAGTATTTATCCTTTTATATTATAACCTCATCAAGTTTTTTTTTACTAACAAGAAAATTAGAAATGTTTACTATAACCAAGATCTTATGCTAATGCTGAACAAAAATAAAGGCTTTGATATTTCTTATCTAATCACAGCAATGTGTGACGTGAAATTTAGAAAAATTGAAAAAATTACCATCATCAGTCTGTGTCTCTTGTAACTCTTCTTGAGTGAAAGCAAGAAGTGTGTCTACAATATCTCTCTGGATCTGTTAGAGAATAGAGATTGGATAAAATTACATGAAAACAAAAAAATATGAAACAACCCAGACCTTATTGTAACAAAAACCTGAAACAACCCAGATATTATTATAACAAAAAATATGAAACAACCCAGACCTTATTATTATAGCAAAAAATATAAAACAACCCAGACCTTATTATTATAACAAAAAATATAAAACAACCCAGACCTTATTATTATAACAAAAAATATGAAACAACCCAGACCTTATTATTATAGCAAAAAATATAAAACAACCCAGACCTTATTATTATAACAAAAAATATGAAACAACCCAGACCTTATTATTATAGCAAAAAATATAAAACAACCCAGACCTTATTATTATAACAAAAAATATAAAACAACCCAGACCTTATTATTATAAAAAAAAATATAAAACAACCCAGACCTTATTATTATAAAAAAATATATGATACAACCCTGACCTTATTATTATAAAAAAAAATATAAAACAACCCAGACCTTATTATTATAACAAAAAATATAAAACAACCCAGACCTTATTATTATAAAAAAAAATATAAAACAACCCAGACCTTATTATTATAAAAAAATATATGATACAACCCTGACCTTATTATTACCGTATAACAAAAAAATTGTATAAAAGAAATTCAAACCAATATTTAGTCTACTGTGCCATAATTAATCAGTAGGTTATAAAGGAAGCCCAAATTAACTGAACATTTTAGTTGTGGGTTTTGGTTCAGTAATCATGTTCTTAAATAATTTCTGGAGAAAAAAATCCTTCTAGAACAGAATTTTTGTTTAAAATGAATTTTTACACTGTCTATAATAGCAAAATTCACAAAATTTTATGAACTTGAAAAAAACAAGTCATTTTTACCAAACTTTCCCTGTTTTATTTTCAATCTTAAATGAAACTCACCATCATCAATTCATCTACTCCCCTGGCCCTTTGATCTCCTAAGCATTTATTATCATATGAGTAATCCGCTGTCAAGAGATGCTAAGCTACATTTTTGAAAAAACATGATCTAGCCCCACCATCTTTTAGAAAAAAAATTATTTATATGCAGATAAGTAACCTACTCCAATATATTGGATAGAAAACATTAGCACCTTTTCCAAGTGTACTAGTCATACCGACCAACCCCAAAAGCATTCATTACCTTGTCTAAGTCATTGTTGTATAGATATCAGTGCTTACCTTGTCTAAGTCATTGTTGTATAGATATCAGTGCTTACCTTGGCTAAGTCATTGTTGTATAGAGATGATGTTGGAACTGAACACATGACTGTATGAAGCTCTAACAACACTGGTATTGAGGTCAAGTCCTTGAACTGAAAGCAATTTCATGCACATTTTACTATTTTTTTGTCTTAACCAACATTCTATACAAGCAAATCATCCATTTTAACTTAGAGAAACAATAAAACAAATATACCACAGTAGAAAAACATCAGTTAGTCACTTAGTGCTGTAATCAAAGAATAATACAACTGTGACTTGTAGTGGTTCAAGTGTTGCACAGCTAGTGCTCCATATTTTCGTCACAGACTATTTTTTTTCCAAACCAGCATTTTTCTTTTAAAATCAATAATGAATGTTTCTTAACTATTGGCCTGAAATCAATATTTTGATAAGAGAGTAATCAATAGTGTGAATTTAATGAGGAAAAAGGGGAGGGATATACTGATGTTTTTCCCCCAAGAAGCAAGTCAGTCATGTTTTGTCTTAACCATTTACAGTCAACACTAAAAGGTAACTAGATGTCTCCCTGAAAAGAACAAGTTGGGCAAGTGAAGTAGCTTACACCGAGTTATAAGGTCTCATTTAAAAAAAACGGACGAGCCCAATGGCCTCTTTTGTCCAGGGCATAACAATAGGGTTGAGCTCAGTGTGGGTACTCCCAAGCTCTGTCCGGGCTCCAGCCACCTTACGACACGAAGGCGTGCGTGCCGTGTAACAGTAAGGATTATGCAGCAAGCGATTGTCCACTGTGGTTCCCCTAAGGATCATTATCGTGGTGGCTCACCCGTATACCTGCAATGTCACCCGGTAACACAAATCCTATACTATAGGTACAGACATCCAGGCACCGGGTGGTTCATGAGACGGGGTTGCTGCGTCCATAGCTTACACCAGCTTATGTGGCCAACATACAAAGGGGTCAGCAGGGCCAGCACAATGCCCAGCCATCTTTACTTCCTTACCCCTCCCTACCTCAGCTCATGCCATACACCTATCCAAGCAAGGTAGGGCGTTCCTCGTCTCCAAGGAAGTGTTTAAATTGAAATCCTACCGGATTGATGTTCAATGGATCCCTATCTTCCATCTCCAGCCTGTTGGCCTCTTTTCCTTCAGCCCTGAAAGCTTGTATCAGCTGACACAGTGTGGCGTGCACCATGCTGAGGGTCGGCTTGATCAGGGAGAAGTAGGTCAGCCACTGGTCCGTGGTGTAGGGGATACCTTGCTGCCAAACCTTCAGCTGCGACTCGCTCAGCTTCTGCCATGATCAGAACAAACAGAAAATAAAACAAAACACTTACAATGTAAGTGTAAGGCAATTTATATAACACCAAGATGTAATTTCCTTACAGTGCAATTTAATTTCTAACCGTAACATATATTGTTCATATAATGTTATTTTTACCATCAAGATGGAATTTGCTTACAGTGTAATTTAATTTATAAATATTTTGCTCACAATGTAATATGTAATTCCTTACCTGGAGTATATTGATGAAGATTGGGAAACATTCAGAACTGTACAATTCCACAATCACATATCTATATTTAGCTTCATTCAGGATTTCTGTAGTAAAATTTTTAAAAAAATATGACAAACATTAATTCAACCAGGCATAATTTATTTAATATATGTACTGGAGGTACATATTTACCACTATTTTTTATACCAATGTTTCAGAATGTACTGATTCATGACTATGTCTGTTGTCACTTCTTTCTATTACAATGGATTTGGATATTGAGTGTTAATTACTGTTAACTAAATTATACAAAAACTGTACTTTAGCTCTACATGTAAATGATAACTATACATACTTTATGTTTGTTGTTTGTCATTCTCATGACAATTTTTTCAGGAAAACATGTTAACCCTTTCCTACCCATCTTAGCACCAAGCCTAAACAACCTCTGGCGATTGGGCTAAGATTGAAATTTGAGCTCAGTATTATCAAACCTAATAGTTAAACTACATAGCAAGTTGGCCACCAAATGTCTTGATAAGTTTTCGGTTATTTACTTGTCCCCAACCTGTTTTAGCCAGATCAATGCAGTATTTAATAGATTACAAACAAAAACAAACATGTTGGAGATTACCTAGATTATCAACTGTTGCGGTGGCTGCAGCGTTGGATATTAAAGAGTAAATCATGCGGACAATGGTGATCAAGCCAGGCGGAACTTTCTTTACATCGTCAGTGTACTGCTTCAGCTGTGCTATGATTGAAGGGAGACCATCCAAATCAAAACTTGTCACTTTCTTAACAGGGACAAGCCACTCTTGAAGCTGACTTAATTTAGCGCTGCCACCTTTTGAAAGAATATGGGAATAAAATAAAAGTACTCACACACAAGAAATCAGTGTGAAAAATAAACATGTTTGAAAATTAAAATGAGTTGTTTGTCATTGTTAAGTATCTTTTTTTTTCTCCATAAAAACACTATACATAAATAAACACAGGTTCACATGATGCGTATGACTCATAAAAAAAACTAAAATAAAGATATTAAATCTGTAATAAAAAGAACACAATAATGGGATCAAATGTCTGTCAAAACTTTACAGAACAATCATTCATTCAATCACAAATAAAATTACAGCTGTTTACTTTGGTAAACAAAAATTGGATCCTTCCAACCAATTAGCATTAAGGAATGTCAAATGTAAAAAAATAAATAAATTAGAAGCTCTTTACAATTGAAATCTTTTGGAAAAATTATTTAAATTGTAAATAAAGTATCTACCATCTTCACACAAAGAAAGCAGCCGGTGGCCGTAATTACTCAGCATCCTGACATCAGTGGAAGTTTTGATGACAATCAACAGGAGCTGGATGGAACAGCTGGCGGACACCGAACGTTTCATTTGCATGTCGTAGTCTTCATCCCCTGAATCAATACATTTTCCATAAACAGCATGAAATACTGATACAAACATAAACCAGGGGTGGGCAAACCGTTTTCTCTGTAGGGCCACAGTGACAAATGTAAAGCTATTGTGGGGCCACATATATATTATGTCCACTTTGTTTTCTGCAACCTATCACATTAAGTAATTATGGGTTATTAAACAGTGCTATTTTATACGTACATACTTAAACATTCGATTCCACAAAAAAGACACAAAAATTTTACTAATTTGTTAACAATATTGTACAATGTATTAACTTTCAGTGGCATTTATTTAGACACAAACCAACTACATTGCCACTACAATTATTTTTTTCTAATGAGATGTGTGTAACCGGTTGCAATTTTCGACAATATTATTGAAACCTAGAAAAAAAAGTTTACGGAAAAGAATGTTTATTTAAAAGCCATCAACGACCGCATAATATCAGTTGCCGGTCCACATGCGGCCCGCAGGCCGAAGTTTGCCCACCCCTGACATAAACTATTACACTCAAATAAATTTTAAAAAATTATGAATAAAAAATATTTTTTAACTTTACATAAATACTTCAACACAGCTATAATATAAAGTATTTCTTTTTTTTACATTAACACTAAAAAAGAATTATACAATAAATCTAGTAGTTTTTTAAAATCGAAACATTGCATAAAATATAATGACACTGAAACTGTAAACTAATTCATTGCAGTAGCACCAGTATTGTCAAATGCTGTGTTTCCTTGAACAGGAGCCGCTGAACAAACCTGTCCTATCCAAGTATGGCAACAGCACTTCAACGTTCCTGTCGAAGCCTAAGACCTTGGACAAGATGTTGCGGCCCAACAGTGGATCTCTGTTGGCGGCGCTGTAAGTCATGGTGTAGAGTCCATGGAGAATAACAATCACTTCAGGATCGTCCACTGGCTTGTTGGCTGGAACAGAAGGAAACTGGGTCAAACATTAATGGAAGAATTCATTGCTAACTAGCTGCAGTTTTACAGTTTAATCTCTATACAACACAATCTAGTAGACTGAATTAACAAACTAAAAAAATAAATAAATCCAACAGTATTTAGATCAGCCTTTGCCCAAACGTTTTTAATCACCCACTTATAATGATACTTTGTGACCCAATTATAATGATACTTTGTGACCCACTTATAATGATACTTTGTGACCCAATTATAATGATACTTTTTGGCACAATTATAATGATACTTTGTGACCCAATTATAATGATACTTTGTGGTACAATTATAATGATACTTTGTGACCCAATTATAATGATACTTTGTGGCACAATTATAATGATACTTTGTGACCAATTATAATGATACTTTGTGGCACAATTATAATGATACTTTGTGACCCAATTATAATGATACTTTTTTGACCCACTAACATTTTTAATGCTTATATGAATACTAGGCTTTTACTTAAAATATGGTAGATATGCATTTCCACACAAACCAATACTAGAATATCTGATTATCATTGAACATGTCTATGTGAGAAGACTTTGCAATACCTTTACTCTGGCAGTGGTAGAGTTGATCAACAAACTGAATCACTTGAAGATGGTACACAAGCTCCAGACCAAGTTGACGAGATGGTATGTCATCACCAGAATCCTCCGGTTCTTCCTGCAATTACACATTTTTATAAATCTAAGCTTTCAAAGGCCACGGTGGCATGACTGGCACTTCGAAGGTTCTTGGTTGGAATCCTGGTGAAGGCTAGGATTTGTTCCCTGGACTGGAGGGTGTCCCTGAGTCTACCCAGCTCTGATGGGTACCTGACAATAGTTGGGGCAAAGTAAAGGTGGCTGGGCATTGTGCTGACCACACATGCCCCCGTATGCCATGGCCACAGAAACTGGTGAACGCTGCTTCACCGGCCCTATGATCAATTTTGTCCAGAGGGTACTTTACTTTTCAGCTTTCAAGGAGTTTGTCGAAGAAGAAATTTTTGATTTTTTTCCAGTTACCATATTAATTCATTTTTGCACAAAAAAATGTAACAATTGAGCAAATTAACAGTTATAATTTAATAATTTATTATTTTATCCAGAGATTAATTAAGTTATTTGATTTCAGACTAACAAAAACAGACAAGTTAATTAAAGAACATAATTGATAATAAATACTTTGTGAATATTTTTAAATAGAGCGTTTGCAATGGGCGGAGCTTAAGTTTTTTTAGTGACGTCATTTGTAAATAGAAGCCACTTGAGGAACAAATATGGCGAATGTTCTTTATTATGCCAAATTCACATATTTATGAATATTGGCTATCCTACTAAAAAAAAAGGAGGTAAATAGTAGTAGATCATCTTCTATGATCTATGTCTATGATAATAGGCCTAATACAGCTTAAATTTTAATAAGACTTAAAACACAAAATATCATTTTTAAAAAGCTTGAGCCTATATGAAACTTTATTAATACAGCAGCCATTGTACACCACTAAACGAAATAAGCAAAAATCAGGTACTTTTTGTCACGTGATTGCAAACGCCCTATAGACAAATAGCTGAGAGCTCTCACTCACCACCATTTGTAAAAGACATCTGATGATTCCGTTAGTGACATCTGGGTGTGAACAAAGGTACAGGAGGCCATCCTGGGTGGACATCAACTTCTGCAGTATGGTATGCACCGAGAGATACACACTGGGGCAAGCAGCAGTGGCTGGGCATGTCAACAGGGCAAACAGGCACTCCAGCAGGCCACTGTCAATACAATAACATTATTACAGTTAAGTGTTGTTTAAATACAGTCACATCATTACATACCCCACAATTGTCACACCATTTAAAACAACTAAAAGCAGTCACATCATGGAATACAATGATCTCAGTATAGTTTAACAATTGTCACATCATGCAATACAACTAAAAACTGTGTTGTATAAATACAGTCACATCATGGAATACAACTAAAAACTGTGTTGTATAAATACAGTCACATCATGGAATGCAACTAAAAACTGTGTTGTATAAATACAGTCACATCATTGAATACAACATAAAACATTGATGTATAAATACAGTCACACAATGAGAACAGTCTAAACATCTCATAAACACACGAGACGCCAAAGCACAACCCATCTCTCACCAGGAGTCTGCAATGTTGTAAATAGTCTCCAGGGACTCTGATGACCTGGTGGTGTTGTCCACAAGTAAGGTGTATGGTACTGCATTGTGCTGTTGTCCCTAGAGAGCAAAATTGTAAAACATTGACACACAGCAGCAGTAAGATAATTTAAACAATGAAGTTGTTACACAAAGAAAGTTTGAACACATTCTTGGTCATTTCACTAACCTAGACAAGTCCCCATGATGCTCTATGTTATTTTTAGCTAATAAAAAACCAGCTAACAAACTCCAAACTACCTGTATTATGACTACAATTTAAGAATTGTTTACTGTACTTTCAAAACAAATATAAAGTAAAACAAGCGGGCTTTCAACAAATCACTCACTATTAACAAATGGGGATCAGCAAAGATCTTGGTTGCCTCTGAGAGATCTGCTAATATCTTGTTTTCATCCTCATCTTTTAGCTGGGGCTGCTCTTCTTCATCAGAACTTGACTCGTCTGGCATTGGACTAGTGGACATGATCCTAGATATAAAAAAATAATTTTTCAGGCTATTAGTTCACAAAGATATTCACTAGACAATGAAAAACAGGTTTTGGATCAAACTCCAGGATGAAAAAATTGGTCAATTTTAGGTGTTCACCCACGGGTTTAATGTTTGGTATTCATCATCTATCCTTTTGGGTTCCTTGTGGAACATAGGGCCTCTGTCAAAGCACGCACTCATTGGCATTACTTTATTTTATTGATAGTCAATAGATGGAATATAAATATCAAACTGAAGTGTCAAAAATCAAAACTACCATCTAATTTCTGATACTACACTGCAGGCTACCATCTGTTTACTTGACTTAACATTACAAGCTACCATCTTATTTAACAGCACACCATATTTCCAACTGCAAGAGAAACATGTTTAGTTTGGATTTCTCAAGTCAATAAACTCAGTTGTAAAAAAAATTGTTTTTACCTTTCAACAATATTGTACAGATTAGTCAAAGTTTCATAAAAGTGAATTTTCCTAAGAAGTGCAGTCATTGACATGGTAAGCTTGACTATCTGAAATGAAAACATTTGCTTGGAAATACAAACTGTAAAAAAAATAATTATACAGGGCTTTTAGACTGTTACATGGGTACACTGTAACCAATCAACTGTGTTATTAGCTGTTGTGCAATTCAAGGAAATGAGGTCAAGGTAATGGGCAGCAATGTACAAGTCACATGATCATCTGCAGGCAAGTGAAACCATAGAGGTCCACATTATCTTCTGATGGGGATAATCTCAAAAAAAGAGAAACATGACTTGGCTTTTGTAGTTGTTTTTCTTTATGTTATTTCTTTAGAACTTATTTACACTGCATTTAAATTTTTTTTTATAGAAGATGAACATATTTTTGCCAACTGTGGCTTATATTCAAACTCATATCTAGGACACTAGTCTTGTTACAGCATTATAATATAAACATTGCTTGAGGTTAGGAATGTTATTTAATTTTCTTCTCTAAACGGATTATCATTTATTTTATAGAAATCCAAATTTTAAACCGATTATCTTTTTTTTTCCCCTCTCGTGTTAGTGGAAGACCCCACCTTCCCCTTAAGGCCAGTTAGAAAAATGATTCTAAGGGTTAAAAAAAACAACTACTACTTCTAACTCAAATTAGTATTTGTAAAGCATATGAATGACTTCATTTGTGCAAATCCAACTTGTTTCTTTTAAAATCATTCCTTTATAGGCAATAATAAAATTGTATAAAGAGATAACCTTCTGACAAAGCTGACAATCAAATTACTATTTATTGTTCAACAGGTAGTCAGCTTTAAATTGTTTATATTATGTGAAGTCACAGGCCAGGAAAGCAAAAAGGGGTTATTGAACACAATAGCAGGATTTGAAAAAAAAAAAAAACTAATGTCAATTCTGAATACAAGCCAATTAATTATTTGTATTTTGCACAAATTCATCATGGTTATTTTTTAAAATATTTCTTTTAAAACAACAAAAATCTTAGGCAACCACATTACTGCCTTCCAATAGAACCAATATTTGGATTTCTAAAAATTCTCAGTTGACGTCCTTTGAAATCTGAACAATGAAAGAGAAAATAAATAAATACAATGACAAATAATGACCTTTTCTGAGAGCAGGTTTCTGACCAGCCTTTGATAGCCAGTCTCCTCATTGTCCTGCTTAGTGAAGTCAGGATGAACTCCAAGAAACCACTGGGTGCCCACTGGAAAGTGAGTTGTCTTGGACAGTGATCTCAGTGCCAAATGCTTCAGGCTGAACACAATCAACTCACTTTCAATCAAGGACAAAAGTTTACACTGGATGCCTTTTTTCTGGGAAGAAAAAAACAAAACAATACTTCTGTTAAGGCTGTGATACAGAAATGCTGCAACATAGCTGATATCCAAAAGGAAGAATACATAAAATAGCTAAACATAAGGAGCTTACAAAGATGTGAATTGTATTTCATTCAATACAACATTAACATAACATTTTTATAACCAGACATGCAGGATTTTTTGAAAGAGCGAATGAGAATTAACTAGATCATTTTTGCACAGTTCTTGACATACCAACAAAATGAGAGCAATCTGTTCATCAAGCACAGACATACAGCCAGCTAATCTAATCCCTGCCTTCAGATGTCGGACTTTGAAAGCCGCATCAAGCTGAGCCATTGCAACATCAGGATCACACCCTTTGACAGCCCAGCTCACCAACGTGTCAACATAGTCTGTGAAATAAAACACAACCGAAATGAATTAAACATATAGAGCAAACATTTTATTTTCTAAAACAATTATTTAAATTTTTTTTTTTTTTAATATAAAACATTCTGGGCTAAGGCACTTACTATTTTTATTTCCTTGGGTCAGCAAACATGACAGACCTTTTCCTAAGAGGTCAGGCAACTCTTCCATGGCCAAAACCCATCTAGAACAAAATTTAAAGTTAGTACACAAGACAAGGTCATGACCACATGCTAGGTACATTTGTTCACAAACCATTTTCTTCTCTTTATATTTTGTGCAATAAATATGATAGCAACCAGCAGCAGTCTGGGCCTTTCATTACCTCCAGGACAGAGCAGCTCAAGTTTAGAGACTTTCATTGTTAAGTAGACAAGAAATGTACTGTGACTAAAAACTGATGCAGTTATTCCATCTACGTGAAATTTACTATCGGCCTAAAGCAGCTTTTTACCAGCGTAAAGAATTGAATACATTATGCTGAATTTATGACCTGCATTAGTCTATTTGATTTTCTATTGAATACTAAGCATGTCTATAGTACAGTGACTTTTGCTTGTTTTAACAATTGGTCAGAAGTTATCTCCATATTGATATTATACTAGTACTAGGCTTAAGTGTAGAGCATCAATGTGAGTAAGTAAAGTACCCGTCAAACAAAATTGATCAGCGATCATCAGTTTCAGTGACTACAGCATACTAGGGGATGTGTGGCCAGCACAATGCCCAGCCGATTTTACTTTACCCCAACTAATGTCAGGTATCCATCAGAGCTGGGTAAACTCAGGGACACCCTCAAGTCTAGGGAAAAATTCCTAGCCTTCACCAGGATTCAAACCCAGGACCCTTGGTGCGCCAGCCAAACACACTGCCACTCAGCCACCATGCCCATAGTCAATGTGATATTCATTCCATATTAAAATGTATTAAAATGCAAACACAATTTAGGAATTTGGCTCCAAATTGATGCTGTCATTAATGAGGTCTAAATGTGACATACAATTTGTTAGTAAAAGCTGGCAAAGTATGGCCTTACTTATCGTCGTGTTCTTCCTGGCTAAATGCAAGAATAATGTTCATCAAGTCTCTGGCCTCTGGTGGGGTCTCAATGGAGCGGACGTCTTGATTTGCATACCTTAGCTGCTGAACTTCAAAACTGGATAGAGCTGGATTCTTCAATTCCTTTTAATGGGAGGTAATAAAGTTTTTAAGTTCAAAGTAAATTTATTTTTTTCAACCTAATTTTGAATGTTAATTTCTAAAAAGTCTATTACAAGTATTCTAATCTACTATCAATCAACTTACTAAAAGAGGCGAGAGATAAAATTCTACAGGGTTCAATGTGTGAAAACCACCCCATGGATCATCCTCAAGCTCGTACAAATCTAAGACCTGAAATACAGCAACTAGTTATACAAACACATTTAACAACAGAGATAAAATTGCATATTTAATACTTGACATTTACAACAGAGATAAAATTGTATATTTAATAAACATACAAGTATAAACTTTAACTAAATCTTTTGTGCCAAGGCAACATTTAGTATACATTTTAAATGGCTTTATGAAAAAAAAGAATGACTTCAGTTAAGAATCCCACCAATTTCAAGACCACACAAACAAATCATCTTTTTTTTTACCTGCATCATGTTCGGATCTTCAATGGCAGCCATTTCGTCTTCTGATGAAATATCTTCATAATCTTTGTCAACTTCCTAAAAGTTAAAAAACATAATGTACAGCTAGAATATGAATCTCCTTAATGCTAGTGTATAAAAACAATTGGCGCTGATATGAAACCAAGTACCGGTAACTATTTCTAATCACATATTCAAGTTGCTTTCAGTAAGAAAAACAATAACAGCTAAAGACAATCACCCTATCATCGCCATCATAAGCAGGTCCTCGATACCGACGCCTCCCTGACACAGGTGCGTACATGTCCTGGTCCTCCATTTCCTCCTCCTCAGGGCCCCCCTCTTCCTCCTCCTCCTCATCCTCTTCTTCGCCACCTAAAGAGGAAAAAAAGCAGATTTAAAATAGCTACTCTGGCGATAAACGCCAATCATAAGAGTTGCAGAAAGCCTGCCAACTTCATGTCAAATAATGATCACTACTAATAGTATTTTAAATATAAAATATTGATAATATAAAATATTGATAATATAAAATATTGATAATATAAAATATTGATAATATAAAATATTGATAATATAAAATATTGATAATATAAAATATTGATAATATAAAATATTGATAATATAAAATATTGATAATATGAAATATTTATTACTGATTTGAGGTTCCGGCGGTTTATGGACTTCTTTGGACCGGGATCTTGACCTTTTTCTAGAACGGCTTGACCTTGACTTTGCAGGTGATAATGATCTTTTACGAGTTCGAGAGCCTGACCTAGACCTTGACCTCACACTACTCAACTGTTTTGATACTTGGCGATTTTGGTCTTTGCGGATTTCTCTTTCTAAGAGTTTTTCTTTTTCACTTTCTAATTCTCTTTCTTTAATGAGCCTTTCTCTTTCTCTCTCTTTCTCTGCCTCTCTTTCCTTCTCTCTTTCTTTTTCATTTTGCTCTCTTTCTTTCAAGTCTTTGTCTCTCTGTTCTTTCTCTCTCTCATGCTCCCTCTCTTTTTCTCTTTCTTTCTCCTTCTCTTTTTCTCTTTGCTCCAAGTCTCTATCTTTCCCCTCCAATTTGATTTCCCTCAATCGTTCAGTCTCTAAGCTTTCACGGCTATCTTTAGTGTCCCTGGGCTCTCTTGATCTCTCACGAGATCGGCCCCTGCTGTCCCGGCCATCACTCTCCCTAGAGCCGTGGCGGCCCAGGCGATCCCGCCGGTGGTCTCGCTCTCTGTCCTCCCTGGAATGAGGGCGGTCGTCATCTCGACTCGTGCGGCGAACAAAATCTCTGTCTCGCTCGTGCGAGCGGGAACGATCTCGGTCCCCCTTGTCTCGAAGTTCGTAAGGCTCTTTGGGCTCTGGTGGGAACGTGTAATCATTATCGTGGCCAGCTTCATGCTGGTCATGAATGGAGACCCTATCGTGGCTTGACCCCCGATCTCTGACGAGATCTCTTCTCGGGGACAGTTTCCTCGGAACCTCAAACGGCTCATCCTGTTTGTGAGAGTCCCTGGATGATGGCAGCACAGATGACGGTGTGGCAGAAAGTTGCTGCTGGCGCTTCTGAACTTGTTCATTTAGGAAGTCAAGTTTATGTTGCTGCTGGGGCACTGGCTTTTTGGATTCATCATCAGATATGTCCAGGCCTTGGAATTAAATACATAAAGTTATCCAGTAAAACCAATGAGTACACAATAATTATACATGGGATTATTAACAACAAGACAAAGAACTACTGTAGAAACGTTCTTTATCACTTAATGTAACATTTTTTTAATGTAAACAAAATAAAAGTAAAGTACTCTTAGGACCTAATTAATCCATGAAGTAGAGTTCACCAGTTTCTGTGGCCATGGAATACTAGGCTATTGTGTGGCAAGCACAATCCCCAGACACCTTTGTACTTTACCCCAACTAATGTCAGGTACTCATCAGGGACATTCCACAGTCCTGGGAAAAAGTCATAGCCTTCACCAGGATTTGAACCCAGAACCTTCAGTAGACCAGCCGAATGTGATGCTGCTCAGCCACCTTAGCCCAATTTTAATATATGAATGTCAAATATATAAAAATATAACAGCCTAATGCAAGAAACAAAATATATAGTCCTCTGATTGATTACAGATTGAAGCTTTTATTATACACAAGACAGTGTTATCAATAGTCCTAGTAATTCAGGGTTCATACTCTTTTTGGAAAATCAAATTCCAGACATTTTCCAGACATTTTTTAAAATTATAATTATAGACTACGATGATAATTAATTATAAATACGAATTATTATTATTATTTTAAATAAAAGATTTAATGATGAATTCAATTTAATGATGAAAATAGATAATCTTATTCTATTACTTTCCAATCATTAGGATCATTAAGACTACTAAAATTTAGCTATAATACAACCTCACAGCAGTGAGTTATATCTAGGTAGAGAGGAGTAAATAGTGTGTGTGTGTGTGTGTGGGGTGGGGGGGGGGAAGATTATAGTAGGTTAATTCTGAGCTTATGCATACAATTTCTCCCTAAACTAAAAGCTTAATCTAATTTCCAAAAAACAATAATTGTAAAAAAAAAAGGTGAACTACTTGAAGTCATGATTACCTTGCAACCAACAAACCGAAATCCGGTTTTGAAAATCAAGTAGGCTACAAGCAGAGCCTTTACAAGCTTATGTAGCACCCCAGGGCAAAAGTTTCAGCGCCGCCCCCTTGCTTACTGTAACTGCTTGTTTAGTGCTATATTTGCCATATTTAGACTACATTTGCCGCCCCGCTGGAAGTGTCCCTCTTGGGCATAAGCCCCCCTCTGCCCGCCCCTATGTGAGGACACTGCCTACAACCAAGACCATCGTAAATACTTACGGTGGTCTTGCTAAAACCAACCAACTAGAACGGCTTAGGCTTAGGTCAGAGGGACCCAGCTGGGGTGAAGGGCAGACATGCCAACCCCTTAGTAGGCCTACTCAAAAGAGGAACAATCTTGATGAAAAAGAGGATTTTTGAACAAAAAAGTAGAACACTCTTTATCTAGACTAACAATCATTTAAAAAAAAAAAAAAAAAAAAAAAAAAAAAAAAAAAAAAAGAGGAACGTACCTAATCCTATAGACTAGATATCTATTTACCTACGTTTTAAGACAATTCACAAGCAATCATGTCTAGAGTCTAGATCTAGTAGGCCTACGAAGAACATTAAATTTACAGATTTTCTTTGCTGAATAAACTTCTCTGAATATTCCTTCCTTTAAAACTGAATTAGTTTTTTTACAGTTTGAAAAAGTCAGGTTTAAACTTTATGAGGCAGGACAATTAGACATTTTCACAATCTTACCAATACAGTAAATAGGCCTAAAGGAAAACAAAGATTTATTGCTAAACACGCTTAATACCGCAAAAAACGTTAAAAAATACCAGAATATCTCTTTTAATAAACCCAGAAAACCCAAGTAATGATAATTATAGCATTGTGACCTTATTTGTGCCTTTATTTTATCAACCTAGACACGGACTATATTTCAACATAGGAACAACCCAAACTTTCCAATTTGGCATAACTAAACTAGTAAAAAGCGGAACAAAATGTGTTTTTTTATTTTTAAAAGCGGAACAAATTCGCCAAAAGCGGAACGGTAGGCATGTCTGAAAAGGCAATGAAGATGATTGTAGCAATTTTAGGATTCCAGACATATTTAAGACTTTTTGGGGGTTTTGGTGAAAAAGTACAGATTTTCCAGACATTTTTAAGTCTGAAATGCGTTTTTTTAGATTCCAGACATTTTCCAGACACCGTACGAACCCTGGTAATTGGTTTCATTTCAATTTTCCTACAAAAGTCATGAACATTTCAAACATTTAAAAAAAAAATATATATATATAAATATATTCTACCAATAATTTCTTTATACCTGGAATTTTCCCCTTGCTCTGAGCTGTTAGGTGACCAGAAAGAGGGGGAGGGGGAGGTGGTGGAGAGTCTTGTTTTACAACAGTAACCCAGCCGTATACAGCCAAAGTAACAGTCCTGTACCAGCCTTTTAGTATAAGGCCATCTGTAGCAACCTATGTATTTTGAAAAAAAAAAAAAAAGTTTAATGTAACATATATTATACAAATATTACAGATTGAATGACAGTTTTAATTTAAAAAGCAAACATTAAGCCCTTACCTCTCTGTCAGGTTTCAACTGAATATTTTTATTTTCTTTATAATCCAATCTATAAAAATAATAATAATACAAGAGCATTAAATGCCTTATGGCGAGCTTACAAATGAGAAAAAAAAATGCTTAGAAATTAAAAAATATTTCACTTTAAACTCTAAAAACAAAAAATGAGTCAAATTTACCAGGAAGAACTCAAACGACATTTTTCTTTTAATTTTATTTTTGACTTACAATTAAGTAGACTTTAAAATGGGAGGGGAAAAAAAACTTACTGGCCAAGCCTCTCAAATGTTGCAGAATTTGGCTTTTCCAAATTATTGACAAAGACATCCAATTTGAATTCTGAAGGAAGTGTGCCTCTACATTTAGAAAGACAAAATGAGATTTAATTTTTAATCAAAAAAATTAAAAACAAACTGAACACGCTTAAGAATCAGAATGCTAGTATTTTAACGCATGTCTACTTTTATTTTAATATTATGGACAATTTTTTTGGTTTACAACATCAAATGATTTAATCAAATCATTTAAAAATATAAATGTCAAAATAAGTTTATAAAATAATTCTTACCCCAAACGATAACCTTTTCCTAGATTAGGTTCAACTTGAGTCTTCAAAGGGATTACTCTAAGCTCAAACACAACAACCGGTTCAGTAAACTGAATCAAATCTAGATTGAGTTCCTATGAGGGAAAATATATTATAAAGTATATTTTGACATAACAAGATAACTTACACAAAAAAGCAGAATTTCTTTAATTAATTCTTACAGAATGATCAAAAGATAAGCTCTAGGCACAGCAAATATGCTTTTTTAAAAAAGTGAAATTGAATATAAAGGTCACAAGGTTAATCTTGTTTTGTTCATGATTAAATAAAAATGATATTGATACCAATATTATAGCCTACATGTTATAAATGAAAGGAAAAAGTTGCATCAAACAAAAAAAAAGGTAATTTTTTTAATTTATAACTTTCATAATATTTGTACTTGACAGTTGTTGCTATTTCTAGACATAGTATATTCACTTCTACACACACACAAATAAAACAGAATACGCTTGCCATCATCGCAAAACAAAAGTAGCTATTTTGACTTTAAAAATGTTAAGATGCCTGAAGTTGACAAATTTATTGCAAAGTGAAATTATGCCAATGATTTAATCAACAATCACCTTAAAAAAGCTTAGCAATTAAACTACTAGAAATAAATATCTTCAAAGTATATTTATTGAATTTAAAATTTGTAATAGCTTTATTACGTTTATTACCGTATATACTCGCGTATAAGTCGCACTTTTTTTACCGAAAATTTCGACAAAAAGTAGGGGTGCGACTTATACACCGACACTGTTTTTAAAAAGTTCGAAAAACATCACTACTCTGTCATAAAGTTTCTTACATAACCCGTAGGCCTAAAGTTGATTGTAGTGATATAGAATTACTAGGATATGCCTAGGCCGACATTTTACATTTAGAAAACTTTCGTCTGTGTAAATATTACTATCTATGTGTAACAGAAATTGAAATGGACAAATATTTTCGTTTTTTCTGACACCCACCCGCTTTTCTTTTGAACTTATGGGCCGATTGTATATTGCCAAAACGTAGCGTAAGTTTAAAGGCGGCATTTTTTTGGTAGGCTTATTGAACGCAAATTACAGTATGGAAAAAATCGTAATTGTATGAAAGCCTGTCTATGTAGGTAGGCCAATAAGCGTAAGATGCGTTTTATTTAGTTTTTAAGGTCTAGGCTTATAGGCTATAGCCTACTAATAAGGCAGTGTTGAGCATTCCGATAAGACCGCCCCAGGTCTAGGCGATGTTTCCAAAAGTACGATCGGCAGATGGACGCGCGAAATGTCAATAGTGTGTTTTATTTTTCATTAGTTGCATGTAAGAGTTGAAAAAAAACTCAGCTTATTATTTGTCGATCGCGCAGCCGCACTTGAAATCATTACAAACATTACATAAATGCCGGCGCCTCCCAGTCTCCAGTCTAGGCGACATTGAGTCTAATGACGTACTTCAAAGACTTTTTAATGTGTAGGATAGGAACTTGTGTAGGGAAAGACTTAGATGAAGAAACAGATACCTTACTTTCTCATCTCACTAATGTCTGTAGGCCTATTGATCGGTTGTTTAAAATAAATGAAGCCCTGCCTTTATTCGATTATATTTGCCTTATGCACGATTAAAACCATTTTTTAAGGAAAGTTTCCAAACTAAGGTGAATATTTAGTAACTTTTATGTTTAAAAGTTATGCATTTTTGAGATATGAAAAGGTAGTATAACCCAGGAAGTCGGGGTGCGACTTATGCGCGGGTCAATGACAACATATAAGAAAAAAAAACTTAAACAAGGGGTGCGACTTATACACCGGTGCAACTTATACGCGAGTATATACGGTATATCATATAATTAATTTTAATTAAACATTTAATTTAATTTTGTAGGCTCTGATGGGTAGGAAAAAGCAATGGTGGTAGCCCTTAAGGCTTACATTTTTTGATATGGCTAAGGGATCGAGTTAATAAATTATTCATTAGGCCAATAACTATAACATTGATTACTTTAAAAAAAAATATGTGTATTATATTTCATATTTGCTTTAATTTTGTATATTCTTTTTTTGGTAAATAAAAGAGTTATTTTTTATTTTTAAAGCTAACAAAATATAACAAAATCAGAGGTGTTGAGTCTTATCTATAATACATTTATAACTCCCACGGCAAACACTGAGTAGATAAAACTAAAAGTTTGTTATAAATACATTATAATATATTTTTTATTTCAAACTTTCCTATTGCGTTATGTTGTAATTGCATTGGAAAGTTTCCTGAAAATCCTACACACATATTTTAATAAATAAAACAGGTATTGATAAAAATCATTACCAGAGAGTCCTGATGATGATGGAAAAAAAAATGGGTACAGATTTTTTTCATAAAATACAAATAGTCAGAGAAGACAACTTTTTTTTAAAAATCCAACTTGGTTAATAATCAAGTTACAAACATAAATATTTGTATTTAGTATATGGCAATAAGGGAAAATCAGATCTTTCCAGTGATAGTATATAGGCTATATGGGGTGGTATAATGAAAAGAAAATTGTGTAATGTACCTATTAGGTAACCTAATGACTAATGAAATCCTTATTGATAATTAATAATGAAATGATTAAAATTATTGTGAACCCTGACAGAAGTTGTTTAATGCACATCATGTCATAACGCTATAAAAATGCAATGAAAAAAATCTGATATATTCAGGTGAACTAGTTCATAGTCATAGGACATTTTAATGTATGATATATGATGATATATCAAATTAAGGTGTTTTTGTCTTGATGGTAGTCTAGATTATGGAACAATTGGTTTGGTTCCATGGAAATGCTTCTCTGATTTTTTATTATATTTAGAAAATTTTGTAATTTTGCTTGTTTTTATGAAATATTCTTAGCCTACTTCCCTTGAGAGCACTCTGTGTTATAAATAAAAAAACTGTGTTAATTCCCTTTTTAAAAAAAATCCAGTTAGAATCTAATATCTAGGCCATAGCATAACGCACACACAAAATAAAACTGTCTATTGTGGTTTCTAAGACACTAGATCTAAGTTAATCTAACCAATAGATCCACCCAAAATATTTTCAGTTGGAATTTTTTAGAATTTTTTTCATGAAACGTCTGACCTAAGAAATAACCAAAAAAATCAAAAGAGGCCTACTAAAATACTAACTGACTAACTGACCTATAGTGGCTATACTATATAGGTATCAGTTTGTGTTTGTTACATCATGATTTTCATGAGGTCAGTTGGTCTGAGTTAGACAATCGTCAATCGTATAGGTATAGCCATACTGATGAGCCATAGGTAGCCTATAGGACTACTAAAATACTAAGAGTAAGAGTGTAAGAGTAGCCTATACTTATAGACATAGTATATTCTATAGCTATAGTATACACAATAACAATACACAATAGGTTACAGTTACAACAGAGCAGAGCATGTTTCTTGCTTTTCCAACAATAAACAACACATGACACCAACTTATATAATTCGGCTTGTATTTATAAACGTATTATGATGTTTTTTAAATAATATTTATAATGTGCTTTTTTAAAGACATTTAGTATCATTATTATACTATGGAATGATTATGATTATGAATTATGAATTTATCATTTACCATTTATGTTATGATTTATAATTTATCATTCTATTTTTTAAGTCAGTCAAGTCACAAGTCCAGGTACTTATAACTATATCGCTGATAACCTTTTAGTAATATTAATTTGAAAAGGTAATTATATAAATTTTTAATTAAGCATTCCGTCTCAAACCTCTTTATTTTGATCATGGTAGAAAGTGTCAAAAAATAATAATTTGACGTCTTTTCGAGCGACAGATGCCATTTTTAATTTTAACACCGTTGTTGTAAGAGTTACTTTCCTTGCTTTAAAAAGTAGAACCTTGTTTATATTTTTTATATCTTAGCTTAGTGTTACCTTGGTTCACTTATCTATATATTATAAAAGACTGCATTTTCTCAACATTTTTATGCTTTATTTTAAGTGAATGAGCACTCCACAGTGGCGTACCGAGGGAAGTGTGGGGGTGCGGACCGCACCGGGTGACACCCTCTCAGAGCTGGCACTGCTGGTCTAGTCCGATAACAGAACGGATGGCAGATCATAATGAAATAAATGACAATGACTAGCAGCACGGTGTGTCATCACCATACATGATACAGCATGCAGTCTGGTGATTTTTTGAATGAGACTGCTAGAACAGAGGTCGGTAACCTTTTACTAACAGTGTGCCAAACTAGGATTTCAAAATCATTCTGCGTGCCACCAGCCTAAAAATCAACCTGTTCTATTATAATTTTAAAAAATATTTTATAGGACAATTAATTTAACTCCGTAGCAAGACCAATGCTAAAAGCAGATGAGATTTATAGAGGAGATAGTAAAAGCGTTTTATATTTAATAAAACAATAAACGTGTTTGTGATTATCATCCTTTTTATTTTTATTTATATCAATCAATACAATATTTTATTAGTCAGCTGAACTTTCACATTTATGGTAATCATTGTCTAAATACTTTTTTGGTACTCAAGATGAAGATCTAACACTTAGTAATATTAATGATATTGTGATCTCAGTTTATGTGATCTCAATTTACTGAGATGTCCTTTTAATTGATGTATTTAGTATCACTGTGAACGTTACTGTATTACCGTTGAGCGGAATAGATACGTTGTAATCAAACAAACTGGGTACTTAATGTAATGTTTGAAAATAAACATATAAATTCTTTAGTCATAAAATATTTATACAATTTTCAAATACTTTTATAAGTTTGTTCATTTTAAAGTTATACATTGTAAGCCATTTATTCTTTTATAAAATGAACATACTAAAATCATTAGCGCAAATAAAATGCTGAAATTATCTCCCTTTAATAAAAAAAAAAGTTTCCAAATTTGATTCAATAGTGAAGCCAAACAAAATATGTTTTGTAATATAAAAAATATTACTGACTTATTTTTATTTCTTTATAAGTGTAAGTTGAACCAAAAGTTGAAAGTAGAACAGCGAATGTCTATCAGTTGAAAATAGCAGATGATTTTCCTAAGCTAAGCAGCTTCCTTTCAGATGTGTCCGCAAAAGGACACATTTGGATGCAAATTTTGGAAAAGTTTTTGAAAGTCTTGCATTTGGTTAGAAATCTCCGCTTTGAGTACTTCGATGTACTTCTGAAAAAAGCCATAACTATCTATCTAAATATATGCCCTAATATAGGGGTGTACATGTAGTTAAATGGTGTTAAATTGATTTCACGGCAAGATATATGTCCAGTGGTCCTTGTAAATGCAAGTTCAAGTCACTGAAATGTGTCGCTTTGTTATTCAGAAACATCGGCTTCAACAGTCAGGTTTGCACATTCTGAACCAAAAAATGTTGTTGTTTTTTCATCAATTAAAAAAACAAATCTTGGAGGTCTCTCGCGTGCCATTGAAAATCGCTCTGCGTGCCAAGTTTGGCACGCGTGCCTAAGGTTGCGACCCCTGTGCTAGACTACATCGATTCTTTTAATATTCGTAAATACGATTCCAAAGTATGGGTCCTAGATGACATCGAGGCAAAGCGTTATGTGAATACGTTGGTGTGTTGCTATAAGGAACCTATAAACTGCTATGGTTTTATAATTTGCAATATCGACTGAAAAAATATGCCCAAAAATATTTAACGCAAACAATGACAATGACCTTACAATAACGCATTCCTTACACTTGTTCCCATTTTATCAATTTAAATACAAAAATTCGTTATTGGGCTACAGTGGTTCGCTGCCGATTCTGCCAAAAACACAAGTAGGACTGCCCAAGTATTTTGTTTTGTAAATTTCGATACAACCCACATATTGGCTTCGTTATGTCACTTTGTTTCGCGTGAAGACGTTGTCTAAATAAACGAATTACTTGAAGAACTTAATCTTACACAGCAGTAACTCCAGACTAAAGACTTAACTCTTGATAAAGTGGTGACCAAGTTAGACGCCTTAAGATTGTTTTTGCACGAAAATCAGAATCAATTAGTAAAGCGTGCTATGGAACAAGCACTTATAAAATCAGACCAACATGGGATTAAGATTCAAGAAGAGAATGGCAGGGGAAAAATTAAGAGATGCTGGAATTCCTATGCGGGAAGAAAGCAGTAGGGAGATGCTAGTGTGTATTGATCGCTTTCATTCTGAACTCCAGGTCAGATCAAAAGCGTTTAAGGAAGTTGCATCTATGTTTGAGGCTTTACAGCCCAAGATTCTACTGTCTGCAAGTGAAGAAGAGTTATTGGTGGTGTCCGTTCCCACATTAACCTCTTTCTACGATGAGCTCTTCGAAGAAATACCACGGCTTAGACGACACCTAAAAGCATCTGATATTGACCTTAAATCAAGCCATGGACTGGTCAGTATTAGATATTTTGAAATTCATTGCTAAATGGGACTTCATAGAATCTCTTCCAACACTCTCGCTAGGCTTTCAATTATTTCTAACGGTATGTGTGTCTATGGCTTCATGTGAACGGATCTTTTCAAAACTAAAGCTTATAAAAAGCTATTTACGATCCACCTTGGGACAATCAAGACTTTGTGATCTGGCTATGTTATCGATTGAAAGGGAAACTGTGAATAATATTATTATGATATAGATATTGATGAGCTGATTGACAAGTTTGCAGTTTTGAAGAGCAGGAAAGGAAAAATTTAAATAAAGTACTTTAAATGTAAAAATAACTAACCGTGCGGTTGTTTCAGTTGTTTATTGCTTTTACTTTCTAATATTAAATTAATAGTGTTATAGTTTTTGTCATTTGAACTGTATGTTTGTTTTAAGGAGACGAAAACTATTGTGAAAGTCGCGAGGGGGGAGGTGACACCCAAAGTTTACCGCACCGGGTGACACCAGCCCTCGGTACGCCACTGGCACTCCATACAGGGCCGTGTGAGGGCCCTGTTGTGTCCTCGCCCCTGCCTTCCGACATGCTGATGCTGAATGATAACCAGTAACCCACTCTGCCTGACTCAGAGTGGGTCTTCATTTAACGTCACTTGCTCGTTTGAACACTCATAATACATGCATGAACTATCAAGTAGGCCTACAGTGTGTCAGTGTCAGTTAATAATCAAATGTTATTTCTCATTCACAGTATTTGTTGCAGTTTTTTCTAGTTCCATTCAGTCTCTATAATCTGACTGTTCTGACAGCATGCCGCTAAATTTGGGAACAGGAACCTATAACCCTAAATACGGCCCAGTGTGTGAGCATGTGTGCCTGTGTGGGTGCATGTGAGTACGTAAGTGTGTGATTGCGTTGTAGCCTATGTGTGTGAGCATGTGCGCGTGTTCATAGTGTGTGTATGTGTCAGCTCATGTTTGTACGTGTGTGAGTATGTGTAGGCCTAAGTGTGTGTGCCTATAGCCTATGTGTGTCTAGGCCTACTTGTATGGGCGTGGGAGTGGAGAGCTAAGCATCAAAATCTTTGAGTGCGTGTGTATGTATTATAAATTTGAGCATTTGTATTGAACTAAATTTTAATGTGCATCCAATCTGTAAGCTTTTTATGTAAAAAAAAAATTATATCAAGAAATCAAAAACACAAAAAAGTGTATTATCTCCCTTGAGTTTTAGCACAAAATGTAAGCCCGGCTTTTAAGGCCGTGACGTGTATTCGACCCTGGAACAATTCAGAGCTGGGTACCTGGTTCAAGACCCGGTTCTGAAATAAAAATTGTAAGAAAAAAAAACATAAGCAAACGTGAGTTGAGTAGACCTACACTAAATTAAACGAATCTCTACCAAGGTATGTGAACCTGTTCACGTCTGGCTATTGGCTGTAATGGATGGCTCAGTATATTCACAACCAGGGGCATGCTGGTGCAGAGTAAAAGTAAAGTACCCGTCGGACCAAATTGATTAATAAGCAGCGTTCACAAGTTTCTGTGGCCACGGCATACAAAGGGATGTGTGGTCAGCACAATGCTGAGTCGCCTTTACTTTAGCCCAACCAATGTCAGGTACCCATCAGAGCTGGGTAGACTCAGGGACACCCTCCAATCCCAGAAAAAATCCTAGCCTTCACCAGGATTCGAACCCAAGACCTTCGGTACGCCAAGGCCAAACGAACGCGCTGCCCATCTGTGCAGAACTTCCGTCTTATTTTCTATTGAGATGGTGATGCATAAGTTCGGATTTTCGGTTCATTAAACATTGTTTGAGATCCTGTACACACACCAATGACATGTACCAGCATCTGATACCAAGCTACCCAAAGAATCTGTTTACTTTGTCAAATATTTCTTTCGCGCTTGTTCTGGTGCTGGAAGCAAAACATTAAAATATATTAAGAGTGACTTCCCCTATACAGAAGCTGTAAAGGTAAAGTATGCACAAAGCCGCTAATATACCTACTAAGTCTTATTCAGACTTCAAAGAAGTTCAGATCCCGGTTTAAAACAAATGGTTATAGACTAGATCTATCAATGCGAAAACTTTTATTTCTTTGCAGACGCAGTATACTCCGAACTAATATTAAGAGTCTACAAAAAACGTTATGAATATGAGTTTATTAATGTTGGCACATTAAAGATAGGATGTTGAATATTTGTTTCACTGTAGGCCTAATGTTCTTTCAGGCTTCTTTTTTTCTTATCTTATATAGATCCATATGTTACAGACTCCTCTTTAAACTAAAAAGAAGATTATTGCGACAGACGCTTATCCTTTGGTTTGAGTCTAGTATTTGCGCGATTCAATCGGATTTTGGCATTGTTCGCGGCAGTAGGTCAATTCTGCGGAAAGGCGACAAAACCCGAACATTCTGTAAATTCCAAAGGCCGTGGTAAATAGCCTATTAGGCCCTATTAAAGATGCAGAATTAATTAACGTCCCTAATGAAGTAGAACATCTCTCCTCCCCTCAGCTTATGAGACTGAAATAACGCAACAATAAAGCAGAATTAAGGTCCGAAATGAAGCAGAATTAATCCCCCAAGAAAATGAATGTGGAAACATTAATACATCTAATCAGGTAGATTTAATATCCATTTATTTTAGGCAAAATTAAAATCCCTAATTAAGAAGAGTTAATGCCTCTGTTGGGACAGTATTAATACCCCTAATGAGGCAGAATTAATAAGCTTACACGTAGCCAGAGTTAATACCCCAAGAATTAATACACCTAAACAGAGTTAATACCATAGACTATAATAAGATGGACCGCTTGCTCTATTTTTAGAGCTTATATCAACTTTTTTTCCCGTGCGCAACCAGTAAGGCTGTCTTATATTACTTCTAGGCCTACGCTCCTTGTTGTTTCTTAAATGTTTCCGCTTTATACAACTTTCAATTTTAATTTTAATTTTTCATTGAGAAAATCGAAGCGATTCAATAAAACGGAAGTGCAAAGGAAACAACGAATCAGAATTTCCGACAATCAGTGTTTCGAGTGATCATATAGCAGAAATACTAAAGCAAGCGGTCCATGTGTATTATAGTTTATGTTAATACCACTAATTAGGCAGGAATAAATATCCACAATAAGGCAGAATAAATGTCAAAATGTGCCAGAACTAATTCTGGGTTTCAAATCCTGTTGAAGACTAGGATTTGTTCCCGGGGCTGGAAGGTGTCTACCCAGCTCTAATGGATACCTGTCTTTAGTTGCGTTAAATTAAAGGCGGTTGGGCATCATGCTGGCCACACAATCCCCTAGTAAGACGTTACTTTCCCTTTTCTTTAATCTACTTTATTTTTTAATGAAGCAGAATATCAACGAACCAGATTCCTAAGTAGGCATATACATATAAGAAAATAACGCTTTAAAGAAGATAGCAAAACATTTTTTTTAAACTTTTGGCAGTTTTCGCTTTATTTTAGCGTCACTTAAATCTTTGGTCATGAAAAGGCATATAATTTATAGGCTTATATTAACGGCATGTCTAGTTTATCATGTGATCACAGACAAGACGTCACAAGAGCAGGCACGCTCACCACATACACATACCACTTTTAACAGTTTAACATTCAGAAATGAACCAGCTGTTTAATGTAAATGTTCACGTTTTCTTTATTGTATGAACGAGATTGATATATAAATACATGAAAACGCAAAGTGCAATAGAATTTTAAGAAATAACAAGCCAACCAACGAAAAAGAGAGTTTAAAAAAAAACATACGGTTTAATCCTAGATCTAGACTGTACCGATTTGTTAATTTTTATTTGAGCTAGACTATGTCACAGACTATTCGGTTTTAATTTTTATTTGAGCTAGACTATGTCACAGACTATTCGGTTTTCATTGTTATTTTCTGTAATCTATTTTATCACTGTTAAAGATATGATAAAATAATAATAATCCGCCTAGTTAATCTTACGAATACGATGATAACCTTTCATAGCCATTCGGAGACAAGGATTCAGGGCAATGATTCCTATAATAGGGTCCGTGAGAAGTTTCAAGTTTTCCGCGAGATTATGAGCTTTAACACTTATCTTATCTTATATTATACATTACAGACGCTCCTTCTATAGAGAAGATTACTGCGTCCTACGCTCATCCGTGATCCGAGTCTAGTCTTGCATTTTTATTAATGTTTTAAATGATGTTAAGTTACTGGTTTTCCTGGTTTGTTCAGGTAACCCATTCCATGCCCCGAATGCCACTCGGGAAGAAAGAATACTTATATGCATTTGTTCTCGCATAGGGGATAAGGAAAGTGTTTTTGTCTTTATGTTTATCTGAGCTCTGCAACAGGTTGTTATTGGGTTGTATTTCTAAAGTTTAAGCCAGCGGATATTTTCTCATAAAAGGTGTTGTCTTTAGAAAAGTCTAAGAAGTATGAAAGATGTATGACCATGAAAGTAGAAATTGTATTTGTCTTTTATTAAACCACGAACCCAAATTCTTAGCCATGAAAATCGTTGCAAGGTCTCTTAAGGTTAAAAAAAAATTCCTTAATATTATTTAGTTGTTTGGTGTTTTTTGTGTTCTTTGTAATTTTAGGTATCCGCGAAGAAAACCAATATTTTGGGAAACTGTTCAATTTCGATCATCATATATGGGGAGGGGGTGGAGGTTATTTGAAGTCATGCGGGAAATGGAGATATGATAGCGTACCCAATCTTATACACTTAAATACTTCGATAAAAGGAAAAAAAAGGGGGAGGTGTTGCCCAGCTAGAAAACGTCCAGACTTCATACAGTTTAGTACTAAAGCAAAACTATTTTTTTTCTAAGTTTAACGAGTAATGGGTTATTCAATGCATTAAATATCGTTTATAAATTGTATCGTTTTATCTATGGTATTTCGAACAAGTAAAGAAAACCTATAGACTTCGTAAGTAGCACAGCCAAACTCAAAGTTCATTCAGGAGATAATATATTTCCATCCTTTATGTAAAATCTATACATGTACATGTAGGCTATTAAAAAAAATATTTCCATCTGTGCTGACAACGTGAAATGTTAAGCTTCTTTTCGAATTTCAATTTAGCACTTTTTTTTTGCTACTATTTTCCAGGCACCTGCCATTGTGTTTCGTATGCTTGCTCTTGGTGCTGGGCGTCTTGTGATGCAGCAGTACTAACGCTGTGGCCCCGTAACCCGGGCGTGCCGTCGGAAGACGCCGTGGCGTTGAAGTCTGTAGGTGCGTTTAAGGGCCACGTCAGCTGGGGACCTGACGCGGCTGAAGACTCGTATGTGACGGCAGGGGGCTGAGAGTCACTCGTGCCGAAGGGCCTAGGGATCTCGGCTGGTGCGCTTTGCGTTGGGACTACATTCGGTTGTGTTGGCTGATTGTTGCTGGTGGACCACGATTGTGTTGGAGGATTGTTTTGATTGTTGGTTGACCACGATCGTGTTGGAGGATTGTTTTGATTATTAGTTGACCACGATCGTGTTGGAGGATTGTTTTCATTGCCGGCGGACCACGATCGTGTTGGAGGATTGTTTTGATTATTAGTTGACCACGATCGTGTTGGAGGATTGTTTTGATTATTAGTTGACCACGATCGTGTTGGAGGATTGTTTTGATTATTAGTTGACCACGATCGTGTTGGAGGATTGTTTTGATTATTAGTTGACCACGATCGTGTTGGAGGATTGTTTTCATTGCTGGCGGACCACGATCGTGTTGGAAGATTGTTTTCATTGCTGGTTGGCCACGATCGTGTTGGAGGATTGTTTTGATTATTAGTTGACCACGATCGTGTTGGAGGATTGTTTTCATTGTTCGTGGGCCATGATTGTGTTGGTGGATTGTTTTGATTGTTCGTGGGCCATGATTGTGTTGGTGGATTGTTTTGATTGTTCGTGGGCCATGATTGTGTTGGTGGATTGTTTTCATTGTTCGTGGGCCATGATTGTGTTGGTGGATTGTTTTCATTGTTCGTGGGCCATGATTGTGTTGATGGATTGTTTTGATTGTTCGTGGGCCATGATTGTGTTGGTGGATTGTTTTGATTGTTCGTGGGCCATGATTGTGTTGGTGGATTGTTTTGATTGTTGTTCGACCGTGATTGTGTTGGTGGATTGTTTTCATTTTGGATGGGCCACGACTGTGCTGGCCGACTGTTTTCATTATTGCTTGGCCACATTTGTGCGGGATCGACAGTGTCAAGAGTTTGACCGTTTGAGTTCATGTTTTGAGAAAGTTGTCTTGACGATTGTGTGCCGAATGGCCTGACTGCCTGTTGAAAATTGTCACGAAAAGTTTGTGTAGGCTGATCCTGTCCGGGAGAATCCATTCTCGGCAATTGGTTTGTAACATCAGTTGCTACAGGTATACGCACTGGTGAATTACTTCTTGGAGTTTCTTGGTTGGATACCATTCGTCCAACTGGTCCGCCCTGTGCTTGGTCGACCTGCTGCCTAGATTCTACACTGGCTACCTCAACCCCACTGCTCGGTTTCTCGTTGGACGCTACACCCCTCAACGCTTGCAGTAGAGTAGTCTGTGTTAGTGGTATGAGAATATATTTGCCTGGTCCCTGGACAATTTTAATATAACTGGTCAATGAGCCACCTTCATTTTCTGTAACGGTAACGGCCTGTGGTAGCTGGGTTGGGACATTAGGCGGTAAATTATTGACCAATGTGTTTAGCTCTCCCGTGGCAACGTCGTTAATTGGCTGCATGGGGTGTATAGCCGCTGCTCTTGAATAGGAAAGCTGTTGGGCATCTTTCAACATCGCATTCGTCGTTGTCGGGTCTTTGGCCTTCTCCACACTAGTTACAGTGGGCAGCAGTTTAATATTGGCGTTACCTGGAAGCATGCGAATCTGATTCGTTTGACCGAGCGAGCGATCTGCCGCCGTTCTGTTATTTAGAAATACTACTGATGTGTCTAGAGTATTTGAACGATTTTTTTGACTTGCTTCTACTGATTCACTCAGGACTATAGGTTGTGTTGTTTTGGATTGTTCCAGGTATTGCTGAATCATTTGAAATCCTTGTCTGAGGAATGAGGATTTCACTGAGCTCCCCGGGGACTGGGTGTTCTGTTGGATTGGTTCTGTCCTCTGGTTTAGATCGATGTTTATCTTTTTGGATTGTGTGATCGATGAATTGTAAGGATGACCACCTACACTAAATTCTGAAGGTGTGTAATTGTGTGCTTCCGAATGTGATGGTCCTAACAAATAAGGGTTTTCTGCATGCAGGATTGGTCCATGATCTGGCAGAGGGGCAGACGGTGTGGTTTCCTCTAAAGGGTTTGTTTCTTTTACTTTCGCAAGGCCCGGTACTCCATTCAGAAGGTCAAAGAAGCCACCAATAGGACCTTGGGGTTCCTGGAGCTTTGCCTGTAAAGCGTGCTGCTGGGTCACGGCGAGTTGTTGGGTTTGAGATTGCTGTGGTCTGCTATAAGCATGCTGGCCTACATCAGATATTCTCACAGGGGGTGTAAGTGTTGGCACAAACGTCAAACTGCGGTTGGCGACCAACGGTTTCGGAGACGTTTGCTGCGCATTCGTTTGGTCATTTATCTTGAAATCATTCCCGACAAGTACGTGGGTAACCATTTGCCCGTTTTCCATTCTGTGCACAACAAGTGGAGAAGATGGCGAAATCGAACCGTCCCTAGAGATTTGCCTCGGCGCAGAAGTATCACTTTGAGGGATGTTTCTCAGGGGCGAGATTAAGTGCGCGGGTGACACCCCCGGGGGAAGAAATGGATCCTCGTTGATTAAATTATGTACGTTACTTTGAGGAACGTTGCCTTGGGCTAGATTGAGCATCGGATTTTGAGGTTGTGCCATCGGGTTGTTACCCTGGGAAAACATTGCGGGCCTTTTATTTTGTAGAGCGTTCTGTAGCTGTGTCAGGCCTTGTCGTATTGAATCCAGCCTGCTACGTGGAGGAGAAGGCCAGTTAGCTGTCTGTGGTGGTGCCCTGGCGGCTTGTGAGCTTGCCACATGAGCCGTCTGCTGTTGATGCAAATAATTCTGTAAGACGTTGTTAAAACTGTTGGCAGAAAGAATGCTTGCAAGAATGTGGCTGTACTCTGGGGTACCTTTCCGTGCCAACAGCTGTTGTTCCAACGCTGCTTTGCCCACACCAATCTGCTCATCCGAAACTTGACAGCGACTTCTTAAAGCCTGTGGAAATTAGAATATAGTCTATAATTCTTTGATTGATAACAGATGTAGCTGCAAAGTTATTTTTATATTAATTTAGCCAGTAGGCCTTAAAGGTAAGGTACCCTTTGGACCAAATTGATCATAGGGCTGGTGAAGCAGTGTTTACCAATTTATGTGGCCTCGTCATGCTAGGGGATTGTGTGGCCAGCACAATACCAAGCCGCCTTTACTTTACCCCAACTTACGTCAGGTATCTATTAGAGCTGGGTAGACACCCTCCAGGCCCGGGAACGAATCCAAATCTTCACCAGGATTCGAACCCAGAACCTTCGGTACGCTGAGGCTCAGCCACCACGCCCCTTAGCTCAGTAAGTACAGAGCCAAAATACCATGAATTACCGACTGCGCATGTTTGTGGATGACTGTATCTGTTATGCACGTAATGATATCACTTAGTATAAAATTCAACATTGTTACTGCAGAAGAAGCTTTACCAAATTTTCCTAAATACAGCGTAGAGATCCGTAGATATCCGTTACCGTACAATAGTAGCAAAATTACCATGTCATAGAGAGAAGTTTTAAAAATTAAAATAACTGTCATATTATTGTATTCTAAATTCTATCTACTAGTGATAGACCTTTTGTAACAGCTTATTGCATTCAACCGGACTATTTGTGAATGTTTAGCCCCATTTTAGCTTTATAGATTAGAGCTGTCACTATTTTATGATATATGATACATTGCGTTGTAAAGCATATCTGCTATATGTTACTTATAGACTACTCCAGCGGGTAAGCAACCTACGAAACGCGTGGCTGACTTGACACGCAGAGTGATTTTCAATAGCCCGCAGAAGACACCCCAAAAAAGGCAATTCAAGTATCAAGAAAAGAGCATGACGACATTTCCGCTGAATAAATTTAGAAATTCTACTTTGGCGCACTATTATCAAAAGGTTGCAGACTCCTGGACTAGCTAGTCTATTAATGTGATACATATTTTAGTGGGTAACAAAGCACTGTCGAAGCAGAAGTATAAAAATAACTGGGTGACGAAAACAAAAGTTTGGGATACACAGGGCTAAACTATATCTTCTGCTTATGGTGAAAGGATCACCGATGCATGGAAAGGAAACACTTGCCTGGAGGCTTGACGTCACAGTGAGATCCCTCGCAAGCTTCACGACCCGCAATACCGCGTTCTGGTCTCTAGTGCCCACGTAGATCATCCCGTCATTTTCTACGACCTCACAGACGTCCTTCACCCTCAGGCCGTCTGCGTCATGGACACTGCTGATGACATTGCCGTTTCCATCCAGCTCAACTGCCAACCCTTTCCTAGTATACATCAAGATAAGCTGTTCTACGTGTCTTCTCTTTAAAAAAAACAACAGATAAAGTTAAGACATTACAGAAACAGCACAGTCTACAGAAAAACTAGAGAAAACTAGATCTAGACAAGAAATTTAAATACGATTCAAATGAATCGATAAAAAAATTATAGCAAGTAAATATCAAGTAAAAATAAAATGTTAAACAACACCCATTTAGAGAGCACAAGCGAAGAACTCTCCGAGGCTTTAGAGAATATCCACTGACAAGGCCTTCAACCTTGATGCATTATACGGTACCAATAAAGCTTGGACGAATATATCTTGAGCAAGAAATCGTTTCAGAAAAGGCGGCAAATAATGAGATAATTACCCTTGCTAGGAAGTTTCTGGATGGAGCGGCGTTCGAGTACTGGTCCATTATAGACACCTCGCCCTGATATCTTGGGTAGGTCAGGCCCACCCAGTAAGTTCCGTGCTTGGTTCTTCGGATATGTTCTGGCATGCCGGGTAAATTGAAGTTGAAGGTCGACCTTAGATTCAGCTTCTCTTTGCCCACCTCCAGCCTGATAGAGAAAATATAAACTAGGGATGAATTCAAATTGATGATTTTTTTGTACGACTTATGAAGACAGCGTGCGGGACAACCACTGATCTATAAAAAGAATGGATCCATATTAAATATGTATGCACAAATTGAAGCCAAAATTAATTCCCCTTTCCCACTACTCACTTATCTACATAAGCGAGTTACAGGAATAAACCACTTATGATTTAAACAAATCCATACGATAAAAAGGAAGTCAAAGTCACTTGACATGTATTTACAGGTCAGTGTATAGGAAATATAATTTCATAGATAAGTGAAAGTCACGTGAAAGCCTATTTATTTTGTCTTCAAGAATGTTACTTCCATGCCTAATCCATTCGTTCTAAGGATCAGTGGGGACAACACAATGCTTAGCCGTAGCATGTGCCTTTTTAGAGCTGGGTAGACTCGAAAATACTGTCTAATTACGTGTGGAGAATGCGGCTTTTACCAATGTATCGGAATTGATTTAATACTATATTATCATGTAAACTGACGTCAGGTGCGAGGGAGGCGGCATAGGAGAATATTTCATTGGTCACAATTTCTTATATTTATCTTATATATTACAGACGCTCCTTCTATAAAGAAGATTATTGCGTCCTACGCTCATCAGTGGTCAGAGTCTATTCTTGCATCTCTATTAATGATGTTAAGTTACTGGTTTTCCTGGTTTGTTCAGGCAACCCATTCCATGTCCGAATGTCACTCGGGAAGAAAGAGTACTTATATGCATATGCTGTGGAGTCGGAGTCGAGGGAGGAGTCGGGGGAAATTTGGGGTACCTGGAGTCGGAGTCGGCAAACAATGCACCGACTCCTATTCCTACTAAATTTAAATTGGAATTAAAAAAAAAAAAAGCAAGTTTGAATGTCCCAATTCACAAAAGTTATAATCAATGACTTCTTACTGTAAGAATAAAGACAAATGCATGCAGTGCCTCACGTAACCGCAATACGAATACTTTAAGTGACCGTGAATAAGCATGCTTTTCATGTGCTTCACTATATGGCACGCAACGCACAATTAGGAGCGGCAATACATAAACTTTTCATCGTGTTGTGCAAAGGAGTCGGAGTTGGGGAGTCGGAGTTGGAGTTGGAGTCGGAAGTAGAAACAACCGAGGAGTCGGAGTTGGAGTCGGAACAATTATCATCCGACTCCACGGCCCTGATTTCTAAATTGTTTGATAAGAGATAAGAGAAGAGACATCATAATAGAGTAAGCTACTATCTACACATACATTTAACTAGCATGGCACAATCGACAATTATTTAATATTACAATTATTATAAATTCTAAAGCAAACGAAGACTTGAAACTTGATAATTCCAAGAAAATTTATGATGTCATGAAAACGTTAGTCAAAGAGGAAACTGTGTTTTTACCAGACGTTTTAAAATGTGTATGACATTACAAAGGGGAGGGGGTGGTAACTGGTCTTGATCTCGGTGGCTTGGGTAACTTTTCAATATAACCTTTAACCTCTGGATAGGAAAATGGGCAATTTGGTCGGAGGATCTCCACGAAGCAAAACAACGCTTTGAAAAAATTATTTAAGTCTAGTAGCCTTTATCAAAATCACGTCATATTAATGCACAAGGATGAAGACTTGATTTGAATAATGTGTTAACTCCCAATCCCCACAATACTGCTGTGAAGAAGTAATACAGTTATAAATTATGTTGTATGGCTTGCTGAGTATTAAATGTATATATCTAGAGTGTAATCGCCGAAAAAAATTTATTCGTTTATTCCAACTTTTGAATAAGAAAAAAACTTTTGGTCTATGGACTAGTTATTCTTCTGCAACTGACCAAGGTTATTTATTTGTAGCATTAAAAGGATGTTACAAAAACATAAAGAATGATCTAGAGCCAGACTTGGCACGCAGAGTCTTTTTCATTGGCACGCGGAAGACTCTCAAAAAAGCAATAAATCAATGCCAGGGATGTCGCATTTTACTGCAATAAATTTTATTTAAAAAAAGATTTAGCAATATTCTGCGGCGCACATTTTGGAGACTAGTTAGAAACATTACAGTAACAATGTATGCACTTTCTTCCCCACCCCCACCCCCTCTCTCTCTCTCTCTCTCTCTCTCTCTGCTTCTCTCTCTCTCTCTCTTAGTCTCATTCGTCCTTTCTACACCCCTCCACCAGTGACCATGTGTCATTTCACATCAAAAGTCAGAACCAGTCTTGTTGGGCAGGTGAGGAAGACAAGGCACGAATGGCCTTTGCCCTGAATGTACCACCGTATCCAAGCCTTGTTTAATTTTCACTGTAACTTGGTTTAATGGCTTTGTCTTATTTCTTTCTGTACCAGAGTACCTTGGCTTTGTCTAAATTTCTTCTTAATAACACACACGAACACATATTTCAGACTTTAACATTATAAACATATCATGGCATCCTTATAATATAATATCGAATAATTACCTGAGAATCCTTGCTCTCCCCGCCTCTGATACCAGCAGCTCTTGTCCATCGCTTGTGACCTCAAGCCCAGTCGGATAAGCCAATCCAGAAAATACCTCCCTCACCTGCCCACTGGCAGTATTAAACCCAAGTAATCTGTTCAATGATAATAATAAAAAATAATATATATGATCATCTACTTGTTTATGTTGCATGTGTCAATTAATGTAATGTTGTTTGTTGTTTCCTTCTACATTGTTATGGTGCTTCAAGACACATGCAAAGACTATTATGTTTATAACTTTTTGGGGGGAAATCCTATGAGTAGGGCTAGTGCAATATTTCGTATCTTTATGAGTGCTTCCATGTTTACGGATCAACTAATAGAGCGATTGCAATCACGTGACAAAAAGCGCGGCTGTTTGTTTACTTTGTCTAGTGGTGATAAATGGCAGCCGTAATACTATAGCCGTAAGAAGGTTTTATTTTTTAAATGTGATCATTTCAACAATATAACGTAAAGCATATATAAAACACTGTCAAGCGATGTAAATTAACATTCAAAGCTAAAATTTAAACCTTTAAAAATCAATGGAAAAGGTTCCGTAAGTGCCAAATATTTAGTTGAAGATGTCGATTGTCGAAAGTTAGTCTATTTAACTTACTATCTAAAAGTAAAGCATATAAAGCAGAATGTACACTGTTTCAAAAGAGCTATTGAAAAACTATAAAAGCCTAAAATCTTGTTTATTTCGTGGATGGACTACTAAGGACTAGTATCACAGTTAAATATCAAGATTTATGGAAACTAATTCCTTATATTTTGGGTTTAATAAACACATGGTAAGGAACAATGTTTATTCCCCATTGATGCCATTATCACCAAGATGGCCGCTATTTACACAAGTATGTCACTAAATAACCTAAGCCACGCCTATTGCTATCGCTCTATTCGAAAAGACAAAGTTATTCTCTGTAGACTACATGCAGGACATACAAAACTAACAAATTCCTTTCTCTTAAAACGAAAAACGGCCCCAATGTTTGCTTTCTGTACTGTCACATTTTGTTGGAATGCAATACATTAAGTTAAATTCTACGTAAATACTATTACTGTAGAACTCTTCATGAACTTGTCAACAAAATTAAACCAAAATATATAATAAACTATATTAAAGACATCCAACTGTACTACAGAATTTAAAGATATAAGAACAATAAAATGGTTACAAGCAAAACATGACAACAACGTTAACAAAAGGACCTTATATAACCTTCGATGTTGATGGGCTGGAAATACAACAATTCAATTCTTTCTCGTAACGTTTTCTTTGTATGTCTAAGTCATTCCACAAATACGTTTACAAGAACTATAACTGAGATTGTATCTTTCAATTGGAAATAACAGGTTTACAATATAAATATAAGGACTTAAAAGACAATTAGTATTAATCATTGCCTTCCATCAGGGCGACCCTCAAAACGTATCCAGAACTCGTTGGCGAGATCGAACGTGGGGCTGGAATCACTCATTACAATGGTGCCCCCTGGCAGGTAGGCCATGTCGTTGAGGTAGATACTGGATCTTCCGTTCACAACAGTGTTGGAATTATAGACTTGGCGGAATAACCCTGATCAAAATGGAAGAAAACATTTCAAGTAATAAAAAAATCGTTGGATTAACTGAGACATGTTCATTAATAATATAATATTCTAATGTTATAAAATATAAATAGTTTATCATTGTTATCAATCCAGTGTGTCTAATACCATGTAATTAAAAACTACTACCTACTAATATGACTAATTATTAGTATGCAATATAGTCGGTGTAGTAATTTGTATTTTTATGCTTTGAGCAATGAATTCTTTTGTTTTAAATTCAAAATCTACACAGCCAATAGTACATTTTTGAACAATAGTAAACGTATATTATAAAGTGAACGGAAATATCCGCTAATGCTTACCTGTCTTTGGGTTGACCTCAAACAGACCTCTGTATGCGTCCAGGACAATGAGCATGTTTTCCGCGTTCATTTTAATGCTGATCAAATATCCACATTCTTTTATTGTTCCTAGGACATTTCAGAAAATAAGAATGCAAAGAATTACATGGGCATACTGAGAGGAAAGAAGAATTAAGACGAGCATACATATTAAATGATAGTATGAACTACTTGATGGAGTAGTTTGTTCTCATGGTCTTGATGTAGGGGCTGGAAACCTACGAAACGCGTGCCAGACTTGGCACGCAGAGCGGTTTTTAATGGCACGCCATACACCCCAAAAAGCAATAATTCATGTCTCTTCTACAAAACCTTGAGTGCTAGAACATGTTGACTTTTAGGCTATTGGCACGCTGAATGAATTAGAAATCCTACTTTGGCATACTATTATCAAAAGGTTGCCAACCCCTGTTTCTAGGTTATTAGTGTATATCCATATGAGTTATCAATATATATAAAGTAGACTGTGTATGTGTTCAACCAACCTTATTAGTTAATTTAAAGACACGCGACCTTGTCTCATATTATACTTTTGAGATTTCACTTCGGACATTTTCGCTAGCTGAGTGGTTGACCAATTGGACTGCCATGCGGGCGACCCGGGTCCAATTGTCCAGTTAGTTTATAGCTTTTTTTTCCACAATTCTTTTTAATTAAATTACATTCCTAAAAGTTTTCAGTAAAAAAAAAATATTTTTAAATTTTACATTTAGATCTATAGCTCTATAGCTCTCTGTTCATCGTCGTTTATACATTTTTTTATCTGTAGCTTATACAGGCCTGTTTTATTTTCACCCGGGCAACAAGAGGCAATTTAGGTGGTTAAAAATAAATATGAATGAAGGAACAAACGCGTCACCCAATAAAATAAAAACCGTGTTCTGTCAGTCGGCTGTGTCGAATTTGCACTTTCGTTTTCATATAGGCCTAAGTCATGTCAATTGATTACCATTGTTGTCTTGCTGCCCCCCCCCCCTCCACACTGCCCTTCTATATTTGTAAAAAAAAAAATATACCGGACGAGCCATCGGGGTCTTACGCCCAGGGCGTAACAATATTAGGGTGTGGATCGGGGAGTGGGAAGCACACCAAGATAGTGTCCGCGACTAGCCACCCTGCGTCAGGTCAATAATGGATCATTAACGCGGTGGATCGCTTGTATACCTGCACCGTCGCCAGTTAGCTTAAATCCAGACATCCGGGTGCCAGGGCGGGGTTTGGACGGGCGCTCAAAGCTTCCACCCCAACGAGACTCGGGGCCTCGTGGCAGCACAATGATTCCCCTACCCCGAGGTCTGTACCACACAGGTTAGCCCACAGGTGCGCTCAAAAATGTAAGCGTATAAGTGGTTTTTATACTTCGCCAGCGTTGAGGCCGATGGGTTACAGAAGTTACCCCTTCCCTTCCCCACATACACACACTGCCATCGTCACGAACCATTACGACTCCAGTGTTGGGTTTTTTTTTTTTTAAATGATGCTTTAATAATTTTAAACAAGTCCAATTATAATTGATGTTTCTGTGCAGAACATGTTGAGAAATGTACTTACGACATCCCCGTGGGGACAAAGTGGCTAACACAGCTGGTCTGCACGGGGCAATGTTGACCACTAGTCCATCTTTGGTCACAGTGAAGATATCATCTGACATGTCATTATGAGAAGTAGAAAGAAAACATGGCCGTGTGAATTTTTAGAACTACGTCCTTAAAATATACACTATATGAATTGTTTAAATCAATAAAGAAATCGTATCTTATATATTATCTTTATTATCTTTATATTATATATTATCTTAAATATTAGGCCTACTATAAAGAATATCATTGTGTCCTATGTTCATCCCTGGTCCGATTTTAATCTTGCATTTTTATTAATGTTTTAAATGATGTTAAGTTACTGGTTATCCTGGTTTGTACAGGCAACCCATTCCATGCCGGAATGCCACTCGAGAAGAAAGTACCTATATACATTTGTACTTGCATAAGGGAAAAGAAAGTGTTTTTGTCCTTATGTTTATATGACCATTGCCACAGGTTGTTTTTGGGTTGTATTGCTAAATTATCTTTACGTCTTGAAACTCTCTGGTTGGTTACTCACCTCCGTGGACCACAAAACTTCCAGGGGCGTTGACTGCACCTTCGTGGAGTCTTTCTGCATCCGCCAGAACATTGTTGGTGGCTAGTGCCCCGGATAGAAAAGGGGGAGACGGAAGTCTGAAAAGGATGATGAGAAGATAACAAAACAGCCATCTGTAAGTAAGTCTAACAATGAGGAAGTCATGGGATTGATTTAGAACAACGCAATAGGTTACATTGCTAAGCGACATTAATTAAATAACTAAGTAAACAATAACACAGTGTTATGTAAACATGTTTCGCTTAGGAGGATTTAGTGGGTCAAGATATGTACAGACAAAGAAAAGTTAGTTAACTAAAAGTAAAGTAGGCCTATCCCGTCGGACCGAATTGATCCATGGGGCCGGTGAAGCAGCGTTCACCCGTTTCTACGGCCATGGCATACTAGGAGAGTGTGTGGCCGGCACAATGCTCAGCCAAAGCTGGGTAGAATCAGGGGCACCCTCCAGACCCGAGAACAAATGCTAGCCTTCAAGAGCATTTGAACCTAGACCTTCGGTACGCCAGTCGAACGCGCTGTCGCTCAGCCAACGTGCCAGAAATATAGGCAGACAGACAGATGTATAGATAGATAGATAAATAGATAGATAGATATAAAGGTAGATAAATAGATCGATTGGAAGACATATAGAGAGACGGATGGATGGCTGGGCGGATAGGAGGAGAGGTTGATGGATAGATAGATGGATGGATGTATATGGATAGATAGTTTGACAGATTAGGTTAGATCGATAGAAAGATAGTAATACTCACTGAAATGATACAGCATTAATTTCTACAGAGTTTACTGGAGTTAATGAATAGAAGAGTGCCAATACAAACACAAGCATCCAGTACTGAGACATCAAATAACAAGTTACAATTCGGAAACTTGTAAACAACATCCTCATGACTGAAAGAATTATTTTAAAAAAAAAACTTAACTTTTTTAAATATTTGCAATGTAGATATATTTAATTTTCACTTGACTCTAGGCATTTTAACATAACAGCTTATTTTATTGTAAAATATATAAGCATAAAATGTACGAGCAGTGCCGGCTCATACACATAGGCAACCTAGGCGGCTGCCTAGAGCAAAAAAAAATTTTTCTTTTTTTTTTTTGGGGGGGGGGGCGCATTATTGAGATTTGTTTATTTATTTGGGGATTTAAAAATATAAACTAAATTAAAGTTTAGTACTTCTGCGCGCTACTAGACGAATTACTAGGCACTGAAAGGCGAATGGTTTGTTTTTTTAAAGTTGTCTTTCATGAGGGCGCAGAATTTGTTCTCGCCTAGGGCTTCAAAAACCCTAGAGCCGGTCCTGTGTACGAGTTCAACATTAAGTAAGCTTAGGATAAATACCAATCTTGGGCGAAGTTGCGTTCGATTGCAAAACGTTTTCCTACAAAGTATGCACTTTACTTACTCGTTGAAATAAAAAGACTGCAAATACTGGAAACATGAAAATAACTTGGTAAAATCAATAACTACACATAGTCTGGCAGTGCCGTGGAGTAGACTGAAACATTCAAAAGACACTGTGTGAGATAGTATGGAATAATATTTCATTAAGTACTATAAGTATCCTGGTCAGACCAATTTAATCTATAAGACCTGTGAGGCAGTGCTCACGAGTTTCTGTGGCCAGGGCATTCGGCGATCTTTTTGTTTTCTATCCTCACACAGAACGCCAATTTGGCAATAGTATTTAATTTCGCTGATGTCGGCCCCCAGTGTACTGATGAAAGAAATCAACTGGTGCCAGGGACTGTGGAATCAATCTTACAGTTACAGTGCCAGTTTAACTACAAGCTGACTTGCATGAAGTTTTATAAATACGTAGAATGGAAAAGAAGACTTGCTGAAAAAGATGAGATCTTACGAAAAAATATGGTGTGCGAACTACTTTTGCCGCAAGAAGTTCCACGTAATTGTGTTCTAAGTAAAAAGTTATTATATTAAATACATTTTTACTTCATTTCTAAACCCCCATCTCATAGTGTCCTCACGAGGCGCCAGCTAGATATGGAAACCCTACGTAACCAGACACTTCGCTTACCGCGAAAGTTCGTCTACCTGACACGCGTCTACCACGACAGTTTAGTGCTGGTGAAAGCAATAGGGCTCCATTATATACCTAGTTTAGTGCTGGTGAAAGCAATAGGGCTCCATTATATACCTAGTTTAGTGCTGGTGAAAGCAATAGGGCTCCATTATATACCTAGTTTAGTGCTGGTGAAAGCAATAGGGCTCCATTATATACCTAGTTTAGTGCTGGTGAAAGCAATAGGGCTCCATTATATACCTAGTTTAGTGCTGGTGAAAGCAATAGGGCTCCATTATATACCTAGTTTAGTGCTGGTGAAAGCAATAGGGCTCCATTATATACCTAGTTTAGTGCTGGTGAAAGCAATAGGGCTCCATTATATACCTAGTTTAGTGCTGGTGAAAGCAATAGGGCTCCATTATATACCTAGTTTAGTGCTGGTGAAAGCAATAGGGCTCCATTATATACCTAGTTTAGTGCTGGTGAAAGCAATAGGGCTCCATTATATACCTAGTTTAGTGCTGGTGAAAGCAATAGGGCTCCATTATATACCTAGTTTAGTGCTGGTGAAAGCAATAGGGCTCCATTATATACCTAGTTTAGTGCTGGTGAAAGCCACCTATATATTGCTGAATGAAAGCAATACACCCCACTTACCTATATAAAAGCGCAATATGAAAACAAATAATTACCATTTGCCATTAGGCTCTAGTATCTACCGACCCCTTTGCAAACGCATAATCGTTTTCATTTCTCTTAAAAAACTTGGTCATTTGTCGCGAATAACGTGAAAAATTTTCAAATTGTCTCTCCTTTAGGACGATGAATAGCTTTTGGATGTGTAAATAAAGGGATTACTTTGTGACGTTTATTTGATGCTCTTGACATTCAACACAGAGCTGATGTTCTTTAATCCCTCTCTAGCTGGTTGGTCCATTTTCAGCTCAGAAATGTTCCTCTACGCTTCTCTAGCTATTTGTACACTTTCCTGTTGTAGATCAGTTAGAATAACCAAAATCTTTAATAAGATGACCGCTTACTTTAATATTTCTGCTATTTGATGACTAGAATGACTTCTTTTCGGAATTCCCGATTCTCGTTTGTAATGTACACTTCCGTTTTATTTAATCATTAGGACAGCGTTATTGGCTGCGCACGGAAAAAAGAGCACATAAGCTCTAAAAATAGACCAAGCGGTGAATCTTTTTATAGTCTTGCTAAAACAAAAGTTTAAAGTTGATTAATTACAAACATTAACATTAATTGAAGCTTGCATTTATTAAAAGTATACAGTATATAAACAATATACCTTTTTTTTAGGTTTTAATCGTGTAGTGTCCGTTAATATAGACAGCACTTCTCGATACAGTTTCCTTTTTTTACACAGGAATACTTGAGTACAAACCGTGGACCACGCATGCGCAAACTAAGTATTCAGCTCTTTTAACAGAGCAAGCGGTCCATCTCATTATAAGCTTAGTCTTTGGAATAACTACTGAGAAAGTGTTTTGGAAATTCCCCATTCAATTTCGTTAAGCCTGGGAAAATATTCGTCTCTTATATATAGGCCTATCTTCTTGGAGTTCGTTTTTCTCTACTTGTTCAATCTAATTATTTCTTTCAAATTTTTTTTCTAGAATTTGTGTCGCTTAAGTCGCATACAAGTTTGTGTGTGTGTAGGGGGATGTTACCCTCATAAGATGTCACTTTTAAAAATTGTTGCTGTAATTGTATAAATCTCCTTTCAACCACTTGTCACAATTCTGTCACAAATCTTCTTCCTTCCGTTCTCCTAGCCACAATGACGTGATGGCAGGTTTATGTGACACAAATTATTAGCTTTTGTATACAGAGCAATTTCTTTTTTCAAGGATAATACGCAGACTTTTTGATAAAGACTTCTACAGACTGCTATAGACTGTTACAGACTATAGGCTGCGACATGACTATGCGTCGGACAAAATTGATCCTTATGCCAGACAATATGGACTGCAACATGACTAAAGGTTTACTTAGAACAAAGCCCTTAAAAAAACGATCATTAAAAAACACACTTTCAAACGTCCATTTAGTGATGTTACTTTTCCTCACCTCCCTCTCCCCCGTTCCCTATCGTCAACTAATTTTGGATACATCCTGTCCAGCACCACCCCACCCCCCGTTTCCTAACTCCCTCCCAAAAGTAAGATTGCCCCCCCCCACCCTTTTATCGTGGCAACCTCTTTTGTCATGCTTTCTCCTGACGACATTATGACAGTCTAACGACATTAAGTTTACGTTATTTGCCTGTTTTTATGTGTGTTTGTAAGATTTATCTGGACAGACATTAAGTTTACGTTATTTGCCTGTTTTTATGTGTGTTTGTAAGATTTATCTGGACAGACATTAAGTTTACGTTATTTGCCTGTTTTTATGTGTGTTTGTAAGATTTATCTGGACAGACATTAAGTTTACGTTATTTGCCTGTTTTTATGTGTGTTTGTAAGATTTATCTGGACAGACATTAAGTTTACGTTATTTGCCTGTTTTTATGTGTGTTTGTAAGATTTATCTGGACAGACATTAAGTTTACGTTATTTGCCTGTTTTTATGTGTGTTTGTAAGATTTATCTGGACAGACATTAAGTTTACGTTATTTGCCTGTTTTTATGTGTGTTTGTAAGATTTATCTGGACAGACATTAAGTTTACGTTATTTGCCTGTTTTTATGTGTGTTTGTAAGATTTATCTGGACAGACATTAAGTTTACGTTATTTGCCTGTTTTTATGTGTGTTTGTAAGATTTATCTGGACAGACATTTTATGCTGTAAAAGCACGAATTTCTTTTTAACTTGCTTATGGGCGGCAAAAAAAAAAATACTGTTTAGTTTTGTTAATATAGAATACTTCCTATAGGCTTACAACTGCGGTCATTCTTTCTTACTTCTTCCTTTCTTAACCTATATAACGTTAATTACGCCTAAAGAGCTTTAAAAAGCAACGGTTTTCCATTAAAAACTGTATATGCATTTTTGCTATTTGGAAAGAACAACAAAATTACATAACTTTCCATAGGGAAAAGCAAGGTTTTGTTTATCTTTTTGTCTTTCTGAATTTTTAACAAGTTTATAATTAATTCGACTAAATACGATGGTACGTATAAACTCCCGCCCTCATTTCAAGAGCGGCAAATAGGCCTACCAGACAATTCAGGACAACACAAAAGATAATTCATCATATTTAAAAAAAAAACTACAACAAGTCAAGCAACAAAAACTTCTTAAAACAGAGTTTTTTTAAATTGTCAAATTTTAATGTCTAGAAATTGTGTTGTTTAAATAGGGGACACAACTATAGAACATTTTATCAGTTTCAAAAGGTGATATTATTTTATAGAAATATATAGACTCTAGGCCTACTTTAGAAATCAAAAGATGCCTGTGAAAATTCATCATGTTTTTACAAATATAGGCCTACGTATCCCGTCTAAATAAATCAACTTACAGACTTTAATTTAAATTTTTTAATCCTAAGCGTAAACCAATTCAGAAGATAGGCGTGTTAATTAAATGCTCCGACAATAACTCACGACTTCCCGCTTTTAATTAAAAACCTTAAAACGTAATTAATTAGCCGATTAGCAGCTACGTTAATTATTTCTCCTGTTTTAAATGTATTAATCACGTGTCGGTAATTATTTTAGATCATAGCGTTCACAAAACACAAGACAGCTTCTTATACAATAATAATTTTAAAAAAAAAAGATCTAATTAAGTAAGGCATTGAATTCTAACTTAGAATTATAACACAATAACAATCTGTTACGATTCCCAGTAAAAAAAAAAAAGAGCAGACAATATAAACACTTTCCTTACCCCTTATGCGTGAACAAATGCATATAAGTAGGTCTATTTCCCGAGTGCCATCCGGGCACGAAATGCGTTGCCTGAACAAACCAGGAAAACCAGTAACGTAGCATCTTTTAAAACACTAATAGAAATGAAAGACTAGACTCAGACCATGGATGAGCGTAGGACGCAATAATCTTCTTTAAGAAGGAGCATCTGTAGTGTATAAGATTCTTCTTCTTCTATTAGCCAGTCTGCAGAGCTGTTTGCTCTTTTGCAGTCAATGCCAGACAAACATATTTAAAGTCTTTTTCAGGTGTTCAATACTGCTATATAATGTGTTGGTAAAGGTAGGTTGAGGGGGGAGCAAGGTGCGTCTGAGGTCGGTTAGCCCAGGGCACTCAAGCAGGAAGTGGTCCACAGTTTCTTGTGGGCAGGGGCAACGTCTGCAGTTAGGTGGGTGAGTTGGGTTTGTTTTATGTAGGTGTGAGTTGAGTGCTATATGTCCTGAATATGGTGCATTGTTCTTTGCGGGGGAGGAACTTTAAGTAGTGTATAAGATAAAAAAAAGAAACTAAACTGGTTAAACTTTTGCAGAGAACAAAGTCAGAAAAGATCTGCAAGGTTCATTACTTGCGAACAATAAGCTTTTTCACAACTGACAAGAGTAACACGAATAGTTAAATCACTAAACCTAGAAACACTAGAGGACGGAAGGGCACAGAGTAAAGTAGTAATAATACATAAGGCAATAAACTCTAATTTAAAAATACAACACAATAACAACCTGTTGCATTGCTCACATAAACATAAAGACAAAATATATCTTAAAAATACTTTTCTTATCCATTATGCATGAATAAATGCATAGGCCTATAAGTACTCTTTCTTCTCGAGTGGCATCCGGCCATGGAATGTCCTGAACAAACCATGCGTTACTTAACATAATGATCAAAATGCAAGACCCGACTTGAGCGTATGACGCACTTATCTTCTTTATAGAAGAAGCGTCTGTAATATAAATATGATGATGATGATTGTCCATCGCTTGCAAAGAGGACCATCCATTGTCAGTTTCATAGGTGCATGTGTGTACGAAGATGGCTGGTGAGGCCTATTCTAGCCCGAAAAAGTTTGCCGCAGTAGGGGCATGAATGCGAGGCCTGCTGGCCGGCAGTAGCGGGGCTGTCTTTTCTGGACTTTCTTAGTTGAAGTTTTGCAGTTACGACCCTTTGCCTTTTTTCCTCATGGGCTGCTGCTCCATTGACGGTCATGTTTCGCCAAGAGGATCGGTCCTCAGCCAGTCTTTTCCAATTGTTTGGGTCGATTTTCAGATTTTTTAAGGGAGGCCTTCAGGGTGTCTTTATACCTCTTCTTACGCCCTCCTCGCGATCGCTTTCCTACGATGTTGTGCAGGCCCTGTTGTGCGCATGCCAGAAGTACGACTACCTAAAAAAATCTTCTTTAGTAATATATAAGATAAGAAGATTTTACTATTAGTATTCACTAATTACGAATTGTGCCTAATTAGCTAGCACATACATGCGTGTGTATGTGTGGAAAAAAAAGGAAGCGGGTGTCTTTTGTAGTTATAAAGACTTATATAATGGTAGTCTACCTTTATCATAGTCTGAATGAGTGTGTGTGTAATGTGTTGGGTTGATAAGTGGGTGCGTGTGCATTTTTTGGAGTTCAAATGTTTCTGTGCATCTGCCATTGTTTCAATTATATTGGTTTGTGTGTATTTATGCTGATATGTTTTTATATTTTTGTATTATTATTTTGTGTATGGCGCATGTGTACGTTGGTATTGTTATGAATGATTGTGTTATTGCTCACTTTCGTATTAATATTCAAATGTAGATGCGTAGCTTGGGAAAATAGCGCCTGTGGCGAAAGCGGGCGCCTAACTAGCATGCTAGTTTTCATTTATTGTTAAGCTAAAGTAGAGGTTAAGGCACTGTGTTAAAATAATTTAAAATCATTGCTTTTTTTTCTTTCAAATTAAAATTTTGTAGATAACAAATTAACCAATTTTTGTACGCTAATTTTGTTTTCAATTATATTTTAAATTTTTACGTGTCAGTTTAGCGCTTATAGAAAGGTTTGCTCCCGGGGCAGCCGTTCTAACTGACCCACTTTCGTTATGTGTCTGTGCTTCTATGTGTTAATGCTAACGTGCGTCAGAGTGCGTTCGCTTTGGTATGAACGCAGAAAACTATTGCGTTCTACACAGTGCCGGCTCTAGGGTTTTTGGCGCCCTAGGCGAAAACAAATTCTGCGCCCTCATTAAAGTGCCTTCGGCGAGGTCTGCCACGTATGGAACTTCGAAAATGTGTTTTTGTTAATAATTTTTATAGCCCAACAAAGAATTTTATTTTATAGCCTAACCTTTGATTGATGACTGTGAAATGTAGATAAAACAGTTGAATGAAAAGTAACAATCGTTTTGCATTATAAATTAATAATTAGAAATCTAAATTATTATTAGAAAATTTACATAACACACAGTTTTACAATAGATATTTGGGTTTATAGGTTTTATAACTGCATTATGTACAGTTCTCTTAGTAACAAACCGAAACTCACAGTTATATTATAGATATTTTTTTCTGTTTTTATAATACTTAAAAAGACGCACAAAGATTACTTGATACTGTTTGATATTGGATTATTGTTTTCTTAACTACGGTCCAAAAGTCACTTTTAAATACTGATCACCAGTATTTATACTCAAGACTAAAACCCTAGTGGTACTTTACTTGCTTTCTGCTGAGCAAATTCTTGAATGAGGGCTTTTGAGTCTAATTGTCTTGCTATCTCACTTTCAATAGAAATTGTCGCAAGACCTGACACATTGTACTACGCAGATAGGTTTTAATTAGCTTAAATATTGAAAAACTTCGTTCAGCGCTAGCTACGGAAAGTGGCAAAGTAAGCAAAATACGAAGGGTTACACAAATGATAAGAAATCCATTTTCAAGTTTCTGTAGGTATATGTAGTTTAGGACTTCTTCAGGGTTTGATACTGAGTTATGGAGATGATGAGAAATTGCTCTAAGTTCAGATCACTGTCGTACAGCAGCAATGTCAGATTCATTCAAACCTTCATCTTTTTCAATTGTTAATGTGTTTTTTTTCCAAGTTTTTGCACATCGACTTAAACTCTGGTCTAGTCTTGTTTTTAAGGTCAGGAATGTTGTACAAAAATTCAAAGACACCAGGTGACACTATCTGCTCTCTGGGTACTCAAGTCCTTTTGTTGCAGTGTCTTAATAGTTCTGTTTACATGAAACAAAATGTTGTGCTATGTGACAAGTGCAACAATAAACTTGAAGTCTGAGATATTTTTAAGTAACCCAAGTGCTTCTATCTTCGCAATATTGCCACTAGATCCAATTAGTGTCTTTAGAAATTTCTTCCAAAGCATTACAAGCATGAGATAAATGGTACCGCAGAGGTGTTAGTGCATCAATTCGACTAGACCATCTTGTGCCACTTAGGGCATTTAATGTACCGGTACTCGTTTTCGTAATTAACAGTCTGAAAAACAACAACTGCACTGCCAATGCCAACAACTCAGCGCCCTCATGACTTACGATTCACGAACTGACTTGAAGGTCACCGTCATGTCACTTCACTCACTTCACTATGATATTCCGCCGCCGCATCGCATACAGGGTGTGGCCGGGGGAAGTGATGGGTTTACTTTTTGCACTCCGCTACGCACAGCGTGGTTGCCAAACTAAGTAGGCTACTGTTAGGCAAACTTTCCTATTTTCTAAGACAATTTAAATAAAATACACTTCACCTTTCATTACCTATTCATTCATTTACCTTTGCTAGTAGCGCTCAGATACACTAAACTTTAATATAGTTTATATTTTTAAATACCCAAATTAAAATTAAATCCTCAATTTTACGCCCCCAAAAATGTTGCGCCCTAGGCAGCCGCCTAGTTCGCCTATATGGTAGAGCCGGCCCTGGTTCTACACGTATCCGTGGTAAGTAGCGTAGTACCAAGATAACCAAGAAATAGTGATAATGGTGTGACACTGGTGTGCGTGGTGTAAGGGTGTGTTCTAGTTTATGCGTAGCAAAACAATAATTAAAAGTAACCCCATCTAACCCCGACATAGTGGGGGATTATGTGGCCAGCACAATGCCCAGGAGCCATTTCCCCCCCCCCCCCCCATCCCAATTCCTGTTAGGGACCCGGAGAAAAATCCTAGCCTTCCACAAGGATTGGAACCGGGACCATTGGTACACCTAGCCTAATGCGCTGCCACTCGACTGCTCGGCCACAGTAATCCTTTAGGCGCAGGAATGTAGTATCCCGTCAGACCAAATTGATCCATAGAGCAGCGTTCACCAGTTTCTGTAGCCACGACATACTAAGGGATTGTGTGGTCAGCCCAATGCCCAGCCGCCTTTACTTTACCGCAACTTAAGCCAGGTACCCTTCAGACCTGAGTAGACTCAAAGACACCCTCCAGACCCTTCACCAGTGTCCGAACCCAGGACCTTCGGATTGCCAGACGAAGCGCGGCCACTAGTCCACCGTGCCTCACAGGCACGCGTAGGAATAGTTTGACTAAATTTACAAAGCGGACTGAAGCCTTGACACACAAGTTTTTGTTGGCAATAAATCAAAATGTCCAGAAAGCTGTTCGTCCTATTTAATTTCATGTCTGTCGCTTCACACCGTAAATCACACCTACACAACTTCATCACAACCTGCTTTAGTATTTCCTTGTATTGCGTTTGTTTGTTTTTTTAAGGTGTAAAACATACTTAAATTACAGAGAATTTAAAAAACAAAAACAGTTTACCCCCCTATCCCCCCCCCCCTATCCCCCCCCCCCCCCAAAAAAAAAAAAAATGAAAAGAATAATATGTTGCCCTTTAATAAATTATGAACACAGGATGAAACTAGTGCGAGATGTGACGTAATTGTAAATCTGAAACTTCATTTCCTTAAAATAGGCCGTGTGCTCATTTATAATGTAATAAGACTACGATAATTTGTGTATGGATATAACCATAGACTATAATAAGATGGACCGCTTGCTCTATTTTTAGAGCTTATATCAACTTTTTTTTCGTGCGCAACCAATAAGGCTGTCTTATATTACTTCTACGCTCCTCGTTGTTTCTTAAATATTTCCGCTTTATACAACTTTCGATTTTAAATTTAATTTTCATTCAGAAAATCAGGGCTGTGGAGTCGGAGTCGGAGTCGAGGAGTCGGAGTCGGCAAATAATGCACCGACTCCGACTCCGACTCCTACTAAATTTAGATTGAAAAAAGACATGGCTTCATTGATTTTAAACAACCGATCAATAGGCCTACAGAAATTAGTGATATGAGAAAGTAAAATATCTGTTTCTTCCTCTAAGTCCCCATCCCTACTCAAGATTTATCCCTATTGTCATACTATAGCGGGTTGACACACAAAAAAAGTCTTTTGAACTAATTTGAAATGCGTCATTAGACTGAACGTCATATAGACTGCAATTGATGATGCTATACAAGTGCCCAAATTACTAATTACCATTAACATTGTTTGTAATGATTTCAAATGCTAGGACATGGCACGAGCGATTTTCTCGAAATGCTAAACACTGCCTTAGTAGGCTATAGGCCTAGGCCATAGATCCTAAAAAAACGCATCTTAGTAAAGCTACTAGTGTACAAGCATACCTTTATTAGAGGCCTAGAGAGGCTTTTACACATTTACGATTCTTTCCATAATGTATTTTGCGTTCAATAGGCCTACAAAAAAATGCCGCATTTATGACTTATAAATGCGCTACGCACGCAACGCACAATTAGTAATGGCAATCAGTGACGTATTTAGGTATGTTTCACATGTTCCGTTGGAACAGGGGGGCCTACACAAAAAGGGCCCCCAAATATCCCAAAAAGAAATGTTTGAGTGAAATCCCCATTTTTCGTTGAAAATGTAAAATAAAATTCATTTATTCCCATACAATTTAACCAAGTTCAACCAAGCTACGTGCAACATAAAATGTATGATTTTACAGAATGTAATATGAATTAACGGCCCTTTTCTGAGATAGGCCCTATGTGGAAGGCAGGGCGAGACCACGAGGGGCCCCACATACAGTTAGGAACAGGGCCCGACATAAATTTGGGATCAGGGCCCTCACAATCCTAAATACGGCCCTGGTGGCAATATTTATACTTTTCATAGTGTTGTGTTCTGCTTAAAGATGTTAAACGAAAACCGGAATACCAGATTCCGGTTTTAAAACCGAAAACCGGTTTTGATTTTCTAAACACCGCGTCTGTGCTTTATTATTAACGGCACTATTAAATACACATTCTTTTGATTCTCTTTCAACACATTATTTTATAAGTTACCATAAATATATGCCTCTTCATATGCTACTTAATCTTATGGTCAACGATAATCAGTAATTTGATCATCACTATTGAAAAATTGAAAGCTATTATCGGTTTTAATCAATTGGCCCAGATTTTTTTAGTTCTAAAGAATTTGATGGTAAAGCGTACAAAATCATATTGTATTCACACAAATTAACCACTTGAATGCACTGCAAACACTAATAGAAGTATTTTTCAAATATGACTACAAAACTACGCACATTTGGCTGTACCGGCATGTGACTTGTGACATTGCGCGGGGGGGTGGGGGAGGGGGAAACCGAAATCCGGTTTTAAACCGGTTTTATAGTACCGATAACCGGTCTTAACATCCTTAGATCTACTGTTACAGGGAACGCAGCGCCTTTATATAACCTAGCCTCTCACTGGTAAGGGATTAACCGTTTGCTCCTTAGAGTCGCCGATCGTGACCTCTACTGATCAGGCCCCACGAGGGGGGGGGGGGTACAGCCAGTACGCCGTACCGGGGCCCTCAAGAGTTTACGGGGCCCATGGATATTTAAAATTAAATACAGTAGACTGTTAGCTTTCCAGCCAGTAGTTCTGTGGTAATGACACATAGATATATGATGCCTTTCTTTCCTTCAAGAAAAATACATTCGCATATTAATACAGAGGAGTCGGAGTCGGGGAGTCGGAGTCGGAAGTTAAAAAAAAATGAGGAGTCGGAGTCGGAACATTTATCTACCGACTCCGCAGCCCTGGAGAAAATCGAAGCGATTCAATAAAACGGAAATACAAAGGAAACAACGAATCGGAAATTCCGAAAATCAGTGTTTCAAGTCATCAAATAGCAGAAATACTAAAGCAAACGGTCCATGTATATTATAGTCTATGATATAACCAAAGCTTGTAATCAAAACAATTTGATGCTTGTAATCAAAATAATTTGAAAGACATGGACAGATTAACTGAGGAAAAAAAATATTTCATAGGATTATCCTTTTAATTAATTGATAATCAAACAAAACTATTTGTCGTTACAGTGAAATGATCATAAACAACACAGTGACTACTGATCTCTATAAAAAAAATTTAAGTACGATGAACTTTTATCATAACATTCCCCTTTCCCGGTTTATTAATGTATCTTTCAATCTCGTCTTCGTGATGTTTCGAACTTTAGGCAGTCATTTAAAATCGTCTGCTAGTTTTCTAAAATTTTTGACACGGAAACAACGAAACAAAACGGCTTCAGCTGTTGGGGACCAAAATAATAATAAAAAAAAAGATTACGTTTGCGTCGAGAGTTTGTCAATCTTCCTGAACATGAGCACTACTTGTCACATCCTTCGGGACTGACAAATGTGACAAATGACACTTTCAGAAGGGAAGGCCCTGTAAGCATGAAGGTCGTGACGATATGGACAGGTAAGAATTTCAATTAAACGTATGTGCGAGAAACAGGGTTGTTCTCTATTAACCCTTCCCGTACCGACCTACTTCTATCTATGCTGCCTTCAGTTCCGCTATATACGCGCCCGGGACTGTAAGGGTTAACTTCATTCACCTTTCTTTCCTTTTAGAGCAATTTCCGTTGCTTAATTACCTTAATAATATAATAGAAATATTTTTAAAAAAAATGAAATGTGTATATACAACCATGGGAGATTATTTGGTCATGATCAGTCTAATGCTACTAGATCTAAGCTTATTACCATTTAGATTTCATCTAATGCCACTTACAAGATATAAGATAAATGAACACTTTAAGATGACTGATAGGTAGGCCCTATTGGCTGGTGGATTTTCTTACTCGCCAAAAAGGCAGTGTACGCCCTTTACTATAACATTGGACACCACGCGTCACGGGGTATAGTCAGTGGCGTATTTAGGCATGTTCCACATGTTCCATAGGAACAGGGGCCCCCACACAAAAGGGGCCCCCACACATCCCAAAAATAATTTTTATAGTGACATCCCCATTCTTTCATTGAAAATGTAAAATAAAATTCATTTATTCCCCTACAATTTTAAACGCCCCCAGTCCAATCAAGCTAAGCGCAACATAAAATAAGTAGGCCAAGTCTATGATTTTACAGAATGTAACATGAATTAACGGAATTTTTCTGAGGTATGCCTATGTAGAAGGCAGGGGCGAGACCACGAGGGGCCCCCACATAAATTTTGGAACAGGGCCCCCACAGTCCTAAATACGGCCCTGGGTATAGTACATTACAAATTATGTCACTCTAAAGTACATAAGACTTACCGTAATTAAAAATAGTATATGTCTCAATGTCTCCTTACGAATTGTGCAGGTATATATTATTTCACTTTCTGCTTAGGCTAAGCCTTGGCTATCGGTTTGGATAAATATTTAGTAAATAAACTATGATGATAACGCCAAAAATAAAAGAAATAAGCATTTATTACTAGATTTAATAAATTTCATTCAGTATTGTTTTACTTTTAAATTATGAAGTATACATTTAAGTAAGCCTGACTGAATAATGTATGTATGTATTCTAAAGCTATATATATAGCCTATATATAAATGTTTTTTATTTATGGTTATGTATATTGGTCCAGTTGAGTAGCGGTATCTTTTAAGCCATAATATAACTTACCTAAAGGGCAGCAGTAAATGATTAAGACATCCTTTGGTGTACAATTATAAAAAAAAACAGCGAAAAATCTCCTCGTCCAACGTGAAGTTCACTGAAAGAAAAACTGTGGGATTAAACACAATGACAGTTGACGGGTGAAATACTGGCAAGTTTCATGGGCGGATCTCTACTTTCTGTTTTGAATGAAACGATGACAACTCTTGACAGACTTGGCAACAAGCGTAGACTACTTTGAAAATAAGTATAACTTATTGTGTGTATATTTATAAATATTTGTCAAAATACTCTATTGATAATACTCACAAACTTCACTAACCTACTATCTTATCTACGGTGGAAGCGATGTGGAAAGATATTTGAATCTCATGCAGCACAGAACACGGATATAATGTCACCCAAGTATCTTTACCAAACTTCTCAATCCTAGAGTACTTGTGTGATGTTTTAACTTAACACAATTAGTGAGATACGATCGAGCAATGGTGAAGCATGTGTCCAGCTGAATAGTTTCTCGTAAAGAAGATTTTCTTTTAGGCATTCTGAGATCCCCCCCCCCCCACACACACACTCGTAGATATACCTACAAAAGCCATAATTTTGTTGGGATATGGGCCTTATGACTAAATATATAGAGACAATAATAATTATTTCACAATAACCCTGCTTTAAAGAAAAAAAAAGGAATCATATCGCCCCTCAGTACCTTGATAAGTGAGAGGGGGGGATCTCATTCATATCTCTCTCTCTATCTCTCTATCTCTCTCTCTCTATCTCTCTCTCTCTCTCTCTATCTCTATCTCTCTCTCTATCTCTCTATCTCTCTCTCTCTCTATCTCTCTATCTCTCTATCTCTCTATCTCTCTATCTCTCTATCTCTCTCTATCTCTCTATCTCTCTACCTCTCTATCTCTCTCTCTCTATCTCTCTCTCTCTCTCTCTCTATCTCTCTCTCTCTCTATCTCTATCTCTCTCTCTCTCTCTCTCTCTATCTCTCTATCTCTCTCTCTCTATCTCTCTCTATCTCTCTATCTCTCTCTCTCTCTATCTCTATCTCTCTCTCTCTCTCTATCTCTATCTCTCTCTCTCTCTCTCTCTCTCTCTATCTATCTCTCTCTCTCTCTCTCTCTCTCTATATATATATATATATATATATTCTAGCCTTAGCTTACGTTACTAGGTGGGCTTTAAAGTGGAACCACAAGGAAAGCGGAAAGAAGGTCGGACAAGAAACAGCTAGCACCGTGTAGATCCTTTTCAAATGGGTTTTGAAAAATGCGAAAATTGGCCCAGGATAAAAGACACTGGAGATCTTTATTTGATGGCCCAGACCCCAATATGCAGGAATTGTAAACTTAGCTTGTGACAGTTGTAAAACTCGGAGACGCCGAGAAAACTCCCAAAGAAAAAAAAAGCGGCTTCAAAACCTGTTGATCTATGGCTGACATAATCTTTCCATCTGTCGGCTTCATTAGAAATCCCAGCAATTAGAGCCAGCCTTTAGAAGTTGTATTGGTTGACAACAAAGATATGTCAGAAGAAAATAGGATGACCTCTGAGACTTTTAAAAAATGTATTTCAACTTTTCCCGTTAAAATGAAATACAAAGTAAAACTCCGTGGACATTCTCAGATAATTATGACTTGCATAGTAGCGGAAAACTGGGGTGGGTTATGGCCCCCACCAATTGTGTTTTTCTATGTTCTCCTTCCTTCCTGTCTATTGCGTTGCGCTAGTAGAAACTAGAAACCACACAGAAGGTAACTGGAACCGCCAACTAGCTTTTCAAGTTGGAACAACAGGCAAAAAACGAGTACGTAATATATGCGTATGTGTGTGTGAGAGAGTGCTTTATGTGTAAGAGATCTGTTAATGTTAGCTTTCTCGTTTTTAGCTGTCCTTGTACTTAGTAACCATCTTTTAAAAAAACTAAACACACGTTAAGTTTCCTCGTTCTCCTGTTTTAGGCTGCGTTGTGCTAATAATGAACATCTACTCAGTCATTCATCATTCCTTCCCTGGCGTTAGCTGCGTACTGCTATTTAGAAAGGCCGTAAGAGATGAATTTCTAAGTCAGAGAAGAATTATTTCCCTTGTGTTATTTGTGTCACATTTTGTGCGGACACTTCCACGTTATACTAACCGTGGTAAAATTTTAAAAATGTATTTGGCTTAGTGCTAGTGCATGACGTCACATGCAGGAAAAATCGAATTCTCTTATGTTCTTTTAATAACCTATAAATAGGGTATATATTATTTGTTATTACTCATTGTAGCGTTCATTTTACTCAATTAATCATTTCCAGTTTCGACCTGTGTAGGCCAGGGGTCGGCAACCTTTTGAGTCAGAAGAGCCAAAAGTTACAACTAACACAATTTCCCAATTTTTAAAGAGCCACTCTTTTTTTTTTTCAATATTATCGTAAATTTGATTAGGAGTAGGACTAGCCTACCTAACGGGCCTACAAAATTGATTTTTGATTTAAAATAAATAGCTTTAAATATGAAATAATATGGGCCTATTTATTCATAGAAAACATACAAATGTATCGCACAAAATATATTAAAGTATTTTAGCTAGCTCTGCTAGAATAATAAAATTAGTTATCAAATAGTTGGTCTATAACTATAATTATTGAATAATAGATAGTTACAGTAGTTACATCAATGGGAGCATTGGCCTTGACTGCCTTTTGAAAGTTTGGCTAAATCTGGCTCATAACTTGTTGTTTTCAGTTTCAAGCACACCTCTAGATTTTTATTTGTTAGTTGGCTTCTTACTTTACTTTTTATTATATTTCATGCAAGAAAACGCTTGTTCGCTCAAATATGTGACTCGAAGATCGTCAGTACTCCAAATGCCAACTTCTTCACCTCACTGTAGCATTCTGGAAAACTATTCCATGCGTCAAATATGAGTGCCTCAACTAGAGGCATTTCTTTTAGAGTTTAGAACTGTCCAGTTGTGCAGAGTGTCGTGCATGCTTTTTCTGGACCTCCAACTTACAACTTTGCTCCGAAGAAGACTGAACACTACCGCCCGCTGTGTTGCTGACTGGGTGTTTCATATAGCAGTCTAAGTAGTGACTAGCGGCTGTCAGCTTCAGCTGTCTGTCTACTCTATTCTCCCAGCCTGTTCGTGTATACTAAGGTGTGCCACATCTGTCTGTCCTCGGCCCAATTGTTTTCACCCTTTACACCAAACCCCTCTCCTTTGTCATCGAACGCCACAACCTAAAATATCATCCTTTCGCCGATGACACCCAGCTCTATAACAGTGAAGAGCCTGAAGACTTCGACAGGCTCCTTGCTTCCATCTCAATTTGTTTCCTGGACATCAAGAACTGGATGAAGGAAAACAAGTTAAAGTTGAACAGTGAGAAGACTGAAGCTTTTATAGTCGTTACGAGACGGAGGGTCGTGTCCCTCACTACACCCGATATCAGCTGACCGACTCAACAGTACCTTTCTCCCCGACTGTCAAGAGCCTTGATGTCTATGTGAGCTCCACGCTGCCCATGCAGCCCCACGTCTCCTTTCTCACCAAAATCTGCTTTGTCCATCTGCATCGTATTGCCGCCATCCGTCGCTATCTTACTAAGAAAGCTTGTGTTAAGCTTGTCATCGCTCTCCTAATTTGCTGCTTGGATTATTACAATTCGCTCTTTGCTGGCCTCTTGGCCTCCACCCTTCAGAGCCTCCAACGTGTCCAGAACTGTGCTGCCCGACTGGTCCTTAAGAAGAAGAAGTCGACTCATATCACTCCTCAGCTCCGATCTCTGCACTGGCTACCGCTCGGCGTCTGATGCACTAACTCTTCAGATCCCTCGTGCGAAGCTAGTGTTCGCTGGCCAAAGTGCATTCTCATATGGGACCAGTCCGCCTGGAATGCCTTCCCTCTACAGCTTCGCTAGAGCCCTAGCTTCAACACCTTCAGGAGCCGACTGAAGACGCATTTATTCAAGTAGCAGTATTCACCTGTACATGCATACATTTTCGTCTTTTATTCGTTGTCTATACTCTGTCTGCAACTATTGACGGCGCATAGTACTGTTCCCAACGGGAATTATTATTACTCTACCTATCACTGTTCTCTGTTAAGTGATTTTATCCCGTTTTCAGTAAATATGCTATATATATATATATTTGCAGTATAATATTTTTTATGAGTGTTTAAAATAAAATAATATAATTATTAATATTTGCGCATGGAACTGGAGAGCCGCATCTTGTCATCGAAAGAGCCGCATGCGGCTCGCGAGCCGCAGGTTGCCGACCCCTGGTGTAGGCCTATAGGCTATAGGGCCTAGTTGCTAAATTGTACGGTTTTTGTAACTTTGTGTTATTCGATATAATTTTAAGCAGTCGCATAGACTTAGGCTATAGACTAGGCCACTATTTGAAAGTCTACTATTGACGCAAAACACCTCGCTCACAATATCACGTTTTAAAAATAAATTACCAAAGGAAGAAAAGGGATGATTTAGTTTTTGGATCTTCTTTTTTTCTTTAACTCATTTTTGTTTGTTTCGCATCATAGCTTGCAGAATTGAGTACACAGAGTCCCTTTTTTTTTTGTGTTCAAGTAGGAACTCAGAACTCGGTTCCGGTTCCAATTATGAAAACCCGGTTCTGGCTAATTTATAAGGTCCTGAAAGTCTTATTTTGCATCTTTTCGTTCAACAAATTCTTTTTTTGTGGAGTACGATTTTGTGTCATAGAAATTCTCGGAATGGGCTGTGGGTGAAACAACGCGGAATAGGGGAGTAACCATGTACATGAGGGCCCCATGTACTCGAGGGCACCATGTACTTGATGACACTAGGCTATGTAGGCTACTCGAGTGCGCCATGTACATGAGGGCGCCGTGTACTTGAGGGCACCATGTACTTGAGGGTGTCATGTACGTAATTGACGAGGTGTACTTGACGGTGCCATGTACTTGAGGGCGCCATGTACTTGGTGGTGCCATAAATCACCTTCCGAAATAAAAAAAAAAAGGAATTCAGGTAATGCAAAAACGTTTTCCTCAATTATACGTTTTTAAATGAGAGTAAGAGAGAGTTTGAGAGAACACGCCTAAGAGCTAGAGAGAGATTGAGAGAGAGAAAGAGGATGTGAGAGAGAGAGAACTTGTGTGAGAGAGATTGTGTGTGAGAGAGAGTAGGGTCTATGTGTTAGAGAAAGAGAGAAAGTATGTGCAAGATATAGAAGAGTATGAGAGAGTGTATAAGAGATTGTGTAAGTGAGAGAGTGAGAGAGCCTGACAGAGAGAACGAGAATTAAAGAGTAAAAGAGAGGGTGAGAGATGAGGATTGTGCGAGAGCTCACTTTTAACGAGATTAAATAATCTCGTGTGTCAATTTTAGAATCTAGTGCATATTATAGGTTCCGCTGTGGTTCCGCGACCCTTTGAAGCGCTTAAGGAGATCGTGAAGGGAGGGGAAGAGTTTCCTGTACTTTCCAAGGACACCAGGAACCAAAAGTCCGGCGCTGACTCCATCTGCAAATGTATAGATTCTATGTGCAGTTCCCACGTCGATGTCATTGATGTCAAATAGCTTAAGAATCACGAAACACCTCAAAATTCAATGAAGTAAATCTGTAAAATATATAGATCAGTGAGTGAAACAAGTCAAGTCTAAGGGACATCACTCTAGTTTCGTGTGAAACAGCGAAAGTTCTTCTACTAGTTTGAATAATGAAACCTTAGATGTGCCTTAGTTACCATTCATGTTGCCAGTAGGCTTTAGTAAGTTATTATGATAATAAGTAATGAATAATTAAAGGATTCCGTATGCTTAGAAAGCTTACCGATAAAATTATACACATTGCTTGTACTAGTATTTTAATAGTTACCTATTATTATTAGAATGTATATTAATAATATTAACTAAACTGAACTGAGCTAAAGTATTTTAAGTAACAGTTAATAATTAATAAAGTCTAAAGTTATAATTTATAATATAAAGTTCTAACTTAATTAACTAAAATAAAGTTAGATCTAGTCTAGTCTAGTAACAGTAAAACTAATTAGTTAGTAATAGTCAGTAAAGTAAAGTCAAATTTGACTCAAAACAAAACTCACAAAACTTAAAATCAAAAGTAAATTAGTAAAATAATGGTAGTGGTAGGTAGTACTAGACTAGTAGTAGGACAGGGATGTTAAACAAAAATTGGAAATCCAATGTTTAATTTCAAAACTGAAACATGAGTTGACAACATCCTTTTAATTTTAATGTAAAGGTGGGCGCACACCATTCCACCCCGACACCCCCTCTAGAGGAAAAAAAAATTAACCCACCATTTAGAATGAAAAACAAGAAAATAACTCCTATCAAGAGTTGTTCATTTTCTAATTTACACATAAAGCTAGTGTAAAAAAATAATAATTTTATAACATTAATTTTAAAAAAATAAAACTTATTCAAAAATTTACTATATTTAAGCAATTGGGGTAATTCCACCCCTTTTTGACAGAATAAAAAAAAATAGAATTTAATTTTTACTTTATAAATGAAATACATTTTGTAAGAAATGGGAAGTTGGCAATGAAAAACATGAATTAAAGGTGTCTGGGCTTTTATATTATTGAAAAGAATTAACACTTTCTGTCCGTAAGAACGCCACTGGCGTTGATCGGCAGTGCTATTCTGCCGTAAGAACGCCATTGGCGTTGATTTGGGTAACATTGTTTGTTTCGCTATTAAATCCTAACCAGCTTTCTAAAATTAATTTTAACTTCCGCTGACTATTTATAGATATCAGAACTCTTCTTAACATAAGTTTAAAGGGGATTTGACGACCTTTTATGCTTTTTTTTTCATTGTTTATATTGGTGATTATTGATTTGTTCACCAGTACACAAATGGGGGGGCCTAGTAAAGATCATCTAAAATACTGTCTGCTAGGCTTTTTTGAAGACATTATTTAATAGAAATGATACAAACTTATCGGAATTTATTATAGACTAACATTTAATACAATTTAGAATCAAATTAATAATTATATCGGTCTAAGTCTAAGACGACATCGAGTCGGGAGCATCAACCGGTGAAAAATAAGCGACATCAACAAGGTCAAACTAGGACCTAATCTTTCCGGTTTTTTCATCATTAATTTATTCTGTACACTGTTTATTCTTTTATATTTAAAATTTATATTTTATTCTCTTTAATTTGATATATAACATGTACCTAATTTTAAAAACAAAATATTTATTTTGTGAAAACATAACCACTCCTAGGCCTAGTACTAATAAGAAATGTGAAAATATCATATTTATGTTTTTTCAAACGGTAACAGACATTAATTAAAAGGATTACCTGTCAATTTTTGTAATTATATTGATAGCCTAATAGTATATAATTGATATAAACGTGGATTCATTTCAATACTTCTTATAGTTTGTACTTAGGAATTTTGTTAAACTTTTTTTTTTACTTAAAAAATTTCATTTTTTTTTTACATTTTTACAAATATTTTTCTTTTTTGCATTATTTACGCAAAGAATTTCAGAACAAAACATATTTATTTAGATTCATTATTTATTCACCTTTACTTTGATATATAACACTTGGTACATTTAATAAAAGAAACGATATTAAAATATTTTTTTAAGACGTATGCATTTTCTATAAAAAAAAAACTCCGGCAGAACCTGAAAAAAACTACGGACAGAAAGGGTTAAATCTATATATATAAAAAGACAGTGTTAAGCCCCGCGAGGATCCCCATTGGTCAATTTGAAAACACGTGTGTCACTGACCTATCTAGGCCTAGCCCAATATACCGTCTAATAATTTTTCACATCGGACATGTGTCTACGATAGCTCAGTGGTAAACGTAGTGGACTGCTATACGGGCGACCAGGGTTCGATTCTCCAGTTAGACTATACTTTTTTTTTTTCGACAATTAATTTTTCAAACTTTTAAAAACAAAAGACATTGTAAATCTATAGGCAATATAGATATTGTTAAATAAAAATATTTGACTATTTTTTTTTACCCTATTACAATATTTATTTACTTTTCTAAAAGTATTCAGTAAGTGTAGTTTATAAATGTGTTATCTGCACCCCAGACAGTCCTTTTTTTTTTCACCCGGGCAACGCCGGGCAATGTAGCTTGTATTATAATATTAATGTGTGCTTTACATGAAACATCCACTGATTTTTATTATTAAGTCAAAATTCTACCCAAAGATTTTGCTTATCCTAATTAAATTTTAAGGATCTTTCATACATTATGAATTATTATTCATTATAATTCATTATTATGTGAATGTCCTATAATTATGCTGTCTGCATAACATATGCATTTCTTATAGTATAGGTGTTAAGTAGAGTGTGTATAGGAGTTAAGTAGAGTGTGTATAGGAGTTAAGTAGAGTGTGTATAGGTGTTAAGTAGAGTGTGTATAGGTGTTAAGTAGAGTGTGTATAGGTGTTAAGTAGAGTGTGTATAGGTGTTAAGTAGAGTGTGTATAGGTGTTAAGTAGTGTGTGTATAGGTGTTAAGTAGAGTGTGTATAGGGGTTTAGTAGAGTGTGTATAGGTGTTAAGTAGTGTGTGTATAGGTGTTAAGTAGAGTGTGTATAGGTGTTAAGTAGAGTGTGTATAGGTGTTAAGTAGTGTGTGTATAGGTGTTAAGTAGAGTGTGTATAGGTGTTAAGTAGAGTGTGTATAGGTGTTAAGTAGAGTGTGTATAGGTGTTAAGTAGAGTGTGTATAGGTGTTAAGTAGTGTGTGTATAGGTGTTAAGTAGAGTGTGTATAGGTGTTAAGTAGAGTGTGTATAGGTGTTAAGTAGAGTGTGTATAGGTGTTAAGTAGTGTGTGTATAGGTGTTAAGTAGAGTGTGTATAGGTGTTAAGTAGAGTGTGTATAGGTGTTAAGTAGAGTGTGTATAGGTGTTAAGTAGAGTGTGTATAGGAGCATCGTATGTTAGTTTTTGTTTGAGTAAAGTTGTGAATGAATGTCTAGGTGAAAGTGTCAATGTAAAAGTTTACCCTTTAACCAGAATATGGGGATGGGGGGGGGGGGCAGTAGCGACAGTGGGGGTGGGTGCTAGAGAAGATGTTGCAGTGTGTGTTTTTAGAGCTTCTGGACAGCCCTGCAATTGTCATTTTATATCTTATCTTCTTCTTATCTTATACATTACAGACGCTCCTTCTATAAAGAAGATTATTGCGTCCTATGCTCATCCGTGGTCCGAGTCTAGTCTTGCATTTTTATTCATGTTTTAAATGATATTAAGTTACTGGTTTTCCTGGTTTGTTCATTGGTTGTTATTATCTAATTATTATTATTATCTGGATCACTTGTTTTCAAGCTAGCTTTTCAGTTTGGTATTTATTACAGCTGTCCTGTTTATTTCCAAAGTATTTCATTTACTTTGTCACTGTAAATGGTTTTGTAAGATTTCCCAGTCACCAATCTATAATATATATATATATATATATATGTATAGGGATCTCAGAGGCCGGGTGGCTACAGTATAACACTAAGTGATCAGGCCAAGTAGACTGCTGGTCCTTTGTTAGGATAAGAGACAGGTAGAGTCTAAGCTTTCAACTGCTAATCAGCCGTGTGCATTCCTATTATTCATAAAAATGCATAAATAATAGAATCAATAATCATGAATATTTTAACTTTCATTGACTACTTAGCTTTGTCATTTATATACAATGACATATATGTGAAACAAAAAAAACAAAAACAAATTGGAAACAAGGATATAGGCTACTGAAAGTATTTTTTTCATATCAATATTTATATTGTGTATGCCTGTCGATAGTGACACCGTAATATTTTAGTATTTCATTGCTTGTGTTCTGCTTTAGTCAGATCATTTGTTAGTAAACATTGTAATGACTATTGCATAATGAGATTAGCAGTGTAAGTAGCCTATGGGCATAATCATGGGGCAATGTTAAAATTAAATTTGCATGAATCATCTTCTGTGCATATGTTATATTTTTTCTTTCAACTGCTGTTTTTACTTAGCATTTACACGGAGTGAAAGTATGAGATTACAACTTTTATAAACTGTTACTGTAGGTAATGAAGTTGACAAGTAATGTTGTGAATTTGCACAAACCAGACAGAGTGGAAGGGACAGATTGAACAATGAAACAGTGACTGTACACCTGTGTCATCATGGTAGGCAATTTCAGAATAAACTTCTTAAATAGTTTGTATAAATCTAATGTATTTTAAATTTGTAAATTATATTTATATATATTAAATACTGTATATACTCTCGTATAGGTGGCACCGGTGGATAGGTTGCACCCTTTAACTAGATTTTTATACACTACTCCAAGCCCAAACTGAAACATGGAACCAGTGCACAATGAGCATGCTAAAATGTTAGCCTAAACAGCTATACAAGTGCCCTAATTAGCAATTTTCAGATGTAAAATGTAGGCCTACACAATATCCTATTAATTTAATTTCTTTACAACCACTAATACGGGTGATAGTTGCAACTTAATGACAGAGTAGTTCTGTTTTTCAAACTTTTAAAAAACTGTGTCCAGTGTATAGGTCGTACCCCTAATTTTTATCAAAATTTTAGGTAAACAAAAGTGCAATCTATACATGAGTAATAATGAGTATATACGGTGATATAAAAATTAAAACAGTATTTTTAAGTTAAGTATCCCCAGCAGACCAATTTGATTCCAGAGGGCTGGTGAAGCAGCAGTTACAAGCATCTGTGGCCATGGCATACTAGGGAATAGTTTGGCCTACACAATGCCAGCCACTTTTACATTAGAGCTGGGAAGACTCAGTGACACCCTCCTGGCCCAATAATAAAAACCTGGCTTACACCAGGATTCAAACTTAGGACCTTCAGTGGGCCAGTTGAGCACACTGCCACTAGACCATCTTGCCCCCAAAATGTTTTGTTCATTGGTAATCATTTGATTATAATCAGATTTTAACCCTTACAGTCCCGGGCGCGTATATAGCGGAACTGAAAGCAGCATAGATAGAAGTAGGTCGGTACAGGAAGGGTTAAATATTATGTATAGAAATGTTATGGGTCACTGTTGTTTAGCCGCGTCACATTAGGATTGCTGTTCTGACTGTATAGCCTTGGAATGTAGGTAAATACACCTTTTCCTGGGTTTGGAGAGTGTCCCTGAGTCTACCCAGCTCTAATTTGTACCAGACATTGATTGCAGGAAGGTGACTGAGCTATGTGCTGGCCACACAATCCCTGGCATCCCTGGCTCTTCTTGACTAGTCTTGTGGACTAAAAGGAATACTTTTTTTCCTCTAAATAGAAATATTAATACTATACAAATCAAAATACTGAAATATTAACAATGGTATATTGAACTGTTCAATTTCTATTGTATTATAATTATTTTTATCAGCCAACAATAACTTTGGAGCATTCAATAAGAGTAAAAGCTTGTTTTATTACTATATACATTATTTTTTATGAGTTTTATTAGTTTCTGTTGAACTAAGAAGAGCAGTAGGGTTGATTTAGCAAGCTTAGACTTATAAGTGTACAGACTTGCCTTCTAGTTAGAAGATTATTAGATCCGCTAGGCCCAAAACTCCTGCAGGGTGGCAGGCATCGGTCGGCGGCAGGGCTAGGTGAACAGTCTGGTAAACTAACCGCAGGACCAGCCAGAAATATACAGAAGAGAACTAAAGACTTATTGTAACTTAAAAACTCATCTTATCTTATCTTATTTTCATTAAAATTTTAATATTAAGACTAGAGAAATCTTTATTTACACAGATTTTATACTTCTCTAAGTATTTATATCACACTTTTATTTTTAGAAGTACCTGTCAGAAACATTTATAAAACATCATTTTTATTTATTTCTTCTTTATTTAGATACCCTTAGCTAAAGAAAAAACTAAATTTTGTGAAATGAATTAAAGATATTATGCAAGCCATTACAGAAAAGAAAGAAAGGCTTCAGAACAGTTTTATCTCGACCTTTTTAATAGGCTGCTTATTTAGCCTTTGGATCAAGGCCACAAATGTTATCTTTTCAAAACAGTATAACTACACCTATTAGCATTGATAAACTTGTTATCTCACAGGTATTTTTTACTCGAAATAGAGCTTATTAATCATTAGAGATACCTTTTTCTTTTGTTTAATGTTTTGGTTCGATTAAATCAGCTGAATTCAAATTAGATTCATTCAGTGTACATTTCTGTCTCAGATTCAATATGCTGTGTAACATTTAACTGTTCTTTAAAGAGAGGAATAGTTTCTAGAAACAAAGTATTTATTTTATTCTAAGTAAGTAGAATTTATGTGTATTTTTGCTTTTACTTTCCTTAACAATAAAGATTTTTTTGGGGGTAATCTAAATATATACTATTTACTTTAAAGATACGAGCTGAAATCTTAAGACTAATTTAGAATTCACCTTTACATTTGTTTCAATGATGATTAGATCTAGACTAGGTCCCACTTGAAATCCTAGCATTTGACCTTATGTCTGGTAATTATAATACTGGTAATATATAATTATAATATATGTATGGAATTATAATACTGGTAATATATAATTATGATATATGTATGGACAAAAAGTATAACCGCAGTTTTTTTCCTTCTCGCTCAGCCTCTTCTCTGTCATTTTGATGAGTATAAGGTCTAGTTTGTATATACTATAGTGTTTGTTCTCTAACAATGTATACATCCTTGTGATGCAAGGTCCTTCAGGGCTAGGTGCTAGAACTAGGTGCTAGAACTAGGTGCTAGAACTAGGTGCTAGAACTAGGTGCTAGAACTAGGTGCTAGAACTAGGTGCTAGAACTAGGTGCTAGAACTAGGTGCTAGAACTAGGTGCTAGAACTAGGTGCTAGAACTAGGTGCTAGAACTAGGTGCTAGAACTAGGTGCTAGAACTAGGCTTCATATCATTTCTTTAACTTCTGTTCTTTTTTTTCTTTAGGTTCAAAATTAGATTTATTACTATTTTAAGCAAGTGAAAAAAGTGTTTCTATGCTCAGATACTAAGGTACATGTCAATAATACTCTTCCCTTTTCGTTTTATGGGCACAGCTTTTTATATAACCATATGGTTAGTGTGTGTCAACAAGTTTTTTTTAGCAAGTTTTATTAGTGGGGCTTCCATCAGTATTGAAGAAGAAAGAACATCACCTTTAGAATAATCATATTAATAGGTACTAGCGGCAAAGAGCAAAATAGTAATAATACACAAGGAATAAAATTGTAACTTAGAAAACACAATAACAATTTATTACAATGCCCAGATAAACATAAGGACAAAGACACTTTTCTTATCCCATTGGCAAGAGTAAATACATATACGTATGCTTGCCTTCGAAGTGGCATCCGGGAATAAAAGGGTTTGCCTGAACAAACTAGGAAAACCACTAACTTAACATCATTTAAAACACAAATACAAATGCAAGACTTGACTCAAACCACGGATAAAAGTAGGACGAAATAATCTTCAGTGTAGAAGGAACATATAAGAAGAAATTGAATTGTGTGTTTCCCACTTGAATTTCAGTTGCGAGGTACAACAGAATTCTTCAATTACTAATTCAATGAAACAAAATGAACCAAGAAATATACTTTGTAGACAATACGTTAGCCTCATTATGGACATTTAATGTCCAAAAAGTAAATATTTAGATAATTGATGTCAGCTGACTTGTTGTCCACTTTGCTTTTCACAGAATTCACTAGCTTTGGGCAATGTCAAGAAAGAAGATTATCATCATTTTTATTATTGGCATTCTTCTTGCTGCTTTTGGTGGAGCCTTGTTCCCATTGGTAGACTACATCATTGAAAAAGAAATTAAAAAGGTAATTGTGAAATGAGATTGATTTTTTTGTGACTTAAATGAATAATTTGCTTGATACATACATATGTAATGGTAACTCCCATATTTATCATTTTATGCATTTCTAAAATAGAAACTTCTAACAGGGGTAAATTTACACTTAATATATCTTATATATAGTATCTATATTATACTATTATATTATACTATTATAAGAGATATTTCTAATAGTAATGTTTCATTATATTTCTGTAAGGTAACAGATAATATATATTATTATGTTTTGAATGAAAGATTATATGTTCATTATACAATTTTATCTGTGCTATTCTTTTATGTCCATAAACTTGTTAACCACTTTTTATTGTATGTCTAACCCAGTTAATTGAAATAGCTTTGACAATAAGCATACTCAGATTAAAAACATAAAACAGTAGTCAATCTGACTAATGAAAGTCTATTAATTGAAAATCTTTCGACTTGATATCATAATATCAATTAATTTGGGATTGTGTAAATGTGATGCAACCCACGGAATGGTACTGAAGTCGGCAAAATAGGATATTTAGTTTTAGGTATTGAATTAAAGCTAATTCATTTATCTACATATTGGTGAAAAAATCTTTAAAATCCATTAATTAGTTCAAAAGTTATTCAAAATTACATAAGTAAAGGTAAGGGAAGTCCTTTTGGAGAAAAATGAAAAAGAAAACTACTGATCTTTTTAAAATTTAGCATTGCAACAGATAATTAATTATTTCCAGGACAAACAAATATTAACCAATCGTCGTGAAATTTAACAAACATAATCATAATAAATTAATACACAAGCCTAGTAAAGTTTTAAATGTTTTAAGTAATATTTATTATATTTTTAAACAATTTTATGCTAAGAGGACATTTTGCGTGATTTTATACAATAGCTGCATAAAAACAAATTTTTGAGTAATTACTAAAAATCATTTTAGCTTGAAAATTTCACAGCTATAAGTTAAGGCATTCAACATTACAAATCAATAATAATCTAAAAAACGACCTAGGACCCTTTTCTTCAAATTTTTTGCATTTATTGAAAAATCAGTTTTACCGACTTCCGTACCGGTTCGTGGGGTTGCATCACAAATGTATTAGTTGCTCGGCTTTTGTATTAAATGTGAAGCTTTTAATTTTGATTTTACAAAAGTAGTCTTACATAGATATTCTTGTTGTGTTAACTCAATGATTATCTTTAATGTTTTTTTATATGGTTGGATTCTTTTTGTTAAGATTTTCCAAGTAAATTACAATCCAAAAGGTCCTGATGATGTAACAATATGGACACTAACGTTTGGTTTTAGGTCACTTGTTGTTCTTTTTTTTTCGTTTTTTTTTTTATCTCGGATTAGTTAATATAATGCATTAAGTTTGTTTTATTTTTCTTTCAGAAAGTGGTCATCTCCAACTCCAGTGAAACCTATGACATTTGGCAAGACGTCCCAGTTCCTGTCTACATGCAGTTCTACATCTTCGATGTGGACAATGTTATAGAAATAAAGAATGGGGAGAGGCCGGCTGTGTCACAGAAGGGGCCTTACACTTACAGGTTAATGTACAAGTTTGAAAATCCTTTTCATTACTTTTAGCTCATTATGTTTTTAAATGTGTCAACGTGGCTGTGATGTATAACTGCCCACTCATGCAGAGTTTTAATTGATCCACCAACCAGCCCAACAGTTTTGAATTCAGATCTCTGTAGTTCTAACCTTCGGCATTGTGGGAAGGAAAAAAACATTTACTATATATTGTAAATTCTTAAATAGAAAAAAATGTGAAATTATAACAGGCTTTTTTGAGAGATTTAAATGAAAAGTAACACTGGTATTATATATATATAGAACTATAATTTGGCAAATGGGACACTGTGGCCTTGCACGCTTGTCAGTGTACCTAGGATCCTAGGATTTGTTCCTGGTGTCTGGAAAGTGTGCCTTAGTCTACCTAGCTCTGATGGATACCTGATGAATACCTGACAGTAGTTGGGAATTAGTACGGTGACTGGGTATTTTGCAGGGCATAAAACTCACTTGTATGCCTTGGAACTTATGAACTATTGCTCTATTGGCCCTAAGGCTCAAATTGGTCTGAAGAGTTTACTTTTCCTTACATAAGTTTGAGGATCTAATAGAAAAACTAACAAGCAGCTAGTGTGTATGGACAATGTTGTCAGTTGCCTACTTCTGGGGCTAAACTTGCTTATCATCATACTTAACTTACAACCTGGCAACAAAAGATGCAAGAAATTGCATGTAGTAATAAAAAAATATTTTTTGATCAAAATATGAATAGCAGAGTATCTCTAAAGTCTTGGTACAGTAGATCTGATAGTGTTGCTTCTCCAATATGGAAAAAAAAATGGCAATTGCATTTGTCTACCTAGTATGCTCATGATTGTTGTTTTCTTTTTTTAACACTGTTGTTCCAATACATGGGTGTGCTACATTGTCTTTTTTTCTCTTTAAATACCTTTGACCCCCCCCCTGTAAATCTCCTTTCGACCTTAGAGAGAGAAGAACAAAGTTTGACATCATTTGGAATGAAAATGGGACAGTCAGCTACAAACAGAACCGCACCTTTCACTTCGTGCCGGAAATGTCAAGTGGCGATGAATCCGACTTGATAACTACTGTTAATCCTCTCATTGCAGTAAGTGCAATTAATTGTGGCCAGCTTTGTTTGCTACTAGTAGGACCATGACAAGAAATTAAGCCAATTTATTCCAAACAAGGGGGGTCGTGGTCTTAATTATACTTGTATAAACATAACCTGGAGCTCTTTGATATGCGAGAACAAATGCATATAAGTACTCTTTCTTCCCGAGTAGCATTCAGGCATGGAATGGGTTGCTTGAACATACCAGGAAAACCAGAACTTAACTCTTTCTTTCCGGAATTATTTTCCCTATTCTGACAGAATTATCCTTTTTTTCTTTTTGTCATTACTATTGCTATCTTCAAATTTTAATAACTCCTTTGGTTTAAATCAGACTATATCATATTTGGTATTGAATTAAAGGAAACTAAAAGCTCCTTACAGAGAATATCAAATCGTGTGTAACTTATATTTAAAAAATAATCTTTAAAACGAAAATATATAAAAAAAATTACTCACTAAAGTCTTACATAACACAAATTCCAAGGCTCACACCAAAAATAAATTAATTCCCAAATTAATTAATTACATTGTTTTCCTAAAATATATACCCTTTTTCACTATTAAAAACAACTATTTCTTTAAAAATATAAATATAAAGCCAGTTATTTATCATTTATGATCACTACCCACCACATACGGGAGAAAAACAAATCCATAAAAATGCATTTTTTTCTATAAAAATCACGATGTAAACACAAATCCGGACGTTATTCAAAGGGAAATCATTCTAGATTTATGTAAAAGTAAAACAAAAAGAATTACGTTGAAAATAAACAAAATAAAGGTATTTTAACACATCATATTTAAAATCGACGCTGGGATCGCCGATCCGGGGTGAAAGAGTTAACATCATTTAAAACATTAATAAAGATGCAAGACTAGACTCGGACCACGGATGAGCATAGGACGCAATAATCTTCTTTATAGAACGAGCGTCTGTAATGTATAAGATAAGATAAAGAAAAACTTTTTATGTGTCAGATCAGCTTTAATATTTTTTTTTAAAGTCCAATTCCTAGGGAAGTCACTCCAGTTGTATGCTTATTATTTTTTTAATTTCTACATGTTGCTTTTTTATTTCATGATCAGGTCATGGGTCACAGTCTGAAATTTATGCCGCCCTTCGTGAATGATCTGGTATCTTTGCTTTTAAGTTTAACTCCAGAAGAAGATTTGTTTATGAAGCGGCCAGTTAAAGAAGTGCTGTGGGGCTATGAAGATCCCAGCCTTGTGTTGTTAAAATCTTTAGTACCCTCTTGGTTCCAGACTACAGTTATTGGATATTTTATACGGGTAAGTGACTTGATAATTTTCTTTATGCACTAGGAACCCAATGCTCAAATGTTTATCCTTAGCAGGGTTCATATAAAAAAAGTAAAGTAGGCCTACCTGTCGGACCGAATTGATCCATAGGTCCGATGAAGCAGCGTTCACCAGTTTCTGGTTTATATGGTTTGGGAATTTTGGTAAAATAGGAAAAATGTTTTAAATTCTTTAAAAAAGGGATTAACAAAGTTTTTAAACTAATTAAAGTTCATTAAGTCCCGTCATGTTTTTTCTACATTATATTCTATATCTGTGAATTCTGTGGGTATCAAGATTGACTTCTGTACCCATGGACCTCAAATCTGTTGAAGTGTATAAACTACCGATATGCCCCCATCAAGAGTACATGGGTGGGCTAATGGACAGCCCTTGTTGCACGTTTGAGAATCACAGCACTGCGGAGAGGCCCCAATACACAGTGGGGAAGAAGCAATGTGTGCAACAGTCCGTCTCACCAAACCCTTTTGTGCCTGGATGCCAGGCCTACAGTCTATATATTTGTGCCTCCGGGCGACAGTGCAGGTATACGAGCCAGCCACGACGTTAATGATCCCGGGGAAATCTGGAGAGAAGTAGAGTAGTGTATGTGACTGCGGAGATTGTACCCTTTTGTTACGTGGCACACCCAATCGGTGGATGGCTGATCTTGGACAGGATCTTAGTGTGCCCCTGCCTTGATTCACCAAATTATGCCCTGATTCACCAAATTATGCCCTGATTCACCAAATTATGCCCTGATTCACCAAATTATGCCCTGGACCTTTGAGCCGTAAGGCTCGTCCGTTTTTTTTTATTGAGACATTTAAAATCAGGTATCAAGATTAATTTCAATTGACGGGAATATTTCAGTTTCTTGTGGTTTGGTGTCATTTCCTTTGGTATGTGTTATTAAACTACTTTTTGGTTTCCTTAAAGCAGACCTGCCTACCCGTACGCTTTGGGCGTATTTTCGTACGCTTTAGGATACAAAATACGGCTGTTACACCGAGCGTCTTAAAAATACGACTTTTTGAATAACAAAATATGATTTTGCAATTTTTCGTTTTATTTCTATTCTTTTCGGTAATTAGACTATCACTAAACCGCAGTTACATAAAACCGATGTTTTGATTGGTCGAAAATGGATATCGTCTGTTTCAATACCTAACTTGTTGACTTGTTACACGGCGCGGCGACCTTGACCTGATATCCTTTTTTTCCTCTCTCGCAAATATCCAAATTCAGCGATCAAAAGTATGGTTGACAGCAAACTTACACCGGTGCACGAAATCATGAAACAGATGACGAAGAAGCTTCCGAGTCTGCTCCGAGTAAAAAAGCGAAGGGATAGGCTATTCTGCTTGGGTGCAAGAGTTTAGAGTGCCTGCTATCGGCCAATTTAAGTTTTGGGAAACTATAAATGATCAACTTTTTTTCTTTCATGAAAACTTAAAAGGCGAAATAAAACGCATGTGTGATTCTATATTTATTTTTAGGTCAGGGTTTCCCGGGAGTTTCCCCAGTTTTTTGCTATCGTGGCCCGGTAATTTGTATAGGCCTACTCGTGCCTCCAGAGTTTTACAAACTTTTTTTTAGCGCAATCCCGTAATGTAGCTTTTTTTTGGACCCTATAGTTTCATAGGCTATAGTCTAGATCTATATAAATCTCCAAGAAGTCTACGTTTTTATGGTCTGACACGGCAATCGGTAATAAGCCTACTTCACGCGAGTTTGTTTTTAGGTCAATCTGTATGGCACGCGCGCTTTACTCGCGGCTTTCTTTTAAATCCTTGACGTTTTAATCTTACTAACGGAGAGATTAAAACTCATTGTTTTCATTACAATAAAACTTTAGTTTATCAGCCTTCTAAAACGAAAGCAACTATTTATTAATAGACTTGATCTCGGCTCAACGTCGGGGTTTCAATTATTGCTATCAATGATTCAATGATGTAAAATCGTCACTATAAACTTGTTTTTGTACAACACGGAGCTCGCTGTAGGCCCTACATTGTTAGTAATACCTAACTTGTTACACGGCGCGGCGACCTTGACCTGATATTCTTTTTTTCCTCTCTCGCAAATGTCCGAATTCGGCGATCAAAAGTATGGCTGACAGCAAACTTACACAGCGTGCACGAAATCATGAAACAGATGACGAAGAAGCTTCCGAGTCTGCTCCGAGTAAAAAAGCGAAGGTGTATTCTGCTCGGAAGCAAAAGTTTATAAATAAATATTCTATGAAATATAAGTACTTGCATGTGTCATTGAATAGTGACACATCGGCACACTGCACTATTTGTCATATCGACTTCTTGGTGGGACACGGAGGGCTCTATGACTGTAAGAGACATGACGAATCGGAGTCGCACCAGAAACTGGCTGTTGAGAAAGAAAAGTCTAGGCCTACACAAAATATTAGGTCTTTTCTTTTGAAGCCTGAGCCCGTCGCTGTGGAGGAGCAACTTCAGCGCGACGTGACTCGTGCAGAAGCAATGATTTGCAACATCATTGTTGACAATAACTTGTCGCTGTCGTGCTCTGATGTGCTGACAAAGGCTGTGGCGTCAATGTTGACTTGTTGATGCATGCAGAAGTGGCAGACGTCAAATTGCAGGAGTCTTGCAGGTTCAGCAATCTGGAATTCATCATCAACAGATTTCCTGTCCTGGTCACTAACACCTCACTAGACAAAGTTGCTGAGCAGGTCTGCCTATATCAATCTACTGATGTGTCAGGGTGCATCAAGGACAGAATTGGTTTTCTATTGCTGAAATGAAACATGAAGATACTGACAGCTTGATGTTTGAAGACTTGGCGAATGTGATGCTGGGGCTTCTCACCATACCACACAGCAGTGCCCAATGCGAACGTGTTTTCAGTTGTGTCAGGAAGAACCGGACACCACAGCATTCCTCATTTCTGACCAGACCATGGAGAGCCTTCTGGTGCTCAAGTCCCGGCCAGTGGGCATTTTGGAGTCTGTAAAGGCTCTTAATGATAAAGACTTAAAACTGCTGAAAGGGGCATAGGCCAACTACCTGAGTCTAAAAAAGCATGACCAAACAACTAACTGAGGTAACCAAATGGAGGAGGACAGAAAAATTATTGAACACACACCAGCTGTCTATTTTGTTAACATTTTCATCATACATTTATTAAATTGTGCTGAAAATACAAAACAGATTTTCTTTGCTTGTTTTAAACATTAAATAAAACAACTGTTTAAATTTTAATGACTATTATTTTGAATAATTGGTGCGATAGATGACAATTATTATTGCATAGTACACTTGACCTCGGAAAAGTACACTTTAGCCTTCTCAAGAATACTCCAAGCGTTTTTCCAGGGTAGACAGGTCTGCCTTAAAGTGACATTGTTTTTATACTATAAAAAAAAATTCAAGTATTTTCTTCCTGAATTGATTTTTAGATAGAGAGAGAGAGTTTTTATGAGAGATCTTCATATTTAATAGAGAGCAGCCCTGAAGTAGTGCTAATGCTGAGTGCTCATTTAACTGTAGTGCTTGTATAAATTTAATCTCACTACAGTTTTATATCTTTTACAATGGGTGATCTACTTTAAATTTTAATTGCTCTCATTCAAGTGGAATGTGTGTTTTCTAGTTGGTTTAAAATTACCAGAGACTTTGGCACCAGAACGCATTGAATTAGAATTTCACATGATGTTTTTTTTTTTCATTGGACCAGCAATCCAAATATGGACTAGCGTACTAGCTCTTGATAAAAAGTTAAAGTAATCCTTTAAAACAATCTGGCAGTTTCTGTGGCCAAGGCATAAAAGGGGATTTTGTGGCCAGCACAATGTCCAGTCACATTTTACTTTTTCGTGACTAATGTCCAATGCCCATCATTAACTTTGATTTGATACTGAGATCTTAGTAAATACAAACATGCTGCAGTGAGACCATAGTGCGCCAACATTAACACCTTTATATTTACATTGCAATATAAAAAAAAACATCATTGTGTTCTCCTTATAGAAAAATTTCACAGATGATGGTGTGTACACTGTGTACACTGGAGCTACTGATACAGATCTGGTGGGGACTATATCCAAATACAACGGACAGAGGTTGTCTTTCTTTATACAGTATATTTTAAAGTGAATCAAATTCTAATATTTCAAATAAGTAAATAAATGTAAAACTTTAATCTTCATCGGGTTCAAGGATTTCCTAAAAAAAAATTCACAGACCTAAACACAACCAGAAGCATGTAACTTACAGCCCCTACTGTTATGTGAAATAATATAAAAAACAAAAATGTTACTTCTTGTTGATGGGGCATGCTGGCCAAGCGGAAGCACCTTCAGTTGACTTACCAATAGTCCTGGGTTCTAGTCTGGGTGAAGACTAGGTTTATTCCCTGGTCTGAAGGGTGTCCTTTACTTTACCCAGCTCTGGTGGGTACCTGACTTTAGTTGGGATAATGTAAAGGCGGCTGGGCATTATTCTGGTCACACAATCCCCTAGATGCCCCGGTCCTATAGATCAATTTGGTCTTACGTTACCCTTTACTTTTATTTTTTTACTCTTGTTAATATTTGCGCACTTAACTTACACCCCTTTCTGCCACAGAAAAGATTTTAAGCATGCCGGCCACAAATACACATTGAAAAATGTCCATGGACCTCCCTTGGAAAACTCACAATTCTTATAAACTGTACAATTAAATGTTTCTGGTGACTTAAAACATAAATTTACACAATTTTCTTCTTGTTTTTAATAATAAAGATTTTTTTTTTACAATATCTTTTGTTTGTCTGCTTTAACTTGAACACTATTTACACAGCACTGTGAATATCTGGTCTACATATTGGGCAAACATGATCAATGGAACAGGTAGGCAATGGTGTTTCTTTCTTACTTTATCACTGCCTTGTTGTCTTTCTGCTTGTTGTGGGATTCCAAATTTTTTTTTTTCAATAAACCAAATTGTATTTTTGCATCAGGAATACTAGACTCAAATTTAAGCTTGTTGCTTATTCATTCATGGGTTTTCCCTCTTATGCAACTGATCGGCTGGTCCAGTGGTTAGTACTCCGGGCTGTCAATACGATGACCCCTGGTTCTAACCCTGCCACCGACCAATCCCTGCCACCCTGCAGGTTTGGGCTACTGACATACCCCTGTAATAAAAATCTTCTTTCTAGAAGGAACGTCTGTAATTTAAAAGATTAACAAAAGCAAATTGTTTGAAGAAAAAATATGATCTTTAAACTTCTATGGTCAATGATAAATGGGGATACAAAAAAATAAAGTGTAATAATGAGGACCTTTTAACAATGACATATATGGTGTATATTTGACCTTAAATCAGAAATATTGTTATCAGTGTAACAACAGGAACAGTCTGTATTAATTTTTTGAGTGATTTAAGTTTGTGCTGAAAAATGGGTCAAATTCAAATGTTTTTTTTCTATATTACCATATTTAGTAATGTTTGTTTTTATCCCTTTTAAGTATAATTACAATAATAAATTTTCTTTAATAAACTTGTTACATCACATTTGTGGTTGTTGTTTTTTTTGTTGTGTTGTTATGTTTCATTGAATGAACTTTCTGCCAACAGATGGTACACTGAGTTCACCTTTAAAGTTTGACAGAGAAGTGGCACAAATATTTGTATCAGATATCTGCAGGTGAGATCATTTCACAGAAGGGTCTTGTTCCTTAATATAATTGTCATTAGAAAAGACACACCGACTTCATAGAATTTTACATTTTAGAGCACACTGAGCATGCTAAACTTAATTGCATGGATAGAAGAGCTAAATAAATTTCCATTATTATAATTTTTATAACAAAGAACAGATTAAATTTCATTGTACCCTGAGATGACCCATTTCTTTTCAGATCAATAAAGGGAGTCTTCAAAAGGGAGGTGACCCTTCCGCAAGGGATCAAACTCCGTCAGTTCGGGGGAAATCCGAACGACATGTTGAATGCCACAGTTAACAAAGATAACATCGGCTTCTGCACACCAATCACTCAGTGTCTCCCGACTGGATTACTGAACTCAACCTCCTGTCAAGAACCATGTACGAAAAGTTAAAACCTGCCTTAACGATAGCATTTTTACAAGTATGAATAGACCAAAACCTGCCTTAACGATAGCATTTTTACAAGTATGAATAGACCAAAACCTGCCTTAACGATAGCATTTTTACAAGTATGAATAGACCAAAACCTGCCTTAATGATAGCATTTTTACAAGTATGAATAGACCAAAACCTGCCTTAATGATAGCATTTTTACAAGTATGAATAGACCAAAACCTGCCTTAATGATAGCATTTTTACAAGTATGAATAGACCAAAACCTGCCTTAATGATAGCATTTTTACAAGTATGAATAGACCAAAACCTGCCTTAATGATAGCATTTTTACAAGTATGAATAGACCAAAACCTGCCTTAATGATAGCATTTTTACAAGTATGAATAGACCAAAACCTGCCTTAATGATAGCATTTTTACAAGTATGAATATAGACCAAATTTTGGTCTAGCTGAAGATGTGCAGTCATAGCAACAATTTTAATATGTGAATTCTTTTCAATTGATTTTTGATGTCACTTTGTGTCCAGTTGATGGATTTCCATTGCCCGTGATCTTCTCCTTTCCTCACTTCCTGTATGCTGACCCTGAGGTCAAGGACAGTGTGATAGGCTTACAACCCAAGGAGCAGGAGCACCAGACACTTATTGATATAGAACCAGTGAGTTTTTTATTCCATTGCAAATATTCAGATCTTTTTTTTAAATATCATATTTAGTGGCGTCAGTATTTTTTTGTGTGTATATAACTGTGCATTTTATTTCTCTAAAAAATGATTTAAAATAAGATTTTATATTAGAGCAACTTATTTTAAGGATGGGGGCATGGTAGCCAAGCGAAAGCACGTTCGATTGGCAATCTGAAGGTTCTGGGTTCGAATCCTGTTGGAGGCTAGGATTTTTTCCCTGGACTTGAGTCTACCAAGCTCTGATGGGTACCCAACATTAGTTGGGGTAAAGTAAAGTCAACTGGGCATTGTGCTGGCCACACATCCCCTAGTATTCTGTGGCCACAGAAACTGGTGAACGCTGCTTCACCAGCCCTATGATCCGTTTGGTCCAAAGGGTACTTTACTTTTTTTATTTTAAGGATATGAATAAAAAATAAAATCCTTGCAATCTACACCTTGACAATAATGACATACATAGTCACCTGCAGGTGTCATAGTTTTATTATCTCATACATTACAGATGCTTAAAGAAGATTATTGCGTCCTACGCTCATCCATTCCTTAGATATGGTGTGATGACATCATGTCTCATTTTTAATTTCCCCAGTACACTGGACTGGTCTTAGAAGTAGCAAAAAGGCTGCAGATTAATATTTATATTGAGCAAGTTCCTGGAATCAGGTAAAATTAGATTAACATGAGATAGTTTCAATAATTATTGCTGTATAAATATTTATGAATCTAATATCAATGCGTATAACATTTTACTCACATACGTCTCTCATAGAGATTAATATTGACGCACTTTAATTTTATTGGTATGGGACACAGTGGTGTAGGACTAGCACAGAGTGACATCCTGGGGGTCTTTGGTTCCAATCCAAGTTAAACACCAAGTTATTTGTTCAATCACAACAGGACGGTATTCCTGACATTAGTCTGGTAAATAGGAATGAATATAGATATCAGAGCATTGTACTGGTCGCTCAATCTCTGTAGGCTGTGGCCACAGAATATTGCGAAGGCTCCTTTAATAGTCTTAGGGACCAACTTGGTTGGGAAAAGGATACTCTACTCAGATTTACTGCTTTTGTTTTTATTAATTGTGGGAAATTAAAGCATCAAATAATTGTATCAATCCCATTTAACCAAGTTCTTACCTATTCAATATATAGTTTGTTTTTGATATTTGTTTTAAAGACAATTGAATGGAATCAGGAAGTTGTACTTTCCAGTTCTTTGGATTAATGAGGTAAACAAATAAATGTATGTTTTATACACAAGTTCATATATGTTCTGACTCATTCCCTGCCAAGCTGTTCTCCTTGTTCTTACTATCCTACCACTGTGTTTGTATTAGCCCTGTTCACTGTACCCTAATTCTTAAATCTAATTGTATTTGTTTCAACCAAGTCCTGAAATATTAAAAACATATATATATATATAGACATGCATTGGAAGGCCGGCTGGTCCTGTGGTTAGTTCACGGGACTGTCCACCGACACATCACGGGTTATATTCCTGACGCTGACCGATCCCTGCAGGAGTTTTTGGGCCTAGTGGACGTAATAATCTTCTATCTAAAAGGAATGTCTGTAAACTTGTTTGATAAGTCAGACTAAGCTAGCAGTAAAACAAAGTAACCCACTATTATTATCTCATATATTACAGACGCTCCTTCTATAAAGAAGATTATTGCATCTTACTTTCATCCGAGTCTAGTCTTGCATTTTTGTTAATGTTTTAAATGATGTTAAGTTACTGATTTTCTACGAATCAATCTCTTATCGTTGACTGGGAGTGAATGAGTTAACTGGGAGAATTGAGCTCCATATAACAATATATATTGACTGTGTTTTTCTTTTAATGTCTTTCCTCAGAGCTCAGTGACAGATGACAAACATGCCAACTTATTGCTGAATGAGCTCTTCACTCCAATGGAAATAGCTGATATTGTGAAAATAGCTCTCTTGTCCTTGGGTGGATTTTTTATTCTTCTGGCTACAGGTCTCTTGATCTATACCAAGTGTGTAAGTAAATAGAAAACATTGGGAATAATGAATGTCTAAAGTATATCTACAATATACACTTGTTAGATATTTCATTATATTTAAATTAGCAAGTCATTCATTTCTTTTTCAAACATATAGTCATAAATATATCACATTATGAGAAATAAATAATTCAAAGACACAATGTTCAAAGATAGATTTATTAAAATATTGTAATAGTTCTATATTGTACAAATTACATATTTATATGGCAGTTCAATGTACAGACAGTTCGGGTAGTCTAGCTGACAGATTGCCAGGTCTACAATTAATGTCTCACATGCCTCTTTTGTTAGAATGTTTTTGATACTTTTTATTCTCTGCAGATTCCACATTGCAGTTTACATTTGTTTTGTTTTTTTTGCTCTTTGAGGGTTAGATTTTCATCTAAGTCTACGCCACGATATTTTATTTGAGTTGATTTATGGATGCTCTCATTGTTGACTAGTAGATAGTTTGTTTGGCATTTTTTAATTTATAGTTTTTGATCCAAACTGAATGAATTCAGTTTTTGATGTACCGGTATTCATTTTTAGTCTATTGCCGTCCATGCAGACTTTGATTTGTCTTGAACATAAAGCAGATAGAGCACTGGCCCTGCACACGAAACTTGCAGGATTGAAAAAGTCCGTTTTTGTGGTTCAGAGTTTACTTCTTCAGCGCTTACTTTGCAGCTTCTCTGTCTTAGCTGTCAAACCAGCTTAGAGCTTGTCCCTCAGTGCTGAATTTAGCTTCTAACACAGATACTAAAATGTTACTGTGTCAGTAAGAACACCAAAACCAACCTGCATTTAATGAATTAACATCAATAATTGTTTCTTGCAGAAATCTCCGAACAGAGTGGAAGAAATGACTCAGGAGAATGAAGCTTCCGCCCCTTGTCTTAAGTCCCGCTCCATTACATATGATGATCCAGTGACCCGGCAGGGACCACCAAGCGCCAACCAGTCCAGCTCAAACACGTCCCTCCCAGAAGTCGTCTCGGGTAACACCACTGGTCAACAGAGCGAAGAGCAGCAGGCGTTATTAGCAGCGGGCAGCATTCAGACCGCACAGCAAGGTGTTCAAAGAACTTTAATTGCCACGGACAATGATGCAAACATTCCTGCTTATGTAGAAACAGGCCCAGAACCAAACCAACAGGCCATGTAAATATATTCCATACTGAAAGTGTGTGTGTTTCGTGATTCGCTTTATTTTTTGACAGTTTGTTTTTCTGCCTAATCTAGCTTTGTTGTCTCTTTCCATGCAATTTGTGAAAAGAAAACCTTTTGGTCTTAAAAATGTCTGTTTGTTGCTCTTTACACTGATATATAAACATTCAATTTTCTGTATATATAAAAAAAATTCATACGGAAATGAGTTTAAATTTGTTATTGTAGAAAGTTGTATAAAAAAAAAAGACTTGACTTTGCATAGCCGTCTTGAATCCAAGTGTACATTTACAACTACATATCCTGTAGTCTGTTTGGTCAGTTGGGGCGCCAGCCTGTTCCATTCCTCCTGTATCTTAGCCCTTCTCATTGCGTCACACAGCTTTACTCCCATCCACTCCCTGATGTTGTCCTCCCATCTCTCAGCCCTTCTCACTGCGTCACAGAGCTTTACTCCCATCCACTCCCTGATGTTGTCATCCCATTGTTTCTTTTGTCTTCCCCTCCCTCTCTGGTGGTGCCCTGCGGAATAGTTTTGGCAAGCCCGATGGCTCTTTTTATGTGGCCATACCATTCCAGCTTTCTTTTCTTGACTGTGGCCATCAGTCTATCTATTATATTTTATCTAACTCTCTATCTATCTATCTATTGCTTACACTGGGGATCAATTCTGAAGAGAATCATTGTGGTGCCTTGTTTTCTACAAATTCCATATGTTTATATAAAGTATGTACCACTGGTACAAATCATATCTGCTGTGTGCAACCGACTCTAAAAATGCAATAACATTAAAGATATTACAAATGTAAAAAATTGTTACATATTATTTTCATTCAACTTATTTTATAATGTACAGATGCTCCTATACAGACAGCTATTGCTTCCATTCATTATCTTTTTTTCTGTATATTTTTTTCTTTTAATAATTTATTATAATTCATGTATAGTATTTACATTTCATGATTCAATGTGTCATTTTATTTTAATTAAACTGCAATTTTACTGTTTGAAATGGATTATTGTGGATCATTGAAGAGAATAAAAATATCTATAAATAAAATAGTTAGAAAATATTGTTTACATATTTCTATAATTTCATGAACTAGTCTACCTGAGGCAGCATTAGTTTCACTTTATTTATACAGTTGCTACACTTGTAATGTTCTTGGAAAATCTGCAAATAGTAAACAAATTAAAAGGTGTCTTATTGTAAAATAATTTTTTTTTTAAATATATAAATGAATGTTTCAAACGGATTTAATTTCTTCTTCTTTTTTTATTATTACTTGATAGTGTTTTGTTGAGAGTTTTGAAACAATATTTTACTCCAGCCTTATCCAACTACATCATTCATTTTGACTCATCTTTTCACTGAATATTACTGAATTTTATTTGTGTTTCAAGGGGAACTACTCATTTTTTTTTAAAGTATGTTTTTTTATTTACTCGATTACCTCCCATTTACCTGTGCTACTTCACCAGTCTCAGCAGAGTTTTCCCAATGCCGGGTCACGAACCGATAGCGGGCTACGAAAATTACCGGCTAAACCGAAGAATGGGAAAACTTCTAAATATAGGTCAGATTAAGGTGATGTACTGTAAGCTAAAGACTTAAAAAATAGTTTACATGTATGCCTAATTCGGACCAAGCGGACATCTTATGGTGTGATATAAAATCCCGATTTCGGCTATATAAAGAGCCCTTAATATAACATATACTATATAAGACTATAATATAAATATATATACTGGCTGGATGGTCCTGCGGTTAGTTATCTACACAGGACTGTCAAAATGACGACCAAGGTTCTAGTTCTGCCGCCATCCAATCTCTGCTTCCCCTTGGACGTAGGTGATAGGCCCTAATGTTTTATCTAGAAGAAACTTCAGTGAACTTATAAGCCAACATGAAAGTTTGTGTAAGTGTATGACTATTATAAGATTCTGGCAAAGGCGATGCAAGTGTAAATGGGTCACGAAGTCAAAACGATATTTTTTTAACTAGTCACGATAAAAAAAAAATTAGTTTTGCGTGCACATAATTAGTAATTAGTCTAATCCTGGTTGGCTAACAATACTAACAGATACATTTGCCAAAGATTTAATCTTTGAAAAATAAAGACTTGTCAAAAAGAACGTCATAATAAAAATCAGAGAATAGGCTTAACCTTTAAAGGGCCTATCCTACTACTAAGCTTAGATCTAGAGCAGTAGGCTTACAAATGAAATATAGGTCATCCTGTACTTATTTCAAATTATATAACCCATAATTGACCTAATTAGAATATAAATGGTCACTTCACTATCACCCTTACGCCCTTACAGCACACAATACGATGGGCCCAACATTTAGCCAAGATAGTATATTAGGCCAGAATATCTATAATATAGTGTGCTGTTACTGTTAGGGTAGGCTAATAACCGACAGACGCAGCATCTTACATTTCACCGAAAGATGTCTTTTTGTGTTCTTCTTTTCTTTAAAACACGCGCACATATAATCAAACTGGGAGAGAGCTATTTATTTAAACGTAAACACTTACAACTGTTTAGAACAGGGGTAGGCAACCTTTTTAATTATAATAATGCGCAAAGTAGGGTTTCTAATTTTTTCAGCGTGCGTCCTGCCCTAGTATTCAATTTCGTAAAAAAAAAAAAAAAGTAAAAGAGACTTGAATTGACTTATTTGGGTCTTCCGCGTGCCATTGAAAATCGCTATGCCCGCCAAGTCTGGCACGCGTGTCGTAGGTTGCTGACGCCTGGTTTAAAATATTGCATTATAGAGAGTTGTAAAATGGTAATGATGACAACTTATGTAACGCGTCTAGATCTATCTGTTATCAAATTTATTTTAGCAAGCTCAAGGCGCCCTGTCGGTAGACGTTACTCAGCATTCACCTTTGGCGTCACTTCCTCCAACGCACGTGCTTGACGCCAAAGGTCATGGGTGAATTCGGGATGTATGATATAAGATAAGATGTCCAAACGAGTTTATTTGAAAAACATTCGGAAGAAATCCAGGCAAAGTTTTTTCGGAAGTGAAGTTTTCGCGTGAATTTGTTGTCCCTTCACCTCCCCCCACAAATTAAACCCGGGGCGTGTCGTACTATAAAAAAAAAACAGACAGGCGCGGTCGCATCAGGGGCGTAACTAGGATATTTTTCGTCCGGAGACGAACTAAAAAATTGTTTCCCCGACCCGTCCTCATTTAATCATATAAGCGTATTTAAAGTAGCCTACAGGTTATAATGTAACGGTTTTGGCTAGGCCTCATTTACCTCGGCGCCCTGGGATGTAAATGTACCCCCTGCACCCTGCCTCTGAGTTGCATTGGGCGGCATCGTAATGGAGCGGTATAAGTAGTGAAAACTTGTAAGTATAGGGGTGGCCCTTATAAGACTTGAATCATACTAACAAAATACTTTCATAATCATGTGCAATACAATAGGCCAATAATAGCTATATATATACTTCGAACAACACAGATTTGCATTCGCCTGGTATAGTTCAAATTGGCTGCATTGCTGTGGTACCCAAACTTTTCCTACTGGCGTCGTTTCTTTTTGGTGTAAGATTTAGTCTATCATGGTTGCACCCTTTCCTATTATAAGTAAAAGCCCTTTAGGTGTCGCATTTTACCACATGTATCTAAAATAGAAAAAAAAAGTATGCTGACTTGTGCAATATTAGGGCCTAGCTTGGGATCCTGTTAAGACACCACCGCTTCCTCCCCTCATTTCCGGCCGTTGCGGAGCACACTTTGTATTATCATCACAGCGGGCACACCACGTCGTATCGACGAGGGAAAAACGTGAAAAAGACGAAAAACGTTTTTTTATTCCCCGTCCGATGGGGTTGTGTTTATGTGTGTTTGTGTTGTTTTTGTTTGTTTGTTTGATTTTCTATTGATTCCTGCTTAGTTATTGAAAACTAGACCGACGCAGGTCTTCATTCATCATGTAATGACATCTTTGAGTTTTTCTCTGGATTTCTTTGTCTGATGTTTCTTGTATTGTTTAATGAGAGTTAGTCCGCGATGCTGATAACCATCAAGCAAGTTGAGAAAATGCATGAAGGCCCTCAACAAATAGGCCTACTGGCGTTATCTGTAATATTAGGACATACAGGCCTACTGGCGTTATCTATAATATTAGGACATATAGGCCTACTGGCGTTATCTGTACTATTAGGACATACAGGCCTACTGGCGTTATCTGTACTATTAGGACATACAGGCCTACTGGCGTTATCTGTAATATTAGGACATACAGGCCTACTGGCGTTATCTGTAATATTAGGACATACAGGCCTACTGGCGTTATCTGTAATATTAGGACATACAGGCCTACTGGCGTTATCTATAATATTAGGACATATAGGCCTACTGGCGTTATCTGTACTATTAGGACATACAGGCCTACTGGCGTTATCTGTACTATTAGGACATACAGGCCTACTGGCGTTATCTGTAATATTATGACATACAGGCCTACTGGTGTTATCTGTAATATTAGGACATACAGGCCTATCTGTGGCCAGGACCTAGATAAAATAGAAAGCCAATTTATAAACATAGTGGACAATAAATGTCTAGACATGTGTTGCAGTAAGTTCATTACATCGTGGACATATTGCCTGCATATTATAGTCAACACATCACATTACACATACGTGAGCCTACTGGCACTTATCATTTTGAAACATTTAATAAATAAAACAAAACAATTTTTAAAAAATGGCCTACAACACAAACGTCATAATCCCAATGTAAAAAATAAGGCCTCACATTATACAACTTGATCTTGCAGCAGTAATATATAAGGACATACTGTGACGTGGCGTAATTATCATATTTCAACCATCAATCATTTCTTGCGTTAGCTTATAAGCTTTATGAATCTGTCTCGCTTGTTTTGACACCGCCACAATTTTTTCCCCTTGCAATGTTAAGTTACAGCCAATCCCTGCATTCCTAATTTCTATTTTGTTTACAAATTAAATTTTATGCTAGGGCATTTATTTGTGGCACACCTTTAAATTTCGATCTACATCTCATTTGCATGTATTAGGCTCTGTTTATTTTCACTTTGCTCGGTTCAAAACGAACAACGGAACAGTCTCAGAAAGATAAGTTTGGAAAGATCAGAGCACCTCAACATAATATTCTTTATTCAACGATATCCCAGCGGGCACACTAAGTCGTATCGACGGTGAACAACCGTGGTTACCACGTGTTTTCGTGGTTTCTAAGATTCTTCAATGTTGAATTGACGTGGTGTGTCTGCTGGGATATAACGGTTAGGCTACTGTTATAAGATTTATATCTAAATCTAAGTACTTTTAATCCAATCTGTGCTGTTTTTCTTTTGTTCAGTACGTTAGACAGTTAGTGTAGGCCTACAATGTAGGTAGGCCTACTGCAGACTATATATAATGGGTCGCCTCCCTATTTCTCCCGCTCCATAGAACTTAAAATTTAAAGGGGAAGAAAGAGCCACCGAGAATGTAGCTAACAGGTAAACAGACAGGTGACAAAAGTGTGCTGCGCAAAATAAAACTGACGAATTGCAATGAGTCATATCAAGGGTAAGTAATTCACAGGTACCAAATATTTGAGGGCCAAATTTTTTGGGGGATAGGCTTTAGGCTTGAACTTGAAATTAAACATCTTTGAATAAAAAAAACTTAGATCTAATAGTTTTCCGAGTCTGTTATAATATATAAATGAGAGAGAGAGAATAATAAAGGCCCCATTTCTAAATGAATGCTTTTTTGTTTTGACAATATCTCACCATGTGACAAGTTTGTGGTAGTCTTTTGTAATAATTAAAAAACAACAACATATGAATGTATGGCTAGTAAAACCAACATGTCACTGCATAGAAAGATGTATTTTGTGACTCTCGAATATCTAATACAAAATATATGTTTAAAAACTAAATATGGCCAGACTTCCAATAAAAATACATAAAGCATTAAACTCTAATTTACAAATAGGGCCTACAACCCAATAACAACCTGTTGCAATGGTAAGATAAACATAAGGATAAAAACACTTTACTTTTCACTTATGCGAGAACAAATGCATGTATAAGTACGCTCTTTCTGCCCGAGTGGCATTCGGGTATGGAATGGGTTACCTGAACAAACCAGGAAAACCAGTAACTTAACATCATTTAAAACATTAATAAAGATGCACGACTATACTAGGGCTACGGATAATCGTAGGACGCAATAATCTTCTTTATAGATGGTGCGTCTGTAATATATAAGATAAGATAAATAATCATACACATTGGGCCAGCTTAAAATTGATATTTTCTGATGTTCTTACGTGTGGTGCACCTGTGGTTGAAATATGTGTGTGTTTACACGTGTGTGTGTGTCTGTGTGTGTGTTAGGGTAGATACATGGAGGTGATATGATGTAAGTCTGGCATTTTCAGTTCCAACATGTTATATATTTTCTTCTTCTTTCATGTTTACCAAGGCAGCAAATCTTTTATACATTGCCCTTCCCCTCCCAACCAATACATTAGCGTAGGCCTACGTATTTTTTTTTAATGCAAAGGCTAAAAAGGGAAGGGATTTTTTTTTCTTCAAATGTTTGGAAGCTGTAAAATCAACGGCATCTGTAGGCCTATGTGTTTGTGGGAGAGGGTGCAAGGGCGCCTAAAATAAATTGGCGAAATGCAAATACTAATAATTAATTTATTTCAAATTACGACACACAAATACTCACCTAGGGGCCTATATGTATATGAACTCTAAGGTTTTAATCTATATGTGTTTGTTCAGAGCTAGACATAATCCCACGGTTCTTAGCAGCTGGACTATACAAAAGAAGACCCCCCCCTTTTTTTTTTTCCTTTTTCATTAAAAAAACAAACAAGCAAGAATTATAAAAGTCAGCTTTTTCTATCAAATATCATTTCCCCTCTTTTAAACAAAATATTTTGTTCATGCGTCTTGTAACGGGCAACGCCAACTCTGCCCCTCTCTCCTGTTATAGCTTCCCAGCGTTTTTACACCACGTCTTATCGATGGGGGGAAAAACGTGAAAACCACGAAAACACGTCGATACGACGTGGTGTGCCCGCTGTCCAGTTATTGTACAATGTTTGAGTTGTCCTTATAATTTATAATAATATGACGGCAGGCGGGTGGTGGAGTAGGGGAAAGAAATAAGAAGTAGTCACACAAACAAGTATGCCGTATGGCCACAGAAACTGGTGAACGTTGCTTCACCGGCCCCATGAATCAATTTGCTCCGACGGAATACTTTACTTTGCTACTTTTACACAAACATAATAATAGAATAAAGCCTAGGCTATAGACTCTAGTTGGATTGTTGAATTTTAGATAATTTTATATTATATATGATTTTATACAAATTAAGAAATGGCAAGTTTCGTGAATAAATTTAAAATTTTAACCCAGCGGGCACACCTCGTAGTATCGACGAGGAAAAAACGTGAAAACCACGAAAACAGGTGCAAAACACGTTTTCCCCCGTCGATACGACGCGGTGTGCCTGTGGGAAAATGCCTATAGACACTATATTAAATTTAGACCTCTTAAATAAAGGCCTAGAGCCCTAGAGTCTATTATTAAAATACGACAAATGTTTGTATTATAATAATATTAACTATTTATTAATTATAATTTGCCTTAATTTTTGTATTTACAATATCAAAATATTATTTTAGTTTTGAAACTTATAAGGCTAGGATATTTTGTGAAGTTAAAGCAGGTTCTTTCCTTACGACATATTATGTGGACGACTCCTCAACGATTATTTATGGTAATCCAAAATATCGTAGGCCTATTTCTTGTGTCATTGGTAGTTATTAAAACGCATACAAAACAGCAAGAGTTTTCTTTATGGTATGAACTATTGATTTACACTTGTACAATTTCGACCAAAACGGTGGTAGGCCTAATTATAAATAGCCATTTGTACTTTGAAATGCACAACTAAAGTTTGATTTTACCCTTTATCGGCTCTCATATGGCCTCCTTTTAAAAATAGCAAGAGCTTTATTCTGATTGGTCCGCGGCAGGAAAACTCCTCGAAAATCATTGGTGGTTTCCCCTCCCTCCCCTTTCCCAAAGGTGCGAATGTTATTATCCGGGTCGCAGACTGAGCGAACTAAGTTGAACACAGGCAGCGCGACATTTAGACTTCGGTAAAACTTAACCCCTCTGTGTTGTCTGTTGTCTGTGTTGTGTTAGGATCGCCGTCGAATTGCGGAGCTGGCAAAATTTAAGTTTACATGTATACAAATGTGTAAATTATTATTATAGGCAGCAGGTTTGTTGTTTATTAAATTTAAAAAAGTTTAATATTCAATGAAATATTCTAAAACATCGTGGATTTAGTGATATGTGTGGAAGTTGCGATCTTGTCGACGCGAATTCTTTTCGAATGTGTTGTGGATTATTCAATTGAAGTTATGTACACAAGTGTAGGCCTACCTGTAATTTCGTTAAATAGACGTCAGAAGACGCCCTAAGAAAGGACGACCTTATACGTTGCAGCCATGAGTCAGGTAAGTGAAGCTTGTAAATACAACTAAGAAAAGTTTAAGTAAATTAAGTAAAAGTTTAAAGTAAAATGTGTTTGTAGTACAATAATTCGGCAATGGGTACGGCAATGCTTTAGACTTTAGACTTTAGAGAACAACTGGCCCACAGGACCTTTCCTTTATTCTTTATGAATTTTATCTTTATGTAGCATATATTCATATATATTATATTATATAGGCTAATATATCAACTTCAACGACAATAATAAACTGTTATAATTTATTATAAACTATAAACAATCTAACAAAAGTTTGTATGGCATGGGCATGGTAGCTTAGTGGCTTAGTTGTTTTTAGTGTGTGGGGGGACTGTTTTAAAAGTTTTATTAACTCATTTATCATTTAGTTCATTTACTATGATTTACGCCTTACGCTAGCCGCTAGTAGTAGGCCTTTTAACTTTTTAAAAAAAGTTTATTGTTTTGGTCCGGGAAGACTTCAACTTTTAAGGAAGTCCTTAAAGTCACGCATTTCTCTATTTTTAATCTATAGGCTACCATATCATATATCATAATATAAGATTCTTATTAGGCTATCTATATCATCGTAAAATTGGTCTAACTTTAACTAAGGCACTAAACTCTAAACATAAACGCCATTAAACGGCGACCTAAGCCTACACTTACAAGCCTACCAATACCCTTTGGGCCCTTGGGGTTCGGCTTAGCTAAAATTAAAAGTAAGGTGTTGGGCACAGGAACGAGCCTAGCTAGGTTCTAACTAATAGGAATAGGCCTAGGCCTACACATGCCGATGACTGGCGATGACTCTTGGAATTTCTCTTTACACATCTTTAAAATACAATTACACATCTTTAAAATACAACTAATATGCTCATTGCTTATAATTTAAACCTTTTCATTGTGTCTTTTGAGACTTTTGTTAGGTATTGGCTATAGCCTATATTACTATATTTTATTATTAAATCATTCGACTCTTATAGTAAATAGACAATTATTACTTTAACTTCGTACAAAAATAAGCCTTTCATCTTTTACTTTCTGTTACATAATACTTTCAAAGTGTAGTCATAATATTCTTTGATCTTTAAAAATATATTATGTGTAGGCCTATTCCTAATTAGGCCTCTATAGGGCCACTATAGGCCTACTATACTCTGTCCATGAGTAAACGAGTAATTTTTCACAACTACAACGTTATATTTATAATTCTTACGTATATTTTTATGCTTGAGAAGCTTTACAATTTACACGTAGCAGCTTTTTACACTGGCCTTAATTGGTGAAGATAATTGGATTGGAAGGCTTAAACTATTTAATTCAGCTACACGAGACTGAGAAAAAACAACAAATGTAGACGTTTCTTCATTCTTCCCCCCCCCTTTCCTCTCTCTCTCTCTCTCTTTTTCGTGTCTTTCCCCATTTCCCCATTTTAGCTGGCAGATAAAAAGGTTTCCCTGTTATACTTTTTTTTTTCAGTTGTAGCTCCCATCATGCACCTGTGCCGGTCCTGTCCAAAACGTTAAATAAAAATATTCTAAAATGGAAAAGCTGAAAAGCTAAGCCGCTGTCTTCTCTTCAATGACTTTTAAAAGTAGAAAAATTAATGGATTTCTCCCGGTGGACTAAGGTGAACGTTCTAATCTGGCAAAAACTTCTTCTCCTAAAGACTACAAATATTTTTAAAAGTTTGAAAACTGAATAAATGTACCTACATGTATAGCCTAAGCCAGGGGTCGGCAACCTTTTGATAGTGTTTCAAAGAAGTAATTTTGCGTCCCAACAGCCAAAAGGTATAGCAATCAATTTCTTTAAGAGACTTAATACAAATTGCCTTTTTGTGCCAACTGAAAATCACTCTGCGTGCCAAATCTGGTAAGCGTGCCAAGGGTTACCGATCACTAGGCCCAAGTCTTTAAAACTATTTTTTGTTTACTGTTGAAATCCTCATTCTAGGCAGCACCATGAGGGGGGAGGGGTGTTATCCCTGGAAATAGGACTGTATTGTTCATGCACATTGGTTGCTGCTCGTTTTTTTTGTGTGTGTCCTTGGAACTCCCGTCTGCAACTCTCCGGTTTATTGGACTTGAGAGCGTGAGTGTAAGCATACATTGGACCTATTGATTTATCACTGCATTTGGGGCTGAACATTATCTGCCCTAATCACACACACACACACACACATATCATTGTTGTCATGACACGAGTCTCTCCCTGTAATCTCCACAGAGGTCAACATCTGTTACTCTTTTACAATCTCTCTCTCTCTCTCTCTCTCTCTCTCTATCTCTCTCTCTCAAGTAGATCGATACACCGGAGGTTATGTTTGTAAACACGCGCCCGTGTGTTAGTGTGTGGTTGAGACTTGAGACACATTCACATTACATTTTTATAGAAATTTGAAAAAAAAAAAGCCAGATGTATTTATTGAAAAATTCAAAGTAGCCTTAAATGACATTATCCATTTTGTTAGTCCATCCCGCGAGCCTTGAATCACATCCCGCGCCTTCAACATAACCTCGCATATTAGATGCAATGTTGTGTAAGCCTCACTTCACCAGGTTCCCATATCTGCCTGGCTTGCACGTATAGTCTTCCAACTAAATTTTTTATATATCAGTCGAAGCATTCAATATACGTTTTACCAATTGACCATTCTCTCTAAGTACTTTGAAGAAGAAAACAAAAGAATGGTTTGGCTAAATAATGTGGTCCAAAGAATTCTTTTCGTATTTAATTTTACCTTGAATCTAGACCTTATAGACCAAAATAATGTACATGGCTATCGGACAAGGTCTGAATTCCACCTGCCAATTTATCTAACACTGATCTAATCATTGAACGCAATAATCTTCTTTATAAGAAAGATCGCCTGCAACATGTAAGATATTTCTTGTGTACTTTTAGAAATAACTTTTACAACACTTGGCTAGATTCTTGTTCCTGGCTTCAGGTGTATCGCGTTACGTTTCATCTGATGTCATGGTTGAACGTAACAATGTCAAGTATTTCCAAAACAATTCCATCGACGTGCACTGTACCCCCACACACACACCTACACACACCTACACACACACACCCACATACGTTGTGAGGCTCGTGACATATACTTGGGCGACCTAGATAAGTCAACAGTCTTAAGTTTAATGTAAGTTGTGTCTAGACTTAACTGCACATTCTCCCCACGTGAATACAGCTAGCTGATCTGGCCTAAGCAATTTCTTTTTATGTTGTTCATACCAAGCCCACGCTCGCCGTTGCTTTAACTTGTTGCTAATACTTGTCCAGTGCTGATCCTCAATTTTATAGTGCCTGGTCCAGTTGTGATCGGGAAGTTTCGCTCTTGATGGTGCGATATACCCTCGAAACCAAATATCATTAAGTATCGAACAAACCGGTTGCAGTTATGAGGATCCAGCGGATTTGGGGACTGCTGTCGTCCTCGGGGTCTTCCAAAAATGTTCCACTGAACCCATTCCCCCACGGTGGTTGCACGAGGTCATTGTGGCTAGAACCGGACAGGCTGTAAAGTACAGGTACTACCAAAGCAGGATTTCATGTGGAAGTCCTCGTTAAAATGGTGGCTAGGAAAGCCCCCCTCACCTGGCCAACGTCTAGTTTGGCCATGCTTTGTTGAATTTCGGGGCCCCAAGAAAGGATTCTGTCTAAGTCAATGGGAATTTTAGACTTGTTTCTGTTGTGGTATTGTCCTCCTTGTTCGACATGTTTTAAATTAATTCACAGATGCATTTTAATTTTTCTGGAAGGCATTTTTGAACGTAAAACATTAAGCATAAAAAATGGGCTTTCCACCTTTAACAAAAACCTAATTTATTATTATTTTTTTAAAAAGCTTTATGTATTGTGTGATAACCCGCTGGCGGGGGGAAGGGGGAAATTAGATAACTGTTTGGTAACGCACAAAAATCTAACTTTTAATTTCTAGGCCCCAAAAAACCGTTATCATTGAATAATCTCAACATTATCTAAAATGTAAAGTGTATTGCTGCCATTTGTCACGGAGTATTTTTCCCATTGGTTCATAACAGCCATGACACGTAGGCCTATTGGTTTCGAGAGTACAGGTTCAATCTGCACATCTCGTCTGCGTGTAAAGTATTTGTTTTTATGTGGTGACTTCGATAGCACAGTTCTAAAAATAAACTGGAACAAAGCACGTGGTCGTTTTTTTTTAAATTAAACTAAACTAATTCGGGGTCCGTGGAAGGGGGCGGGAAGTGGGGAACGAGGGGGTGAGGAGGGTTAAGCCGGCAAGATAGACCCCCAGGTCTAAGCTGTAATTGAACTGTTTATCTCGTTACTGACATTTTGGGAGGCAGCTAGTGAAAATTGACTAGTCTCCCTCTCTCTCTCTCTCTTCTCGGTGTTTTGCCATCGTTTCGTAATTGTTTGTACTGGTGAAGATGACGTCACAAGACGTGCTTGCTAGTTTGTCGACTTGCCAGAAAGGTGTTTTTATGCCAAACATTGATTTTCTTTTTTGTACGTGATTTTTAAGGTATTCCAAATTTTTCTCCATTGCACAATAATTATTATTCTCCATTCTTTGTTATCCCGAGGCAAATTTTTCTTTGTGATTATTTTTATTTTTACTAAACACTTAAGTTCCAGACAGAATGGATTAATAATCGTAAAGAATATATAGGCCGGATGCTCGTAATTTTGTAAAAAATGTTATTTAAAGTATTTTTTTTTTCTTTTATTAGCTATAGCATCTGAATGTTTTGAGTCTTGATTGACAAAATACGTTTGACCTATCTGTTTCTCAATTCGCTAGCACAAAGCATAACTTCTACTTTAAGTGGTCTAGACCAGGCGTCGGCAACTTATGGCACGCGTTCCAGACCTGGTATACCTAGCAATCTCCAATGGCTCGCAGAGGACAGGCAATTCAAGTATCTTCTACAAGAAAGTGAATGCTAAAGCAGGATGACTTTTAAGATTTTGGCACGCTGAATGAATTAGAAATCCTACTTTGGCACACCATTATAAAAAGGTTGCCGACTCCTGGTGTAGACTAGTTTTCAATACACACAATTATACTGCCTGTCACTACACGCAGCGTAATATTTGAATGCAACTGGACAAAATTATTTAAAAAATCAATTAATTGTCCGCAGTTGAAATCTGTTTACTGTGCTTGGTTGCACTGTGACTCCATTTTCTAAGTCACACACACACATGCAAACAATGTCCCTAATAAATGTTTCACAAACAGCCTACAAATAGCCTTATTGTCATATATGTTATGCACCATTTCTATGAAAAATTAACGGCACGTTACTTCATAAGAAGTTTAATAATTGGTCTATACACTGGTCTGGTTTGTATTGGCTTTTGTTGGAAACGTTTGAACACATTTGTACGTCTTTTTGTGCGTTTAATGTTTACAGAGTTCTCATAGAACTTGACAGTTTCGAGTGGTGGTGCTGTCATCTGTGACATATTTTTAATACGTGTTGTTGTTTTCTTTTGTCTTCTCCCACCGCCATCGTGTCATGTTTTCACTGCAGCAACAGACATGTCTGCAACAAGGGTTGTTTATAGACTTGCAATTCCTAGCAGGAAGAAAATTGGGAGTGGGCGATATCAGGCTTTTCAATACATTACGTTTAGACGAGTTCTTCAGTTGATACTTGATAGTAAAGACCAAAATATTTTTTTTATCTGCCTACTATTAAGGTCAGTGATATTCTTTCAAGCATACTTATGATGTGGCTGTGCCCGCGACAGTTTTGTCCCTCACCTGAAATGAAGTTTTGATTTTACTATTTTACTCAAGTTTTTACTTTCGATAGACATTGTCTTTAACAGAGTTGTCAGGATTCTTCTGAAGTCCGATACGTAATTTGGAACACTGGATCTATATTTGCGTCAGATTTGAAAGATTATAGGTTTCGCCAAATGAGAAACATGTCCCTCCCCCCTTTCTTCTCTCTCTCCTCCCCCCCCCCCCCCCCCCCGCGATTTGAAGTTAACCCCACATGAATAGTTAAATGGTTTTGTGGAGTGAAACCAGTAGCCCAGATTTGACTCCTCTTCCTGACGATGTCGATTTTCTCGTGTCTATGTAGATCTGTATCTTAACTTTCAATCGTAATAAAGACGCAAAAAGGTGTACCAAACCAAAATTAAATGTTGAATTGGCCAGGAAGTGACATCACGCTTTCATACTGATGTACAAGACAGCTGCGGCATTTCCGGTGAATGTGCGTCTCATATGGACTGCACGTTAGGGTACCAAACAGCATGACGGCCAGTATCTCGTTAAGTGGGTCGTTTTTTGGGGGGGCTTCGGGTGTCATTGATGTTTCATCGTCCGCAAGTTTGTGTTCACTGAGCGAGTTTTACTATGATGCTATCTGTTTGTCACGTGACTGAGGCTGCAACTATAAACACAAATTCTAACGGGAGTGAAGAACTGTTAATGGTTTTGTATGCAGAACCAGTAAAATAAAGTAAATTGCTTCAGCTGAGTGCTTAGACCCCAGATTGTTAAGTTTAGTTTAGTAAGAAGTATTCTATGGCTATGTAGGTTTCACTGGCATGGCTTGTGGATGTAGCTCCCCGAAATTTTGTGTCGGATTGATAGAGCGGCCGCCGGGAATGCACACAGGGGAAATTTCCGGCCGTTTTTTTTATCGTTCTGACTTGGTTTGCAGTTTGCAGGCAACAAAAGAATTTTTTTTTTTTTATTGTTTGTTATTCAAAACCTCATTGTCCTGTCCTGATAACTGATGGTTTGTTTAATTATGAGGACTTCACTTGCTGTACGCGATCTGACTCAGTGATTCTAGTGAGGTTGTTTCCCCCCCCCCCCCCATCAACCTCCCCTTTTTATTGTAATACTGTTTGTTATTTTTTCTTTCTCTTTTAGCAAAACAAATTGTAATAATTCGTTTCTCCGTCATTTTGACGGGCATAACTCCTAGTACTTTTATAAACCTTTCATCAATCCATGTACATAGGCCAGTGGGGTGTACAGTGTACATAAAGAGTGATCTGCTGAAGTTGCAGTCTGGGTCTATGAAGAAAAACAACATTTATTTCACAGTGGGTTGTGTCTGTGTGTGTGCATACGTAGTTGTAATCAAGAGCACGTCATCTTTCTACATTTCCCGTATGTCCAAATGTTATCTCCTCTTTCCTCTAGGCTTCCATTGGCTTATCAGTTCACTCTCCATGAGTCCATGGCGAGGTACTTCCCCACCAAATTTCTCTCTTTCTTCCTCCTCCAGCCGGTCCTGTTTTTTTTTTCACGTACTATTAAAAAAAGTATTTGCAGCACATAAGACACGGCAAAATCCTCTGTGGTTGGAATTTTGTATTCCAATGTCATGTCACTATGTATATAAAACCATCTATTTGAATACATGCATTCACTAATTCACTGATAAGATTCACTTAGGTTCAATACTCCGGGCATTATATGCATTCACTAATACAGCATTATTGTACAATACGCCACGCATTCACTAATACAACTTAATAGTACAATACGCCACGCATTCACTAATACAACCTAATAGTACAATACGCCACGCATGCACTAATACAACCTAATAGTACAATACGCCACGCATTCACTAATACAACTTAATAGTACAATACGCCACGCATGCACTAATACAACCTAATAGTACAATACGCCACGCATTCACTAATACAACCTAATAGTACAATACGCCACGCATGCACTAATACAACCTAATAGTACAATACGCCACGCATGCACTAATACAACCTAATAGTACAATACGCCACGCATTCACTAATACAACCTAATAGTACAATACGCCACGCATTCACTAATACAACCTAATAGTACAATACGCCACGCATTCACTAATACAACCTAATAGTACAATACGCCACGCATTCACTAATACAACCTAATAGTACAATACGCCACGCATTCACTAATACAACCTAATAGTACAATACGCCACGCATTCACTAATACAACCTAATAGTACAATACGCCACGCATTCACTAATACAACCTAATAGTACAATACGCCACGCATTCACTAATACAACCTAATAGTACAATACGCCACGCATTCACTAATACAACCTAATAGTACAATACGCCACGCATTCACTAATACAACCTAATAGTACAATACGCCACGCATTCACTAATACAACCTAATAGTACAATACGCCACGCATTCACTAATACAACCTAATAGTACAATACGCCACGCATTCACTAATACAACCTAATAGTACAATACGCCACGCATGCACTAATACAACCTAATAGTACAATACGCCACGCATTCACTAATACAACCTAATAGTACAATACGCCACGTATTTCCTAATCCAACCAACCATTACAATGTCAGTAACCCAGCTAATATATCGTATTTCTTATGAATGTCTTCTATCTCTCTCGGCTGCATCGCCGCAAGTATTTATTTCATTCAATTTTTGTTTTTACAATACAAACAGAGACAAAAGGTTGGTGAAACTTACACTGGTCTAACCGTAACGTGGGCCTTTTTGGCAGAGTTAACACGCCATAAAAGAATCCTCTTGGATACTTTTTTTTTTAATATTTATTCCGCGTTGACTGTTATTAGTTTATTATTGTGTAATATAATGGATTACATTTCCTAAATTTTCCTCAAGGAGCGTTTTGGTCTTTATTAAAATAGTGGAAATAGGTGGTGTGTGTGTGTGTGTGGGGGGGGGGGGGGTTAGAAGAGTATGTGTGTGTGTGTATTTTATCAATACACACAAAGAGCTTAAGTAAACGAAAGTCGTCATGTGGTCCATATTTTATGTAGTTATCTAACTCCAAGTGTTTCACAACACGAGCCTCTCACGTATAAGCCAAGATCGTTTAAAAAAAAAATGGTGAACTCCATCGTTCCCTTGTGGAACTAAAAGGACATCTACGTCATACGAAATAATGGGAGTTATTTTTTCATTACAGTTATATTATTTATATTTTCCTTGAATGTGTTATATTTTAATGTTACTTTTCGGTGAACGTTGACGCATTGTGTACATAGAAAGAGAGTTAAACAATAATATAAAAAAAAAGAGCGATTGTGTTTAAAAAAAAATTACCACTCTTCCACCAAAAACCATTTTCAGTTAATGTAGCACTAGAAATGAAAAAGTTTATATTACATATCTATGTTTTAAAATGTATGTTCACATCTTTTGGTGATTGTACTATTATTCAATCTTGCATATCTAATGATTGATTGATTTAGAGTTTGTGATTTCTAACGTTCCTTCGTGTACCTTGGCCATTGTGTCAGCTGATTACATTCGACCATAACTGATATGGTGAGGCCTGTTTAAGTCCAGTACATGTGTATACTCACGACTTAAGTTTTCCTTGGTTCCGTTTTCCGGCTTGCACCACATGACCACTCTCTCCCAAAGGGGAGGGGGGGGGGGTCTATGCTGCCCCTTACGTAATTGGCCTTGTGTTTCCTAGCAGCATGTGGTCGCGAATGTAAGCCATTACAATGTTACAAGCGAGTGGTCACGTACGTAAGCCATTACATATGTTACAAGCGAGTGGTCACGTACGTAAGCCGTTACAGATGTTGTAATTTAATAACGATGTACATGTCAGTCGATACTGATTCCCCTGTCTTGTATTTCAAACGATCGCTCATCATTGATTGTCTCCCCATTGCAACATCCCCCCGTTTTTAGCCTGAACAGTCAGCCTGCGCATAATGAAAAGAATACATATAAAAATTGGGACACACAGTGTGTGACACAGAATAGATATGTGTGTAATGTGTGTGTGTGTGTGTACAAGTCTGCGCGCGCGCTCGATCGCTTGTGTTATCAAAGAATCGTTATCAAAGAAATAGGCCTTAGAATATATTGTTGGTTGAAACGAAGTGTGGAAAAAAGTTTTGTTTTTCTTTTAATAAATAATATACGCTTAGATTGCTTATAAATTATACAGTAATAAAAGATAACTTTAAGTTAATTTCAGATAACGTTGAGTGAATTTCAGATAACTTTAAGTGAATTTCAGATAACTTTAAGTGAATTTCAGATAACTTTGAGTGAATTTCAGATAACTTTGATTGAATTTCAGATAACTTTGAGTGAATTTCAGATAACTTTGAGTGAATTTCAAACCTGAAAAGGACAAAAAAAAAGTTTTCTCCCTGTAAATTCCAACTATTTGTTGCTTCAATATGTCTAATTATAATATTTAAATCTCATTTAAATAAACTATATAAAGACCAAAAGTCAATATTGACGGTCAAAAAATTATGTCTACTTAGGCGTATCTTAATATATATTTATGTTAAAATATGTGTGTCTGTTTTGAAACAAAAAAACGAAAAGATGAAATACCACAAGCATTGAAAACATTTTTTAAAACTAAATACAAACACTTGATTGTTCTTGTTTGTTTGTTTTTAACAATTCAAAAGCGAGACACTGAACCAGGCGGTGGAGTCGGTAGAGAAATGTACAGACTCCTCAGTTTCTTATACTTCCGACTCCGGCTCCAGGTACCCAAAATTTCCTCCGACTCCTGGACTCCGACTCCACAGCCCTGCACTGAACTGTGTATATTAAAACTGTTGTGCAAAGAAAAGTGTAGAAAAATAAAATAAAATAAAAATACTTTATACAGGCCTTGTTGAGTAGTTATAAATGAAGTACCGTAGTTTTATCTTGTGTTTGAGGAGTGCACAGACACACACACTCTCTCTCCAAATATAAGCTTACTCACTCCCTCCCTCCCCACTTTCTCGTTCTCTTCCCCCTCTCTCTTACACACCCACTATCTAAAAGTAAACTTCCCTCCAATAGTAAACTTTGTATATATACTTTTTATTTTTTCAAAAGTTGTCCCAAAAAAAAAAAGGTTTTTATTACCTGTTCGTGAGCTAAGTGTGCCAGGTGTGCCCTGCAACTCAACCATTCCCTTACCCACCTCCCACCAATCTTCCCCCTCCACCGCTACGAAGGAGCACCCATCTCCTCCTCGCCCCCCCTTTTTTTTTTCAAAAAGAGGTAGGCTACTAATTCAAGCTTGGTGCTTACGGGAAAGGGGGGGGGTAGTAGACCACAGAAACCTTTTAATTACACCTGGAACCAGTGAGGCAGGTAAAGAGAATATTACTTTTAAAAGAGCCACTCACTCAAGCCTACAAGTAAAATGGAAAGGTCGAGGAAAGAGGGAGGGGAGAATGGTATTGTGAGGTAGGGAGGGCCTGATCACACAGGACTCTTCGTTGTTTGGTGTTCTGGGGGCATGAAAACCTCTAAATATTTATCAAGTCTCGGCTCCTCCATTTTGGCCGTAGTAAATGAGTCTGGAACTTAACCTTTGACCCCCCCCATCCATTAAACCACGCCCTCTGTGTTTATGTCTCTTTGTTTATAATTATCAAGTTTGTGCGTGTGTGTGTGTAGATGATGATGAAGGTTAAGGTTAATGCGTGCAGGTGACGGACTGCATGCACAAAAGTCTGATAGTGCACCTTGTAAACAAACAATGGTCGTACAGATGGGAAGCATGTCTTTAAGTCTGTTCATCGGAACTGTTTGCCTCAAGCGTAAATTCTGGATTTAAGAGTTTTAAGTTGATTACCTTCTCCTGCGACCTCTGTTCTCTTGTGATTCATGAAAATCAGAACACCCGCCCGTAGTCCCCCCCCCCCTTCCTCTCTCTCTTTCATCTCTCGCCCATGCAATTCGTAATGGATGTGACCGTTTGGGGACTGTCCATAAATGACGTCTCCTGATTTTGACAAATTTTACTTTTTCATCTCCTTCCTTTGTCATAAAAGTCGTCACAAAAAGTAAGACCCCCCCCCTTTTTTTTTTTCCAAATACTTATTTTATCTTTATATATTACAGACCTATGGATCAAGCGGTCCGACGGGTACTTTATTTTACTTATATTTTACAAACGCTCCTTCTATAATCAAGATGTAAAGTTGTTCCCTAAATATGACGTCACCAATCTCTGCACTCCCCGCCCCCACCCCAAATCCAATCAATTATTTTCAGTTTTAAAATGATCAAATTTCAAGTTACTTTCAACTGATTTAATTCACTTGTATTGTAATTGATCGAAAAAAACACACACTATAAACAATATAAATTATATAATAATTACAAGTTAATGAAGTAATACTTGTCAAAGTGGAAATATCATTTTAAGATGTACACTATTACTGTATGTGAAGTCAGGTTGTGTTAATGGCCCTTTTACTCCTCGTTGCGCATCCCTATGTGCGTGACGTCATTTATGGACGGCCCCTTGTAACGAAACAGACATGGTGTTTATATTTTGTTTCCTACTGTACCTTTGGGTCTAGATTCTACCAAATGTATCCCGTCAGCGGCATGTTTAGAGCTGCGTGTGCCGGGCTCGCAATTCGAAATGTGCACGTTGATTGATAAAGACGTGTTTCCGCATGACCGCTCACTCAGACTGTGTAACGCGCAGAATCCGCGAAGTAACAAGCACCCTTCTTCATCCCAACTTAAAAGGTCAAGGGTGAGGAGGCGTGCTTTCGCGGATTGATCTTTACACTACAGACTATTAAAATTAAAAAAAAAAAAGCAAGTCCCTCGTTTTGTTCCGCTGCTCAATGTGACGGGTCTTGGTTGCTTGGCTGTTTGTTAGAAACATCTAAATAAGCGTGGGAGAGGTTAATGGACTGTGTTGTAGAGGCGCCTACATAAAGAACTAAATGGAACAAAAAACTCAAACTGTTCCCCGGCGACAAGGCTGTGGAGGAAACCCAAGGTCAGGATTTTAGGGAACAACTTTACATTAGGGCCCCCCTGGTTTTGAAAAGAAAATGATTTTGAAACCTGTATTCATACCCAAAGCTCTTTTCTGCTGAAACTCGACTCACTGTTACTGTGCGAACGGTCCATTTAATTAGAGTTCAGTCACAAGGTCAGGATGACCGTCAAAGTTGGAGTTTTGTTTGATAATTATTTTTAAAAGTTATAATTGTGTGATATTCTGGTAATTGGTAATTCTAAGTGAATACTATTGAGTCTGTAGCACCATTGTGTGACTAAAGAACCGAATATATTATTTTCATTTACTTCCCTCATATTTAACAAACTTATTTGTCTAGCGGTAGTGCGCTCGCATTGACCTGGTTCGCACCCAGTAAAGGCGCTTAAGCATGGTGCTGGCCACACAATCGGCTTGCATGCAAGTGTCAAGGAAACTGGTTAACTGTTTCATTTGGCCTTTGAACATCTGTGATCTAAAGGGATCTTTTTTTAAAAAAAACGAAAATATTCTACAAAATCTGAGAACAGCTTGACATCCTTGCTTTTTTAGTTCCGATGACGCGGACTTCACACAATGACGCTGTATTGATGCAAATATTTGTTTGCATAATGACGCAGTACTTGCTTATCTTCATGAACTATGACGCAGCACTACGCTATAAGCGTCATTAAACGTACGTAACGAGAGACATTGATGTGCTAATCGATACACATCACGTTGAGCAAACAACATACGTAGTGACCGCCTTAACGGTTGACATCTGCTGCAGCAGACGACCTGATTGGCAAGCACCTGGTGACGCAGTGTACGCACGCACATGTCGGAATGCTGATACCCTTCTCTCAGTGGCGTAAGCCAGAGTGGGTTCACGTATTTATTGATTCTCACTGTTACATTCGTACATGCAATAGCGAATTCCCAATAAGTAAAATCATATAACAAGAAAGCTATTATATAGGCTAGTATTAAAATGTGTAGTGCATGGAAGGGATGAGGTTAAACAGAAAGGGGATGGAACTTCTCTGTGCAGATGCATTATCATGTATTTCTATTAGGTAAAGCAGAAGTACTTTGACTCTTTCATGACACATTATAATTATCATAGAGCACACTTTACTAAGTCCACTATTGCTGTGCGGATTTATATGGTATTTCGTATTTGATCGGTGTGTTTTTTAAACTTGTGAAACAGATTCTGAAGGAAAAACACTGTTCGTTGTTTAAAATTGTAAACAATCAACGAATCCTTCAGAACCAGTTTTGTAAAGTTGACCACACTAGACAGACCATGGACGGGAAAGGGTGTGGGGGTGGATTGTTTAATGTGGTAGGGGTCAACCATTGTGACTCCACCGTGTGGACATTTTCCATTTATTCTGCCCGCCACTTTTACGGGTTGTACGGACACACGGTCCGGTTTCATCCGACCTGACCTTGTTTATCACTGTCCGTTTCAAGTGTAGCTAGTAACAGCATTGAGTTACCAACGGAAGGACATATTTGTGTATAAATGCCAACTACTGTAACAGAAGGTACTTTGCTTACTTATAGTGGAAGTTGAATCAACCTTCATTGGGCCGAGTCTATTCGCATTAGCTATAGTGGAAGTTGAATCAACCTTCATTGGGCCTTCATGGGCCGAGTCTATTCGCATTAGCTATAGTGGAAGTTGAATCAACCTTCATTGGGCCGAGTCTATTCGCATTAGCTATAGTGGAAGTTGAATCAACCTTCATTGGGCCCAGTCTATTCGCATTAGCCCCAGAGGTGGTGGACAGTTTGTTTTTGAAGCAGTTTGTTAGTAAGGAAAACCAACAGCATCATTTGCAAACAAACTCTTATCAAAATGCAAGACTCCTCCAAACCAGCCACGGATAAGAGATAGAGGCTTAGGCCTATATAAACTGTTAAGAGGCCAAAACAAACAAAAATTGTGTAACGGGTCTGAAAAATATAAAAGATAAGCAGAGTTTTATAGTCACTTACCGTAATATGTAACACATGAATCCTACTTCATTATACGCATAGCAATAAAAAAGGGCTAAGTTTTTTTTGTTTTTTTTTCATATAATTTATTTTATATAAGCATAAATAACATGAACCAACTGGTTGCAATATGTCTTAAGTCTACCTTATGTGTATTTGTCTGTGTTTGTTGCTTGTTTTTTTTTTTTTTTTTGGGGGGGGGGGGGGGGGATAATGAGTGATTTAATTGTCTAAAGTAGTCTAGAATATCAAATAAATAGTTTTAGCTTAATTATCATAAAACGGTAGAGTAATGTAATAAAAAAAGAATGTTTTTACAGATTTACAAATTTGTAACAAAATAAAGAAACTTGAATTAAATCATTGATGTGTTATATTTTTACTTTTTTACTCGTGCAGCGAACACAAGATAGAACGATATATTATTTGTATAGGTCAGTGACCAACGTAACGGACGTGAGAGAAATATTGTTACTGGCAAGTTGTTGTTAGTAATCTCCCCAAACCTCGCATTATCTGCCCCTCTTTCATTATCTGCCCCTCTCACGCTATCTCTGATGATCATCATGCAGGTCACAGACATAGATTTGTTGTGTTGATTTTTTGTTTTGTTTAAATTCATGGAGTTGCATGCTTTGTCTGCCATAATGTCTGCACATTAAGTAGTTTGTGAGTGTGTGTGTGTAAGCCTATTTGTGAAATCTGGAGTGTGCTAGGACAATCACATGCCTGTGTGTGTGTCTTGCGTAGCGGGTGCACACGTTGACAAATACCTAGCTCACCACGACACCACCATAACACAGTATGACGTCATGTGCATTAGGATGGGGGTTTGGGTGGAGGGGGTGGGTCTGCGTTGTTTTACACTTAAACCAGACACACAAAAAAACACTACATTAAGAGGCCTTATTAGGTGTTTTATGGACTACCTGCTAATGCACACGTGATCATCGGCATCTTGTACACAAAAAGTCGGCCATTTACTGCATAATTGCGAACCGTCGGATGACATAAAAGAAGATTAGGTTGTGTGTGTATTTATATATAGCCTACATGTGTGTGTGCAAATCGTCACGTGACTCAATTGTCCTTAACTAAATGTATAAGTAAATATTTTTGTCTCCAATGCAGCCACCCCCTCCCCTAGAACGATTAAATATAAATTTTCTGATGTGAATTGTAACGTAACATAATAGGAGTTAAATGTTATGGTCATTTGCTTCATCAGCATGCTCATACACATACAACAAATGCAAAGAAAAACGAACTAGCCTATATTCATTCCCGTACAATACACTACGGATGAAAGTTTTTATTTTCATTAAGTTAAGGGATACTTTTGCTTGTTTACAATGACCGTGTCCTTACAAACCTAGCACTTTTTAAAAGTACAAGTTCAATTTCATCTAAATTTCTATATTTTGCACAAGAGCCTGTCTAAGTATAGTACTTTTAGCAATATTTGTAATGATTGATCAGAAAAGTCATTGAACAGCTGTTGTCTGTTGTTTTTTTTAAATTAAAAACATTTTCATTTTAAAGACCGTGTTTTTGTTTTTAATGGGCCTCTAGAAGTATTGGCCCATAAAGTAAATCTTACAAGGTGTCATAGAATGCAATCAGTACAGATGATCCGATTCTCTCACAGACCATGAAGATAAACGATACTTCTAATATTCATTTAATGTTTAATATCCATGAGTGGCATGCGGGTTAGGAATGGGTTGCCTGAACAAACCAGGAAAACCAATAACTTGGCATCCTTTAAAACACTATATTGGACCCAAACCACAGTGTAACATATCAGATAAGATATTTTTTTATCTAGAGTATACGTGTGTGTCAGAAATGGGGCTTGATCATTTGTTTCTGCAGTTTCATAAGTCCTCAAAATTAAAAGCACTTTTCATTTTCCACCATGCTAGTTGGTAGTCTAATGATTTTTTTAGAAAAAGGGAGTCAGTCAACTGAAACCAATCCCCATCTTTATAAACGCATGTGATAATTGCTGGTGGTCACATTAAAAAGTAACGAAGTAAGCAATTACACGAAACAAATCACCAAGTTTTGAAAAACCAAAACAATCAAAGAACAAAAAAAACAACATTGATGAATGAACGTTGTAATCTGGAGAATTGAGGAGGGAAGCAGGGAGCGGAACGACAAATCATGGAATCACACACACACACACACCTTCTACCCGCCGCCATGTCTGCCTTCCATTAAAAAGCTGAATGAGCGAATGCTTGGCATTGGAACGAGAGCAGTCGTGGTCACCGCTCCCAGGCAATAACTACAATGTAGGTCGGAACATGCCTGCCCCACTGTACAGGGCGCATCTCTGCTCACTCGAAAGGTCATACAAACGATGGGGGTTTCGCTCTCTCTCTTTCTCTCTTTCAATCTCTCTCTCTCTCCGGGTTCTGCTGAAGATAGTAAAACTGATGTTTATCTCTGTTAGCGTTTCGGGCTTACATTGAATTTATTTTTGGTGCAGCGGACGACCATGGGTTGATTAAATGAGACTTAGCGTTTCTGTTTTGCATTATATAGTAGATTTCTCTACACGATATGTTACTCTTCGACATTGCTTTACAATGATACATTATGTTACTGTTACTTTTTATCTTCCTGTTACACAATATGCTACTGATATACATTGTGTTTATGTTACGCAATTTGTGTTACTGTGATTTACTTTGTTACTGTTATAAAATGTGTTACTGTTATACATTTGTTACTGTAAAACGTGATGCTACTGTTACACACCAGGCTACAGTTTTATATTATGTTTGTGTTACACGTTGTGTTACAGTAGCCATGTTCGATACTGTTGCCAATCATATGTTATTTTTGCACTACTTGTGCTTTATGAACAATCAATCACGACATTCGTTGGGGCAAAGTAATGGTGGTTGGGCATTGTGCTGGCCACACAATCCCCTATAATATCGTGGCCACAGACACTTGTGAACGCTGCTTTACTGGTCCTATAGATCAAATTGGACGAATTGAATACTTTACGTTATAATATGTGTGTGTGTTTATATGCCATAATATAAACTCTATACAACCCACCCGTTCAGTTCTCGAGTGTTTAGAGTGTGTGTGCGTCAGACAGTTAGAGCGGGATTATTGACCAATTCTGTTCTTAATGTACGAACATAAACAGATACGAGAGGTGCAAATGCGTTGTGCTTTAGGCCATATGTTTTTGGGGAGCTTTATTTAGGATTGAACTTACCTTATGTGTTCAAAGCTAAACAAAAAATAAAAAAGTAAAGAAGAAACGAAACGTGTTTATTTAACACAATTCTGAATGTAGGTTTAAGTATTCATGCATTCTGCATCATATAACTTCTGCTGTATTTCCGTAGTTTTAATTTAGACTGTATTTCTTATTAATTATGCAGTAGCAGACGTAGAGAGTATACTTATGGTTAATAGTTCTATAAGCTTTATCTGACGTAGAGAGTTGGTTTTCTCAAATACTTCTTTTTCGTTATATATTTAGCTTAGAGAGTAGAGCTTTAGCCAGTACTTCATTACGTTGTATCTGGCATTGAGAATTGAGAGTAAAGCTGTAGTAAATTCTGTACTTCATTACGTTGTATTTGGCATTGAGAATTGAGAGTATAGCTGTAGTAAATTATGTACTTCATTACGTTGTATTTGGCATTGAGAATTGAGAGTATAGCTGTAGTAAATTATGTACTTCATTACGTTGTATTTGGCATTGAGAATTGAGAGTAAAGCTGTAGTAAATTATGTACTTCATTACGTTGTATCTGGCATTGAGAATTGAAAGTATAGCTGTAGTAAATTCTGTACTTCATTATGCTGTATCTAGCGTAAAGAGTATACATTTAGCCATTACTTTATTATGTTGCATATGACGAACAGGGATTAGTTAACATATTATTGTTTTTTTTTTAAATTATTATAATGTATTATAAATTGTTCTGGTTTTGAGCACTCAAGATAAATATGTGACATATCCAACAAAGTCATGTTTTTGTGTGTGGGCGTGGTCCACATTAACCGCACCTCCACTCTTAAAACGCCCATGGCACCATAAGGGTTAAAACAAATAATCACTTAAAAAGCAGGAGCTTTAGACAATCAAAAGATTTCTATTTACAACAGATATATATATATATATATAAGTGGGAGGGGCATCTACTAGTTTTCGCGTTCAAATGTCCTGTTAAAATAGATACTTCAAAAAGTTTTGTTCAAGTCGACATGTTATGTGCTTATCCAAGCATGTAGTCATGAAAGAGTTAAATAGTTTGTGTTGGCGTGTCTTGAGTGCTGGGTCTTATCTTGGCTTATAATGAGTGCGTCGCGGTTCGTTAACTTCCACCTCCCCGTGGCTACCTCCAGCTACGGTGGACAACTAGCTGGCCAGTGGTCAGCTAAGCAAGTAGATGTACTTTTGATATTTAGTTTACGACCGCCTGGGGGCTATTCCCGACCCGTTTCGTGAGAAACTGATTCAAGGTCTGTCATTAAAAAATCGTTTTTACACACACGAGAGTGTTTAGTGTGTAGTTGGTAGGCTTCAGGGGCGGATATTAAAGTAATGGTTCAGAAGAAGGCTTACAAAGTGGGACGGTGTGTTGGTATTCGGGGGGGGGGGGAGTACAACGATATAACTTATGAAAATTTCCCTATCCTCCTCTGTTAATACACACAAAAAAAAATTGGAGCGGAGGGAGTTACCGTCATGTAGGCTAATTGACGCCTCTGGTAGCGGGTTTCGGCCACACAATCTTCTCCTTTCAAATTCAAACCAAACGCGGCCGTTCCCTTGGTCGGGAACAGAAGTGCTTTTTTTTATTTTGTGTACAGGGCGTTATACGCCCCGGAAGTGCCTCCTGAGATGGGCAGACTAGATGCGGTCATATCTGAGAATGCATCAATTTGTGTCATGCCTGGGGCGCGAGGAAAAAATGGGGGGGGGGGGGGGGGGGTTAGCCTGTCGACCTCAGGGAGAGGGGAGGATGCACAATTATCCGTTTGTTGTTCCTACAACTCCAGTGTGTGTTGGTATTTTTGTGTGCGAGACGGCGAGTCTGTCCCTAAACTAGGTCGCATGTTGTTCTGAACCCCAGGATTCGTCAGTTGTATAAACTAAGGTTTTAATCTGATGGTCTTCTCTTTGGCCATTTCTCTTTTTACATCTTTTAATATGATTTGCATAAATACATTCGTTAATGCAAATTGAATTGTTATAATTTCAAAGTTTATATAAGTTAAAACGTAATTATTTGAGAAAAAAAGTATCCCGTCGGACCAATATTGACCCATATGGCCGGTGAAGTTTTCTGTTGCCACGGCGTACTAGGTGATTGTGTGGCCAGCACTATGCACAGACGCCTCTACTTTACCCTAACCAAGGCCAGGTACCCATCAGAGCTGGGTAGATCCAAGGATACCCTCCAGGCCCTGGAAAAAAAAATTATAGACTTCAGGATTCGAACCCAGGACCTTCGGTAGCCAGTCGAACGCGCTAACACTCGGACACCGTGCCCCCCCCCCCTATTTTGTGAGTGCTGTTTGTAAAAGTCTAAGGCTGCTTTTTTTGGTAAGGTTGTTTAAAAATAGCTTACGAGTTTATTTTCGGGTGACCGCCAATGTGAAACATGAGCCTTCAAAGATTCGTTTGATCGCTGAGTTTTACAGTTCTAGCGTAGAACGTAGGCCTACGGAGTACGGAGTAAACCCGACTATCACGCTGATAGCGTTTGGTGCGTGCATCGTTCTTTTGATCCTGGTCACTATGAACTATTTCTGTCACTGTCCACCGAAATGGAGGTGGGTCGGTGTTGTTGCTGTGAGCTCTTGGGTGTGGCGTGAACTTGAAGTCCTAACCATCCTATCACTGTTTAAAATAGCAGCCTGTGAGTCAATATGTATCCATGTAAGTCGTGTAGTTCTAGTAATTCACATATCGTTATAGTCTTGTCAGTTCTGTAGTTATTTTATCTTTCGCCAGTGTTTGTGCATTCCCCATCCAAATACACGCAACTGCCCATCAAAATACAGGCAACTGCATTGTGGAAAGAAATGATATATTCAGTAACATGAAAAGATGTGCTTTATAAACAGTCATTATTATTACTACTAAGTTCTGTAGTTCCAGTAAGTCACACATAGTTTTAACCTTGTAAATCCTGTAGCCTACTTAAAATAAAGCAACATTGAGATGCTTCTTGGCCGTATTTAGTTTTTGGTGAAACGTCGAATTTTCTCGCGTTTCCTGATTCCAGAACTAACAAGATTTTTAAAAAATCTACTGACAAATAGCGTCAAGCCTGGGGTGCCAATTAACATTTCGTGTCCTGGAATGTCTTCCTTGGAATGTAGAACTTGATCTAGTCAGCCAGCTGGTAGATATGCCTGGTCGGCTGCTTGTCTTACTCTCTCTCTCTTTTTGTACGAGTAGATATACTCACCACTTGACCCTTGACCCTGTCCATCACTACTCGGCAGCATAGCGAGAGTGGTAGAAGTGAGTGATACTGCTTTGGTTACTTTATATTTACATTCGTTTTCGTTTTAAAACATAGCGCTGTAAGTAGCGTTTAATTGTCTCTCCCTGATTCTTCGTGGTTTACTAATGAACTGACCCAAAACATTGTGATGTTGTATAAGTGTTAACCTAAACTTTGTTATCATTTGGCAGCGGCGTTTAGGTCAACACTGTTTTAAAGTTTTAATATTGGTTGGTCTGTCTGATGACGTCATTTCTTTCCAAGTTGAGTTAACGGCAACAAGAAGTTTTCAATGAGGGCGAGAGTGTCTGGCTTGAGGAGGGAAGGGATGGAAAGCTGTTTGGGGGAGGGGGGGGAGTACTTGAAGCACTTTTAAGTCTATGCCAAGTGTCTAACTGGAGTACTACAAAAATAGTCAAACTATAAAGACTAAGAAATCGCGAGATTGTGTTTAGAAGTCTCGTCAGTATTAAATTACTCGCCGTCCTCCCCGGACTCTTGAGTGTTAAAAACCAAACGGGTTTTAAGACTGACTGCAGTTAGTGTTAGCTAAACCCACGGTTTAGTCTTGAAATCCTAGGTGGACGATGTACTACACCCCAACGTGTTGTGGTCATTTCGCGATTCGGTGATTAACTCTAGCAGCATGCACTGGACAGCTATCGGCACCACGGTTAGGATCAGCAGGCCCCTTAGCGGCAGGCCGCCGTCACAGCTGACCAAGGTAGGTCCGCTACCCGAAGTATATTATAAGCCCTCATATTTTTCTTGATGGCCAATTTAACAACAAAAAAACTGCCTCTTTTTCCAAAGCACAATTCCTCGTGATTCTGTTTAAGAAATAAACTTACAAGGTCTGAAGTTGGGACTGGAAGGGTAAACTCGTTCACTTACCGTCTTTACTGTTATATTACTGTATTGCTGTTACATTACTGAATTACCGTAAGATTACCGTTATAGAATTACCGTTACATTAGCGTCCATGTGGTTAAAATAAACGCACTAAAAAAAACTTTAACGCACTCAAAGCAAATATTTAACATTTTAAAATTATTTGTTTATAAATGTAAAAAAAAAAGTCTACTGTAATATACTTTTTTATAAATGAGATGTATTATTTCATTTAAAATACTTGTATAAAAATGTACAAACACAAAAAAATGAGCATGTAACTCAATCTGTTTACTCGCTTTACTTGGGGGAAAAACATCCATATGCACAAATTATACTTTGTATGTTATTTACATGTTCATGATTATGTTTCAACGTGACAAAATAAATGAAATGTTTCGTGAATTTCAAAGAAAGCCAAACTTTTCCCACGGCTAACATAAATAATTTACAAACTATTTTTTGTCCCATCAAAGATAAAAATTTGGAAAAACAAAAATGAATCTCACTTTTCGGTGGTTCCAACTTAAAAAACATTATTTCCAAATCATTCTTTCTTTTAATCTGATATTCTTTGATTCTTGTGTGTGTGTGTGTTTGTGTCCATCTCAACACTATCAACTAGGTTCTAAAAAAAATAGCCATGAACATGAAATAAAATAAATAAACATCTAAAACCAAACAACACATTTTGTCACCGCTACCGCGGTTAGATGGAGCCCGGTGCCCGAGCGGCAGCGCTTTCGGCTGGCGTACCGAATGTCCTGGGTTCGAATCCAGGCGCAGGCTAGGATATGTTTTTTTACCGGGTCTGGAGGGTGTCCCTCTAGTCCTTCCAGCTCTGATGGGTGTCCCCGAGTCCTTCCAGCTCTGATGGGTGTCCCCGAGTCCTTCCAGCTCTGATGGGTGTCCCCGAGTCCTTAAAGCTCTGATGGGTGTCCCCGAGTCCTTTTAGCTCTGATGGGTAGCTGATCGTAGCTGGGTTAAAGTAAAGGCGGCTGTCCATAGTGCTGGCCACACAATCACATAGTATGTCCCCGAGTCCTTCAAGCTCTGATGGGTAGCTGATCGTAGCTTGGTTAAATTAAAGGCGGCTGTACATAGTGCTGGCCACACAATCGTCTAGTATGCAGTGGCCACAGAAACTGGTGTACGCTGCATCACTGGCCCTGTGGATCAATATTGGTCCGACTGGAATATTTTACTTTGTTTGTGTACCTGGTTAGAGATAGTTTAAGTGTAGGATTGTAAGTCTATATATGCTTTCCCACTAAGCCCTATGTCAGATATGTCCTTTTTTGTACACAGTTCTTTGTGCTAAACTCATTCGTTTGTTATAAATACTGTGATTTCTTCGAATTCTAACAGATCTGCATTTTCTAAACCTAGGATTCGATTGCACTTAATACCGTACATAGTCATATTTACGCAGCATTACACTGTGTGTCTGTACAGACCTAGTCCATATCCGTGTATTTAGATGTATGTTAAATCAAAGTCTATAAAAAGATGGGCCGCTTGGTCTATTTTTAGAGCTTGTATGTTTTTTTTCCGTGCGCATCCGATAACGCCGTCTTAAAGAACTTCTACGCTCCTACGTTTGCCTAAATGTTTACGCTGTATAATAATAATAAATAATAATAATAATAATAATGGTGCTTATATAGCGCATATCCCGTTGATGACAGTTCTATGCGCTAACGACAGTTACAGAATACAGACAACGAACAACAGACGATAAAGTAAATATGTATAGACAAATACTGCTAACGAAATAGGTGAGTCTTCAGCCGGCTACACAACTTTCGATTTCAATTTTAATTTTTCATTCAGAAAATCATGGCGATTAAATAAAACGGAAGTGTACAGTACAAAAGCAAATCGCGACTTCCGAAAAGAAGTCATTCGAGTCATCAAATAGCAGAAATATTAAAGCAAGCGGTCCATCTCATTATAGTCTTTGGTTAAATGCGTTCTGAGTTTACATTTGTTGGCAGCGCCATACAATTTTTATTATTATTATAAATTTACTAACGAGTTCCAAGTCGCCAACAAAAGGGTTTGGCATATGGTGGGTGTGGGCCATTAACATACACAGGGCAGTGGGTGGGTGGGTGCCATTAACATACACAGGGCAGTGGGTGGGTGGGTGCCATTAACATACACAGGGCAGTGGGTGGGTGTGGGCCATTAACATACACAGGGCAGTGGGTGGGTGTGGGCCATTAACATACACAGGGCAGTGGGTGGGTGTGGGCCATTAACATACACAGGGCAGTGGGTGGGTGTGGGCCATTAACATACACAGGGCAGTGGGTGGGTGTGGGCCATTAACATACACAGGGCAGTGGGTGGGTGGGTGCCATTAACATACACAGGGCAGTGGGTGGGTGGGTGCCATTAACATACACAGGGCAGTGGGTGGGTGTGGGCCATTAACATACACAGGGCAGTGGGTGGGTGTGGGCCATTAACATACACAGGGCAGTGGGTGGGTGGGTGCCATTAACATACACAGGGCAGTGGGTGGGTGGGTGCCATTAACATACACAGGGCAGTGGGTGGGTGTGGGCCATTAACATACACAGGGCAGTGGGTGGGTGTGGGCCATTAACATACACAGGGCTGTGGGTGGGTGTGGGCCATTAACATACACAGGGCAGTGGGTGGGTGTGGGCCATTAACATACACAGGGCAGTGGGTGGGTGTGGGCCATTAACATACACAGGGCAGTGGGTGGGTGGGTGCCATTAACATACACAGGGCAGTGGGTGGGTGTGGGCCATTAACATACACAGGGCAGTGGGTGGGTGGGTGCCATTAACATACACAGGGCAGTGGGTGGGTGTGGGCCATTAACATACACAGGGCAGTGGGTGGGTGGGTGCCATTAACATACACAGGGCAGTGGGTGGGTGGGTGCCATTAACATACACAGGGCAGTGGGTGGGTGTGGGCCATTAACATACACAGGGCAGTGGGTGGGTGGGTGCCATTAACATACACAGGGCAGTGGGTGGGTGGGTGCCATTAACATACACAGGGCAGTGGGTGGGTGTGGGCCATTAACATACACAGGGCAGTGGGTGGGTGTGGGCCATTAACATACACAGGGCAGTGGGTGGGTGTGGGCCATTAACATACACAGGGCAGTGGGTGGGTGTGGGCCATTAACATACACAGGGCAGTGGGTGGGTGTGGGCCATTAACATACACAGGGCAGTGGGTGGGTGTGGGCCATTAACATACACAGGGCAGTGGGTGGGTGTGGGCCATTAACATACACAGGGCAGTGGGTGGGTGGGTGCCATTAACATACACAGGGCAGTGGGTGGGTGTGGGCCATTAACATACACAGGGCAGTGGGTGGGTGGGTGCCATTAACATACACAGGGCAGTGGGTGGGTGTGGGCCATTAACATACACAGGGCAGTGGGTGGGTGGGTGCCATTAACATACACAGGGCAGTGGGTGGGTGGGTGCCATTAACATACACAGGGCAGTGGGTGGGTGTGGGCCATTAACATACACAGGGCAGTGGGTGGGTGGGTGCCATTAACATACACAGGGCAGTGGGTGGGTGGGTGCCATTAACATACACAGGGCAGTGGGTGGGTGTGGGCCATTAACATACACAGGGCAGTGGGTGGGTGTGGGCCATTAACATACACAGGGCAGTGGGTGGGTGTGGGCCATTAACATACACAGGGCAGTGGGTGGGTGGGTGCCATTAACATACACAGGGCAGTGGGTGGGTGGGTGCCATTAACATACACAGGGCAGTGGGTGGGTGTGGGCCATTAACATACACAGGGCAGTGGGTGGGTGTGGGCCATTAACATACACAGGGCAGTGGGTGGGTGTGGGCCATTAACATACACAGGGCAGTGGGTGGGTGTGGGCCATTAACATACACAGGGCAGTGGGTGGGTGTGGGCCATTAACATACACAGGGCTGTGGGTGGGTGTGGGCCATTAACATACACAGGGCAGTGGGTGGGTGTGGGCCATTAACATACACAGGGCAGTGGGTGGGTGTGGGCCATTAACATACACAGGGCAGTGGGTGGGTGGGTGCCATTAACATACACAGGGCAGTGGGTGGGTGTGGGCCATTAACATACACAGGGCAGTGGGTGGGTGGGTGCCATTAACATACACAGGGCAGTGGGTGGGTGTGGGCCATTAACATACACAGGGCAGTGGGTGGGTGGGTGCCATTAACATACACAGGGCAGTGGGTGGGTGGGTGCCATTAACATACACAGGGCAGTGGGTGGGTGTGGGCCATTAACATACACAGGGCAGTGGGTGGGTGGGTGCCATTAACATACACAGGGCAGTGGGTGGGTGGGTGCCATTAACATACACAGGGCAGTGGGTGGGTGTGGGCCATTAACATACACAGGGCAGTGGGTGGGTGTGGGCCATTAACATACACAGGGCAGTGGGTGGGTGTGGGCCATTAACATACACAGGGCAGTGGGTGGGTGTGGGCCATTAACATACACAGGGCAGTGGGTGGGTGTGGGCCATTAACATACACAGGGCAGTGGGTGGGTGTGGGCCATTAACATACACAGGGCAGTGGGTGGGTGTGGGCCATTAACATACACAGGGCAGTGGGTGGGTGTGGGCCATTAACATACACAGGGCAGTGGGTGGGTGTGGGCCATTAACATACACAGGGCAGTGGGTGGGTGTGGGCCATTAACATACACAGGGCAGTGGGTGGGTGTGGGCCATTAACATACACAGGGCAGTGGGTGGGTGGGTGCCATTAACATACACAGGGCAGTGGGTGGGTGTGGGCCATTAACATACACAGGGCAGTGGGTGGGTGGGTGCCATTAACATACACAGGGCAGTGGGTGGGTGGGTGCCATTAACATACACAGGGCAGTGGGTGGGTGTGGGCCATTAACATACACAGGGCAGTGGGTGGGTGGGTGCCATTAACATACACAGGGCAGTGGGTGGGTGGGTGCCATTAACATACACAGGGCAGTGGGTGGGTGTGGGCCATTAACATACACAGGGCAGTGGGTGGGTGTGGGCCATTAACATACACAGGGCAGTGGGTGGGTGTGGGCCATTAACATACACAGGGCAGTGGGTGGGTGTGGGCCATTAACATACACAGGGCAGTGGGTGGGTGTGGGCCATTAACATACACAGGGCAGTGGGTGGGTGTGGGCCATTAACATACACAGGGCAGTGGGTGGGTGTGGGCCATTAACATACACAGGGCAGTGGGTGGGTGGGTGCCATTAACATACACAGGGCAGTGGGTGGGTGTGGGCCATTAACATACACAGGGCAGTGGGTGGGTGGGTGCCATTAACATACACAGGGCAGTGGGTGGGTGTGGGCCATTAACATACACAGGGCAGTGGGTGGGTGGGTGCCATTAACATACACAGGGCAGTGGGTGGGTGGGTGCCATTAACATACACAGGGCAGTGGGTGGGTGTGGGCCATTAACATACACAGGGCAGTGGGTGGGTGGGTGCCATTAACATACACAGGGCAGTGGGTGGGTGGGTGCCATTAACATACACAGGGCAGTGGGTGGGTGTGGGCCATTAACATACACAGGGCAGTGGGTGGGTGTGGGCCATTAACATACACAGGGCAGTGGGTGGGTGTGGGCCATTAACATACACAGGGCAGTGGGTGGGTGGGTGCCATTAACATACACAGGGCAGTGGGTGGGTGGGTGCCATTAACATACACAGGGCAGTGGGTGGGTGTGGGCCATTAACATACACAGGGCAGTGGGTGGGTGTGGGCCATTAACATACACAGGGCAGTGGGTGGGTGTGGGCCATTAACATACACAGGGCAGTGGGTGGGTGTGGGCCATTAACATACACAGGGCAGTGGGTGGGTGTGGGCCATTAACATACACAGGGCAGTGGGTGGGTGTGGGCCATTAACATACACAGGGCAGTGGGTGGGTGTGGGCCATTAACATACACAGGGCAGTGGGTGGGTGTGGGCCATTAACATACACAGGGCAGTGGGTGGGTGTGGGCCATTAACATACACAGGGCAGTGGGTGGGTGTGGGCCATTAACATACACAGGGCAGTGGGTGGGTGTGGGCCATTAACATACACAGGGCAGTGGGTGGGTGTGGGCCATTAACATACACAGGGCAGTGGGTGGGTGGGTGCCATTAACATACACAGGGCAGTGGGTGGGTGTGGGCCATTAACATACACAGGGCAGTGGGTGGGTGTGGGCCATTAACATACACAGGGCAGTGGGTGGGTGTGGGCCATTAACATACACAGGGCAGTGGGTGGGTGTGGGCCATTAACATACACAGGGCAGTGGGTGGGTGGGTGCCATTAACATACACAGGGCAGTGGGTGGGTGGGTGCCATTAACATACACAGGGCAGTAGGTGGGTGTGGGCCATTAACATACACAGGGCAGTGGGTGGGTGGGTGCCATTAACATACACAGGGCAGTGGGTGGGTGGGTGCCATTAACATACACAGGGCAGTGGGTGGGTGGGTGCCATTAACATACACAGGGCAGTGGGTGGGTGGGTGCCATTAACATACACAGGGCAGTGAAATAATGATCTTGTGTTGTCATTGTGTGGAGGGGCTAGAAGTTATGTAAGGACTGTCCATATGTCCCGGGTCAGTATCATCAACACTCTCTTTGCCTTTCAAAATATAGTTCTCCACTGTATGCCTATTTCTTTAAAACGACGTAAAAATATTTTTACTGGTAGGAGTAGTGTAATAACTATATAACTGCGCCTCACTTTTTACTCCCGTCCCTCCTTATGTCTCACCTTTTCGTTTTCACCCCCCCCCCCCCCTCAAAGCAATTTCATTCACCGGCACGTAACTTCTCATTTGGGCAAATATTGGATACTGTTGCGTCTGACGGAGTGAGTTGTTTTTTTTTTGGGGGGGGGGCAAATAAAGAAAGTCTTTGTTCCTGCCTAACCCTGCAGACCCCTCCTTAATTCTTAGATGCCTACGACTGTATTAACCCTTCCCGTACCGACCTACTTCTATCTATGCTGCCTTCAGTTCCGCTATATACGCGCCCGGGACTGTAAGGGTTAAACAAAATGAATCAAACAAAAACTTGGGTAACGGTTTTTGTTTCCTGTTAATTCCACAGCCTGCTGCTGTCGGCATGTTCCTGGCCAAGGCGCTGTACGACAACATCGCGGAGACTCCGGACGAGCTGGCGTTCCGGCGCGGGGACGTCCTGACCGTCGTGGAGCAGGATACCAAAGGCCTGGAGGGCTGGTGGCTGTGTTCCCTCAGGGGCAAACACGGAATCGCCCCTGGGAACCGGTTGAAAATCTTATCCGGAATGGGCGAAGCCGGAGTAACACTGGACCAGAATAAGGTAAGCCACGTGTCATTTTTTGTCTCTTGCAAGTAAAGTTTTCTATGTCTCAAATCTCTATGCAGATCTATCAAATCTATGGCAATTAACGAAATTGATATTGAGTTGTTGTTTTTATCCCTAAAAAACGAAAACCGTTTCAACAAAGTACGGTACATTACTAAATAATTGATTCTGAAAGACCAGCCACTTTGTAGTCGGGTCAAATAGATTCTAGTCATTTATTGTTTAGATACAACACTCGTATCTCTACATCTGTACGATACCAATTAAGGAGAAAAAAAAAGTCATTGGTGTTTGAGAGTGTGTGTTTGAAAAAAGAATCCGTTGGCACAGTGTAAAACTTTTTCAATACATGTATATGGACTCACGCAAAATTATACATTTTGTGGTAGCTGCTTGTGAATTCTCAGGAATGACTGACAGAATTCAAACGTCAATGATCAAATGCTCAATTTCTTGTTTGTCTAAATGTAATTAAAAGTAAAATGTCCTGTTTGCATTGAAAACATTTGTCAAGTCTGTACGGGGCTTCCAACTTGTATTTGATACAAACTATTCAGATAATTCAAGTCTGCTCTAAGGCTTGTGTAGAAATAATGAGGTCAAGTGTTTTGTTAGACCAAGACAAAAAAAAAGCTACTGTAGAGACAAAAAAACAACTAAGCTAACAGTTAAACACGGCGGCCATCTTTGAAGCAAGACAAAAGTCATTGTTAGCCCCACAAGTGTGTGTGTTGGCTGTTCGTCATCCTTTTCATAATCCCATTGTCCTTCCTTTCCCCTCTTCACGCCCTCCCTCCCCTCTTCTCGCCCTCCCTCCCCTCTTCACGCCCTCCCTCCCCTCTTCACGCCCTCCCTCCCCTCTTCACGCCCTCCCTCCCTTCCTCGCTAGCTATCATCATTCCATGTCTCTCCTGTGACTCTCCACCCCCCCCTCCCTCTTTTTTTTTTGTTTTCTCCCTCTGTTGGGTTTCCCCAAATCTCCTCCAACGTCACGTGATGATTCTAAGTCCAGATGTGGAGGAAGTCGCCGAGGTGTGGTGCAGATTGGCCAAAAAATATATCCCTGTATAAAACCTCACAACAACTGGCGGTGTAAAATACACGTGAGCTTGTAGTGTTAAAAAATCACGGTTGCTCCTGTCACTGTATAATGGCCGAGTGGCAGCGCGTTTGGCTAGTGTACCGAATGATTTGGGTTCGTATCCTGGTGAAATAAGATGTTGTTGTTTTTTAATCGGGACAACAGTGTGTCCCTAAGTCTACCCAGCTCTGATAGGTGCCTGAGATTAGTTGAGTAAAATAGTAAAAGCGCTTGGGCATTGTGCTGGCCACACAATCTCCTATAATGCCGTGGCCACAGAAACTGGTGAACACCGCTTTTACTCAACTACTTGTCATTACATTATTTTGACACCAAGTTTCACCTATTTCTTCAACTTGAAGCATTCAGTAAGAAGAGATTACTAATACCATGGACGCGATCTACTTGATGCTTCGAGTGGCTTCACCGTATATGTTGTGGAAATCTGAAAGTGTTCTCTCTCTTCATAACACCATTAGCCTCATTACACACGCCGAATACGAGATTGAATACGAGATTGAATGGCTCTGCTGGTGGATAGAGAAATAACTGGAATTAACTTTTCTTTGGCCGGTATACCGCGAAAGTCCTGGGTTCGAATCGCTGAGAAGGCTAGGATTTGTTCCCGGGTCTGGATGGTGTGTCTCTGAGTCCAGCCAGCTCTGATGTTGGGGTAAAGTTTTAACCCTTACAGTCCCGGGCGCGTATATAGCGGAACTGAAGGCAGCATAGATAGAAGTAGGTCGGTACGGGAAGGGTTTATAACTTCAATAGAGTCCCATTAGCACTAATGATGAACACCTCACATACACGTACATGCTTGGCTGCATCGTATTGTCGTGTGTGTTGCACGTGTGTGTTGTATGTGTGCGCGTGTGTGTGTTGTATGTGTGTGCGTAGGACCTATGTGTATATGTGTGGCTTATTCCAGTTTCTGGAGGCCAGAGATGGATTACTCAATTTATTTGAAAGCTACTCATTCTCTCCAGGTGACTTCTTTGACCTTGACCAGGTTGTTGATGTTTACTTTATCTCATAGGAACACACACATACTGTCATACACACACACACACACACATACACATACATAACGTGGATGAGGCTTAAAGAATCCTGGCCTAAATAAATGAAAATATCTCCCTGCCTCTTTTTTTTCTTCCCCCAAACGTATACACCTGACCCTCACTATCAACAGCACCCCCCCCCCCTCACACACACACTCACTCAGGTAGACCAGACATACGAAATACGAATGCGATGTTCCAATATCTCTCCATTAGCTGTACGGGGAGAAAGAACGTTGGTTTAAAAAAAAAAAAAGTAACAACAACGAGGTCATTGCAATAACCAGGGGCCGGGAATTGCTACAACTGCAGTGCTTGTAATGTAATAACCAGGGGCCGGGAATTGCAACAACTGCATTGCTTGTACTGTAATATAACTAGGGGCCGGGAATTGCAACAACTGCAGTGTTTGTACTGTAATAACCAGGGGCCGGGAATTGCAACAACTGCAGTACTTGTAATGTAATAACCAGGGGCCGGGAATTGCAACAACTGCAGTACTTGTAATGTAATAACCAGGGCCGGGAATTGCAACAACTGCAGTGCTTGTACTGTAATAACCAGGGGCCGGGAATCGCAACAACTGCAGTACTTGTAATGTAATAACCAGGGGCCGGGAATTGCAACAACTGCAGTACTTGTAATGTAATAACCAGGGGCCGGGAATTGCAACAACTGCAGTACTTATAATGTAATAACCAGGGGCCGGGAATTGCAACAACTGCAGTACTTGTAATGTAATAACCAGGGGCCGGGAATTGCAACAACTGCAGTACTTGTAATGTAATAACCAGTGGCCGGGAATTACAACAACTGCAGTACTTTTAATGTAATAACCAGGGGCCGGGAATTGCAACAACTGCAGTGTTTGTACTGTAATAACCAGGGGCCGGGAATTGCAACAACTGCAGTGTTTGTACTGTAATAACCAGGGGCCGGGAATCGCAACAACTGCAGTACTTGTACTGTAATAACCATGGCCAGGAATTGCAACAACTTCAGTACTTGTACTGTAATAACCAGGGGCCGGGAATTGCAACAACTGCAGTGTTTGTACTGTAATAACCAGGGGCCGGGAATTGCAACAACTGCAGTGTTTGTACTGTAATAACCAGGGGCCGGGAATTGCAACAACTGCAGTACTTGTACTTTAATAACCAGGGGCCGGGAATTGCAACAACTGCAGTGCTTGTAATGTAAAGTAAGTAAAGTAAATTGATCTATAGTGTTGGTGAAGCAGCGACGGCGTTCACTAGTTTCAGTGGCCACGGTATACAAGGGGAAGAGATCCTAGAATCTACTAGGATTCGAACACAGGACCATTTGGTTCTCCAGCCGAACGTGCTACCGCTTGGCCACAGTAATAATTGTGATATTTATAATTTTTTGTATTTTAGCTTTGTGTGTGTGTGTCATATGTTAAGCGCAAATTGCTTCGGAAAAGAAAATATCGTGAGCATGCAAGGGGTGCAACTCTTACGTTATCTCCATAACGAGTAATTGAACTTATCTAGATCATGTGTCGGCAACCTATGGCACGCGTGCCAGACTTGACACGCAGAGCGATTTTCACTGGCACGCTGAACACCCCACAAAAAGGCACTGTCTTTTTTTTTTGTTTAACTAGGAAAGAACGGTATGACTTTTAGGTTGTTGGCACGCTGAATGAGTTAGAAAATTCTACGTCGGCACACTGTTATCAAAAGGTTGCCAAACCCCTGATCTAGATAACTCTCTCTCTCTCTCTCGTTGTGGTTTATATCCAAGCTTGTGTGTGTGTGCGAGCGTGCGCTCCCTTTGACCCAAGGGCGGTAACAGGAGCAACATTGTGTGTATTTATACACTAGCAGACGCGTATATGTATTTATACACTTGTGTGTTTGTGTGTGTGATAAAAGGAGCATCCCTTCAAAAACTTCACTGCCCATTGAGAAAAACTAAAATTGTTTCACGGCTTTTGCATGCGCTGGCCGGCATACGTCACAGATGACGTCGCTGGTCCTGCCCTTATGTTGAACTCGAGTAGGTTTTGAGAGTAGGCAGTACACAGTAAGGGGGGAAGTGTTAATTTTGTCTTCTTCATTGACCAGAAAACACACAAACAACGAACAGAACGAACTTCGGGTAACTTATCCGTTTTCATACATGGGCTGGGTGGGTCAATGAATGAACCCATTAAAGTGCGCGCTAACCACCAAAATGGAAACAGAAGAAATTGCGGGGGTGGTGAGCGCAGCAGACGTTGCAAAGGGAAGGGGGCAGTTTAAAAAAAAACAACTTAAAACGCCATTAGCTTTCTTAAAAAAACTCTTGCATTCTGCATTTTCTCCCCCTCACAGTTTTGGTAAATAAAAGCAGCGCATTTTGTCAGTGTGATTGAAATGACACACACTATCAGTGAAATCAGTTAACTTATAACAAAAGTTTCAGACAAACATTTAAAAAGTGAAATAGTTGAGTGAGCAGCTAACACAACCCGTACGTTTTACTCAGTACGTAAGTTTTTTTTTTTACTAAAAACAATTTTCGGGTGTTTCTCGGGCACACAACGTCGTATCGACGGGAAAACCAATTTCCACGTCTTTTCGTGGTTTTCACGTTTTTTTCCCGTCGATAGGACGTGGTGTGCCACTGGGAATATCTAAGACAAGTTTTGTTTGAACCAATTCTAACTTTACTTGCTTTTATACGCACTAGCGTATTTTTATTTTTACTATAACACAAATGTCATGATATTTTGGCCGTTTCCATTTTATTGAAAGTCTAGATTCGATAGACTCTTTTATTTTTGTTTTTTTATTAGTGAAGTTTGGATGACACTCTCCAACATGGCCGACCATCCGCTTTACTCTATCACCGACCTAAGTATTAGTCATTCCTCTCAACTTGAAAAGTATCTGTAATTATCTTATCTTTTTCAAGTGAAGAGCACAGAGTTGCCAACTTTTTGCCTTTGAAAACTATCTAAAGGATTTATTTAAAAAAAACTAAGTAGACACCACTCACAGGCAGACACAAGTATAGTTTTAAAAAGTAAATGAACATTGAAAAGAGCTGAAGTGGTAATCACACAGCACCCATACTATCTCTGTATATCAATTAATATATCACTAGTGTTTCATTCTAGAAATAGGAAAAAAATCAGATTGCAATTTACTTAATATGTTGCATATGTATGTCAGTGTCTAAGATCGGCCATCTTTGTAAGCACACCGTATCTGTATATAGATTTCTGCATATTACCGACAATTATACTCTATATGTTGTGTGATTGAGCACTGTTTATAGATAGCACGGTGCTACTGTAGCCCTGTGCTGTAGCCTACATATTATACATTAATTAAGATGATTTAGTATATATGTCAGTGTGTTCACTGTTATATAAAAACTTGTTCAATAATGAATTGAGCTGTAGGGCTGTAGGCTACATTTTTTCCTTTCATTTGACTTTAGTTTACAGTTAACCCTATTGAAGTAGGCGGGAACAGAGGTTCCTGCTAATGGGGGAATATTATAATGCCTCAACTACATTGAACAAACGTTTTGAAACGGCGGTGGTGATTAATTGACCTTAATTTCGACCCTTTCTACCCCCCCCCCCCCCTATTCATTTTTGGTTACTATTACTAGTTCAAAGTTGTGACCTTGAACTTGAATAGCCGCTAATTGTGTCGGCGTGACTCGTCGCTTGCTGGCTAGTTTTGTGTGTAATATGTGTTTTGTTTTTCGCCTGATCAACATCCTCTCTCTTCCCACCCTCCCCGCGGGCGCCTACGGCTAATAGGACCACGACACACATTACAGTTCTGATCACGATGTACACACCTTTCGCACGAGAATCCCGTGTCTTAGCTTTTAAAAAACCACCGTTGAGCCTTAGTGGTGGTCACGCTGAGACAGTTGTTGGTAATCGAACACGTGGTCACTGGTGTGGCACTTCCGAGTCCACGGTGTATCAAGTAAACGCCATGCGACTTCACTTGACTTGCCGCCCAGTCTCTTTTGGTAGATTTTGTTTTAAAACGTGACACCTCACTATTGAGTAGAAAATCAAAACTATGTAAAAGAGACAGTGGTTTCGTTGTACATGTCTATCTAGGCTTTACCTGTATAAACAATATGCTATTCATCCGTGTATCTGAACTGAAACATTTGTCTTGCCTTTTTTTTACCCCTTTTTGTGTGATTTCTAGTCTCTTACATCACTTGGTTTAACGAATGGTACAATATACCAAAAGGTACAATATACTAAGTGGTACAATAAACTGTTTGCCCCAAATTGTGAAGTTTCATTGTTTACTGTTATTTAAAATAAAAACCTTTTTCTTGGTTTACTTGAGTGCATGCTAATGAATTACCGTACTCCTTCGAATAAAGCTGATTGTAAAACTATAAAGGCTACGTAGATCAGTATGGGTTTTATAAGTATTTAATACGCTGTTTTTATTGTGTTGCGTTTTTTTTTTTTGTTGCTAGCTGCTATTCGTGCCCTCAATAAAGGCCAGCCGTAATATAAGTAGATTTTGATCATTTGAAGCACAGTTGGGTCAACGCGACCCGCAAAATTGAATCCCCTTTCAACGTATTGATTGATTGTTTAATCTGGTGGGCACGCTTCAATGAGTTGGCCGATCTCTCTCTCTCTCTCTCTCTGTGTGTATGTTCTTTGTCATTGGTGACACCAGCACAATGGGCCCCCCGTCCCCTGCACAATGAAAAATATTTGCTAAACACTCGGATTGGGCCTCTATCCGTGTCCATCTCTGGGGGTTTGCAGTACTAACACAATGACGTCAAGGACTTCTAGGTGGTGGATGGAGTAGTGACATGGCTTTTTGTTATATATAATTATACTACTTCTTAATCAAAATTATTTAGCAGTGTTTTTTTTATCGTATTCCTTGGCATTGTTGTTTTGTTTGTTTTCCCTGGGAGTAAAAAGCATTCAGCCGTAAACATCGATTTGTTATTGATCTTTGTAGATACACTAATGATTTCAACAAACACAACCTACTAGCTGGTAGATAACGAGATACGATGTTTTAGAGTTAGCTAAGCTGGATTAAAGATAGCGAACACATGGAGAAGGGGGGGGATGCTGTTAAATTGCTAATGCGTATGCTGTCTATTGATACGATCGCCGTGTTGCAGTGTAATATAAAAGTGATCAAACGCACTTTTTGTGTGTGTGTGTATGTGCGTCAGAATATGCTAACAGTGTTTTTGTCAAATGTGATTATGTGTGGCAGCTAGATCTAGCAATAAATATGCCATATTTACAGTAACCCCGTAGAATCAAAGTCTGCTTCCTCAAATTACTTTTTTTTTTGCTATGAAAATAAATATAAGCTGCCAAAACATATCACTAACCTATAGGTAGTAATACTTCAGAGATAGTCTTTTTGCCAGAGGTTATGGATGGGGAGCAGATTAAAACATTGAAGCTGTCCGCATTTATTTCTCATATTATTTAGTCAAAACTAAGAAAGTCTGGTCATACTAGGAATATATTTCTTCAAAAATGTCATTTCACCATTTCATTACAAGAATTGGGTATCTGTGTTTAAACTCAACCATAGAAATTCTTTTAAGCCCAATTATAAATTTTATGCTTAAACAAATTTCCAAAATGAGTTCTTGTCAAATATTATTATGAAGTAATGAATAACCACTGTTGATGCTGAAAAAGCAATATTTTCCTGGTTCTATAATTTAATCTTCATTTTATAACAAGAAGACTTCTTTCGAAAATATGTTTTAGGTCAGTGTTGTTCGCGCTATCAGTGGCACCGAAACATTCACTACCTTCTTGTAGGCATTGCCATCCACGTAAATATATAGGTCAGTTATGACGAGTCACCAGAGCGGAGCTGCTGGTCTCATATCATATGCGTGAAATATCAAACCAAATATTTTAGCGCCACACATTTCGGTGGCCACCAAGTAATGCACAGCGAAAAACAATACCTACCAAAAATACTAGTTGGCATGGAGCACTTTGACATTTTTGTTGCTTTGTGCTTTGAATGTCACATTATGTAGGGCAGTGACAGTGACTCATGAAGGCGTTGCTTTACGATTGGTTAGTTTGGCAACAACAAAAAGAGAGATTTATCGTCTTCAAAGTGATCTAAACTAATGCTACATGCAGATGGCGGACAGGGTTTTATTTTTAAACAGTGTTCATTGCTCTTTCTGCAATTAGATATCCTATAACTCTCCCCCACCCCCGCCCCACCCCCGTCATTTCGACGTTGCCACCTCTTTGTTACTTTCCTGGTGTGTCCTTAATGACACCGGCAATGGGGCTGACAGATTGAATGACATTTATTATTGTGTATTTAAAACACACTGTACGCTAAATTATGTATTATACTGGTTCGTTTCCGGGACACGGAAATTAACCACACAATTAGCACCAGGAACTAGCAATCGGTTGATTTAAAGTTTAAAGTAATTAATAGTTATGTCCATATGCAAGGCCTGGCTAGTGCGGGCTACACAATATTTATGACCTTTTCAGATAATATACAGGTATTCATTTCAGCACAGTAGTAACTTCAGAGCAATATTCAGTGTGTGTTTTTTTTTTAACTTTCACATAGAAGAAACTTGATATTAGTCAACAAACAAAGAAGAAACTTTAAATTAGTCAACAAACAAAGAAGAAACTTCATATTAGTCAACAAACAAAGAAGAAACTTCATATTAGTCAACAAACAAAGAAGAAACTTCATATTAGTCAACAAACAAAGAAGAAACTTCATATTAGTCAACAAACAAAGAAGAAACTTGATATTAGTCAACAAACAAAGAAGAAACTTCATATTAGTCAACAAACAAAGAAGAAACTTGATATTAGTCAACAAACAAAGAAGAAACTTCATATTAGTCAACAAACAAAGAAGAAACTTCATATTAGTCAACAAACAAAGAAGAAACTTCATATTAGTCAACAAACAAAGAAGAAACTTGATATTAGTCAACAAACAAAGAAGAAACTTCATATTAGTCAACAAACAAAGCAGAAACTTGATATTAGTCAACAAACAAAAAAGAAACTTCATATTAGTCAACAAACAAAGAAGAAATTTCATATTAGTCAACAAACAAAGAAGAAACTTCATATTAGTCAACAAACAAAGAAGAAACTTCATATTAGTCAACAAACAAAGAAGAAACTTCATATAAGTCAACAAACAAAGAAGAAACTTCATATTAGTCAACAAACAAAGAAGAAACTTGATATTAGTCAACAAACAAAGAAGAAACTTTATATTAGTCAACAAACAAAGAAGAAACTTCATATTAGTCAACAAACAAAGAAGAAACTTCATATTAGTCAACAAACAAAGAAGAAACTTGATATTAGTCAACAAACAAAGAAGAAACTTGATATTAGTCAACAAACAAAGAAGAAACTTCATATTAGTCAACAAACAAAGCAGAAACTTGATATTAGTCAACAAACAAAAAAGAAACTTCATATTAGTCAACAAACAAAGAAGAAACTTCATATTAGTCAACAAACAAAGAAGAAACTTCATATTAGTCAACAAACAAAGAAGAAACTTGATATTAGTCAACAAAGAAGAAACTTCATATTAGTCAACAAAGAAGAAACTTCATATTAGTCAACAAACAAAGAAGAAACTTCATATTAGTCAACAAACAAAGAAGAAACTTCATATTAGTCAACAAACAAAGAAGAAACTTCATATTAGTCAACAAACAAAGAAGAAACTTCATATTAGTCAACAAACAAAGAAGAAACTTCATATTAGTCAACAAACAAAGAAGAAACTTCATATTAGTCAACAAACAAAGAAGAAACTTCATATTAGTCAACAAACAAAGAAGAAACTTCATATTAGTCAACAAACAAAGAAGAAACTTGATATTAGTCAACAAACAAAGAAGAAACTTCATATTAGTAAACAAACAAAGAAGAAACTTCATATTAGTCAACAAACAAAGAAGAAACTTGATATTAGTCAACAAACAAAGAAGAAACTTCATATTAGTCAAGAAACAAAGAAGAAACTTCATATTAGTCAACAAACAAAGCAGAAACTTGATATTAGTCAACAAACAAAAAAGAAACTTCATATTAGTCAACAAACAAAGAAGAAACTTCATATTAGTCAACAAACAAAGAAGAAACTTCATATTAGTCAACAAACAAAGAAGAAACTTCATATTAGTCAACAAACAAAGAAGAAACTTCATATTAGTCAACAAACAAAGAAGAAACTTGATATTAGTCAACAAACAAAGAAGAAACTTCATATTAGTCAACAAACAAAGCAGAAACTTGATATTAGTCAACAAACAAAAAAGAAACTTCATATTAGTCAACAAACAAAGAAGAAATTTCATATTAGTCAACAAACAAAGAAGAAACTTCATATTAGTCAACAAACAAAGAAGAAACTTCATATTAGTCAACAAACAAAGAAGAAACTTCATATTAGTCAACAAACAAAGAAGAAACTTCATATAAGTCAACAAACAAAGAAGAAACTTCATATTAGTCAACAAACAAAGAAGAAACTTGATATTAGTCAACAAACAAAGAAGAAACTTTATATTAGTCAACAAACAAAGAAGAAACTTCATATTAGTCAACAAACAAAGAAGAAACTTCATATTAGTCAACAAACAAAGAAGAAACTTGATATTAGTCAACAAACAAAGAAGAAACTTGATATTAGTCAACAAACAAAGAAGAAACTTCATATTAGTCAACAAACAAAGCAGAAACTTGATATTAGTCAACAAACAAAAAAGAAACTTCATATTAGTCAACAAACAAAGAAGAAACTTCATATTAGTCAACAAACAAAGAAGAAACTTCATATTAGTCAACAAACAAAGAAGAAACTTCATATTAGTCAACAAACAAAGAAGAAACTTCATATTAGTCAACAAACAAAGAAGAAACTTCATATTAGTCAACAAACAAAGAAGAAACTTGATATTAGTCAACAAACAAAGAAGAAACTTCATATTAGTCAACAAACAAAGAGGGTAAGAATCAAATGCACCCCCGAAATTCCCATGGATTCCCCCGTTGTGCTGACATCATATTACGTAAGGGCCTAAAAACTATTTTGGCGGCATCTCACTTCTGCATCTTTTGTTTCACCCAGTGCGCCGCCATTGGTCCACTTGTTTTCCAATCAGACGAGAAAATCTCCGCCAGTCACGTGTCAGCAAGACATCACGTGATAGATTCAACAGTCCGTGAAGAAAAACATGTCTTGCTATGTGAAGAAAAAAAACTAAGCTCTTTAATATTGAAGTGATTACATAATCACGATTAGTCTTTGTTTTTTTCATTGGGTAATGTATTATTATAGTACCAGTATTTCATTGTATCGAACCAATTTTCGTTTGTTAATCATGGGGTCAACTCTAGTCTGTGCAGTTATAATTATATGCCCTTTTTAATATTAGCTTATATAAGAACTTTATTTCTGACGGGTTTTAGCAAAGATAAGCTGTCCGCTGTTATACAGGCCTATATCAGAAGTTAGTACTGTTTGGGCAACAATTTGAAAAAACTGATTTTGTTTTTCAAGTTGATGAATTTTGATATTATTGGCTAAGCAATGAAAAAAATCAATGCAATTTAAAAAAAATTATTTAAAACTATGTCGTTAAAAAGTCCTCAATTCCGAATCCTTGTTTTATTTTCGAAAATTGTTCAAGATCTCCACGGGACTGTCACGAGTAATGGAAAACATCTAGAAATATAAGGTTCAGTTTTGACTATAACCGTATCCACTACCGGGTTAACATAAAGACAATTTACAAATACCAGTCCCAGCATGTATTGTTGTGTGGTGTCTGTGTAAATTTATATAAAGTTTAGTAAAAGTTTTTGGAATTTTCGAAACAATGATCAAAGTAAGCAACCAGCTTGGTGTTATTGGAGTCATCGACTTTCTATCTCTGCTCCAACGCTCGAATATTGAGAACATTTTATTTAATAAGCATTGTAGTAACAATGGTTGCTTTCTGAGACCTAGTCATTCTATGATATTATATTAAAAAAACAACAGTGACGCCATAGTGGGTTTCCCCACCAATCTACATTGCATATTAAAGAAATATTAGATCTACGTTCACAACAGGGTGATTCACTTTTAACTTACAGTAAACATACAAGCTGAGTAAACCACAGAATAGGTATTCTGTGGAGTAAACTGCTTAAAAGTATAATAGTCTCTAGTCTCTACGCAAAGCTAACTAGGTCATTTGTTAGACATTGTTTTGTTTTTTTGTGAAGGTTATAACCTATGACCCCTCGTGCTGAAAGACCATTTAACTATCCTATTAGTTATCTCCCGTCAAACCATGTCGCCTGTAGTAGATTCTCAGCTTTTAATTTCTAAACGTAGTTAAATAAAAGCTATTGATTTCATTCGAAAAGCAAAATTTCCAACTTCCAATGTGTGTCTTCCTCAAGGCGTAGCCTGAGAACCATTGGTGTAATTTACCCCCCTCCTCTTTCTTTTCTCCTCTTGACGGCCACGCCTATGATGATAGCGGTCGCTGACGTCTTGACGTCCAAAGCTGACCAGGCTAATCAAAACTGCTATTGTCCGCTGTTGAAGTGAGGGGGGAATTCTTTTTCAACAAAAAGTGGCCAGATGGAACGAGGGGTCAGACTTTGACCTATATAAAAATATCGCCGTGCTGCTAGGGGAAAAGAAGGAGCGTGTTCTATTTTTTGTTTCCTCCGATTACTGTGCTCGGTGGCGGAAGTTCTGAGTTCTGAGACATTTGGAAGAACTTGCTCCCGTCTATTGCTTCGATCCTGTCCATTGTCCCCTAGTATTGGGCTAAAAGACAAAGTGAAACGATTTTTTGAAAGGAAGAACAGCGGAGGAGGGTAGAATTTGTTTTTACTTAGGGAAGAAAGTCCCATGTCCTCCACACCTTTTAACTTTTAATATAAGCACACAGCTCAGATAAACATAAAGACAAAAACACTTTCCTTATCTCTTATGCGAGAACAAATGCATATAAGTACTCTTTCTTCCCGAGTGGCATCCGGGCATGGAATGTGTTGCCTGAACAAACCAGGAAAACCAGTAACTTATCATTTAAAATACTTATCAGTGTGCAAGACTAGACTCAGACCATGGATGAGCGTAGGACGCAATAATCTTCTTTATTGAAGGAGCGTCTGTGATATATGAAATAAGATAATATAGCCTTACATGAAGCCTACTCTAGACCTGAAGGCAAACGTTAAATACAAAAAGAAAACATTTATTGTAAATGAACATTCCCCCCTCCTACTATGATGTTTGATATATATGTTAGTAGATAAATTCTTTCAGTATTTCATCTGTTGGATAGAGGGTTGTGGGGAGGGGTCACATGCATCAAATCTATCGAGGCCAAGTTTAGTCTACCTATGTTGGGTTTTCGACGTACTGATCTATAAAGAGAATGGATTAGTTCCGGAAACAAAATTCTGGATGCAAAATCAAAAAGCAAAATATTATGATTTCACTTATCAATATAGTTATATTCCCAAAACACTGACCTGTAAATACATTTCAAGTGACTTAGACTTCTTTTTTTATCGTATAATTAAACTTTCTAATTATAGGTGGTTTATTCCTAAGATTCTATATGCCTACGTGATGTAGATAATGTAGTAAATTGTATCTTCCGCTGTTCTTGTTTTTTTATAGGGAGGGGGAGGAAGAAATCATCGTGGCATCAGCAGGCCTACGGCCTCAATTTGCACATTCTAATGTATCATGGAGGCGCTATCCATTCTTTGTATAGATCAGTGGTTCAAGGCCCAGCCACGTTTACCTATGAAGTTAAAGCAGACGGTGCTGTACATGTGCGGTAGTGACAGAAGCTACTGATACTTAAGCCTGTTTGGTGCAATATCTTCTGTAATGCAATATTCTTTGCTAGGCTATTATTAAACCTAATGTCATGTAAAAATGTCATTGGGTGATATTCCCTTCTACCCAACATATAAAGTAGCGTGTGGCTATTTTTAAAACTTTGTATTGATGACTAAAATTAGAAATCGGGAAGAAAGGGGTGTGTGTGTGGGGGGGGGAGGGGTCAGGGAGGGAAGCTTTCCATGGGTTGATTTTCCCTCTCTTCACTGCCGGGGACAAAGGATGCGTGCCCCCCCCCCCCACACACACACACTTACACTCAACCACACCCCATTCCTTCATTTTGTAAACACTCACACAAGCGCAGGGCTAGAAAAGTTTGCTTGGGCGCGTGCGACATTTTGGGCTGGAGGCTAATGACTCAATTGTCCTCGACCTTCACGAAAAAATTTCATTTCTGCCACCCTGGACGAATGAAAAGAAAGAGCTACTAAGAAATCTGATGTGTCGCACTCCCTTTTGTGACGTCACGTCCATTTTTTGCCTTTACACAACTTGTCTTTCCAATCCCCCCTCCCCTTCCCACTTCACTCTTCAATAATCTCATAACACTGAAGAAGAAGAAGAAGGAAAATAACAGGGCGTCAGTTTGTTTTTTTTAATGTTTTTTTTTTATTTGATGTCATCAGCACGGCCAATTCAAGACGGCGGTGACCGCCCATGCGTTGGATTTGACGTCATCTGCCGCAGCCAATCGGCGTGAGGCGTTGTTTTGAACCGAGCAACGAGCAGTTTTGGTTGTCGTCACCCATGGCGTGTCTGAAAGTGTTACCACGAATATCTTCTGCCACCCTTTCCCACCGCCCCACCACTCGAGGAAGAGGAGTAAATGAAATGACAGTTGCGTACAAAAATATCTATGTCCGTGTTTTATTATGAAAGATATGATTGCTCGATTCCTTCCTAATTGTATTTCTCACTTACCAATATGTGCTGTTTTAGTTTGCGTATCTCAAGTTCACTTTTCAACGTAGGCCCATTATTTAATTTTTCTTTGTCCCGTGGTAAGCTTATGAGAGATTTAGAATGGCTTATATACTTCAGGAGATTGTATAGTCAGCACAAATAACCATCTACATAAAAGCCTCCCTAAGACTTAGAGCACATATGCTGTAGTTCAAACGTCGTGCACCCTACGCTCCCCGGAACAAAAACCGTTTTAAAGAGTGAGCGAGTCAGAAAATGTCAAACTGTGGCATAAAATGGAAAACCGCGACTTACTGCTCAGTTTCAAGGATAGTTGATTTGTAGTCTGCCACCCTTGACACGAGAGTAATCTCCCCTGCCTGTAATGGCTGCTGTGTTTCTGTGTAGTCGTATCGTTTAATCCAGGGGTCGGCAACCTGCGGAAACTTATCACGCAGAGCGATTTTCTATGGCACGCCAAAGACCCTAAAAAGGCAATGCAAGTCTTGTGTACAAGAAAAGAGCAGGGTGACGTTTAGGGTGTTGGCACGCTGAATGGATTAGAAATCCTGCTTTGGCGCACTCTTACATTAAGGTTGCCGATCCCTGGTTTAATCTGTTACAACATACATAATTAACAATTTCAGGCTTATTTAATCCGTAAGGGCTGTGAAGCAGCGTTCACGAGTTTCTGTGGTCACGGCAAACATGGGGATGTGTGGCCAGCACAATGCCCATTCGTTTGACTTATCCCCTAACTACTGTCAGATACCCACCAGGGATGGGTAGACACCCGAGAACAAATCATAGCTTTCACCTAGGATTCGAATCTAGGACCTTTGGTAGCCGTACAACAGCCGAGCTCCATCTGTTTCAACACAACATTTGTTTGGATCGATAAAGTAATCTAATCTTAAGTTTTAAACTTAATATGAACTATGCGATGATCGATACGATACTGAGATGGGTTAAGTTGTTTTTTTTACTTACCACAATGTCCTCTAGTAGGTTGTGGATAGAGAAACTAGCCAAGACAATACATTGCCAACCCCATTGTTCTTTACCGTTGATGTTTTTTTCTTTTCATTTCTTAAACTGATTCAATAACCCAAACGTGACTATCTCTTTCTCTCTATCATATATCACAGTCTCTCCCATGTCCCATATCTCTCTCTCTGAGTCTTTCACTCTCTCTCTCTTTCTGTCTCTCTCTTTCTTTCTCTCTCATTGTTTATGTGCATGTCAACCCCTGTAACAATACAGTGTACACCATTAGTTCATCATTCAAATATCACCTTTCCCTTCATGAAGCTAAGTCTGAACTTGTGATGTCTTGTGTCTGCACTTGTGATGTCTTGTGTCTACACTTGTGATGTCTTGTGTCTGCACTTGTGATGTCTTGTGTCTGAACTTGTGATGTCTTGTGTCTACACTTGTGATGTCTTGTGTCTGAACTTGTGATGTCTTGTGTCTGAACTTGTGATGTCTTGTGTCTGCACTTGTGATGTCTTGTGTCTGCACTTGTGATGTCTTGTGTCTGCACTTGTGATGTCTTGTGTCTGCACTTGTGATGTCTTGTGTCTGCAGTTGTGATGTCTTGTGTCTGCACTTGTGATGTCTTGTGTCTGCACTTGTGATGTCTTGTGTCTGCACTTGTGATGTCTTGTGTCTGCACTTGTGATGTCTTGTGTCTGCACTTGTGATGTCTTGTGTCTGCACTTGTGATGTCTTGTGTCTGAACTTGTGATGTCTTGTGTCTGAACTTGTGATGTCTTGTGTCTACACTTGTGATGTCTTGTGTCTGAACTTGTGATGTCTTGTGTCTACACTTGTGATGTCTTGTGTCTGCACTTGTGATGTCTTGTGTCTGCACTTGTGATGTCTTGTGTCTGCACTTGTGATGTCTTGTGTCTGCACTTGTGATGTCTTGTGTCTGCACTTGTGATGTCTTGTGTCTGCACTTGTGATGTCTTGTGTCTGAACTTGTGATGTCTTGTGTCTGAACTTGTGATGTCTTGTGTCTGCACTTGTGATGTCTTGTGTCTGAACTTGTGATGTCTTGTGTCTGAACTTGTGATGTCTTGTGTCTACACTTGTGATGTCTTGTGTCTGAACTTGTGATGTCTTGTGTCTGAACTTGTGATGTCTTGTGTCTGCACTTGTGATGTCTTGTGTCTGCACTTGTGATGTCTTGTGTCTGCACTTGTGATGTCTTGTGTCTGCACTTGTGATGTCTTGTGTCTGCACTTGTGATGTCTTGTGTCTGCAGTTGTGATGTCTTGTGTCTGCACTTGTGATGTCTTGTGTCTGCACTTGTGATGTCTTGTGTCTGCACTTGTGATGTCTTGTGTCTGCACTTGTGATGTCTTGTGTCTGCACTTGTGATGTCTTGTGTCTACACTTGTGATGTCTTGTGTCTGCACTTGTGATGTCTTGTGTCTGAACTTGTGATGTCTTGTGTCTACACTTGTGATGTCTTGTGTCTGAACTTGTGATGTCTTGTGTCTGAACTTGTGATGTCTTGTGTCTGCACTTGTGATGTCTTGTGTCTGCACTTGTGATGTCTTGTGTCTGCACTTGTGATGTCTTGTGTCTGCACTTGTGATGTCTTGTGTCTGCAGTTGTGATGTCTTGTGTCTGCACTTGTGATGTCTTGTGTCTGCACTTGTGATGTCTTGTGTCTGCACTTGTGATGTCTTGTGTCTGCACTTGTGATGTCTTGTGTCTGCACTTGTGATGTCTTGTGTCTGCACTTGTGATGTCTTGTGTCTGAACTTGTGATGTCTTGTGTCTGAACTTGTGATGTCTTGTGTCTACACTTGTGATGTCTTGTGTCTGAACTTGTGATGTCTTGTGTCTACACTTGTGATGTCTTGTGTCTGCACTTGTGATGTCTTGTGTCTGCACTTGTGATGTCTTGTGTCTGCAGTTGTGATGTCTTGTGTCTGCACTTGTGATGTCTTGTGTCTGCACTTGTGATGTCTTGTGTCTGCACTTGTGATGTCTTGTGTCTGCACTTGTGATGTCTTGTGTCTGCACTTGTGATGTCTTGTGTCTGAACTTGTGATGTCTTGTGTCTGAACTTGTGATGTCTTGTGTCTGAACTTGTGATGTCTTGTGTCTACACTTGTGATGTCTTGTGTCTGAACTTGTGATGTCTTGTGTCTGAACTTGTGATGTCTTGTGTCTGAACTTGTGATGTCTTGTGTCTACACTTGTGATGTCTTGTGTTTACTTTTAGCACATACAACCGTATTTCATTACATATTATGGCTATATTATTAAATATCAAATCCCCAAACCCTTGAGGGGAAAACCCCAACAACTTTAGGGTCTATAAGAGCGTGTCAGATTTATATTCCCTTTTATAGGTCGGTGCGCTTCTTTGTTTTAATATTACATAGAAATGCAGAAGGTATTTTTACGACATAAAGGATTATTTAGGATCAGATTGGAGAAGTGTGGTAGCGGGTAAAGTGCTCCATCAAAAACTGACAATTCAGGAAATGAAAAAAATATTAAAAAGTTACAAACATATTTTCGAAAGACGCAAACTATGACAGCTCTCGGTTTAGAGAATCATGGCAGGTAAGGGGGGTGTATGTGTGCAGGTAAATCCTGATTACCTGTCCTCACCTTTGTGTGTGTGTGTGTGCAACGTGTCACACTGTCATATACCTCAAGATAGCAGGATCTGCCATTCTGTCTACTGTTGTGTCTGTACATTTAACCTAGATCCTCGTAGACGTTGCTAAATAGATCTAGCCAGTATTGGCGTGCTTTTGGCTAACTGGTGTGTTTTGTAGTGTGTGTGTAAGTGTGTCATTTGACACGTGGAAATGTCCTCCCTAGATAGAGTGTCCAGTTTTTTGTAAGTCTTTGTGTGCTGTATGTGTGTTGAACAAACAAGCAGTTTGTGAATGTTTGTATGCGCCTATACAATGCATCAACATAATCTCATACCTTTGTTTTCTTTTAAAAAACGTTTAACCTTAACTTCGTTTGTGTCAGGTGAATGGTTGTGACAAAATCTTCGGAAAGCTGATTGACCCACTGCTTGTAGTCCTATCGAGCTAAAATGTAGCACATTTCAATGTCACTCGTTGCGAAGGTGAACACATTCTTTCAAATTTTCAGCTCCCACACCAACTACTAACTCACAAAAGTCAGTTTTTCAAGGGGAAATAATTAATAAAAATATTTCCCTCATACATTAAAGGGAGATAAAATAGATGTGGGGTAATTACCGAGAAGCACAAAAATGCATAGAACGTATTCATACAGAATTGTTTTTAAAGGGTTGTTTGTTTAATCAACAGAAAGAATTTAAAACATTTGACGCTTTTAAACGAAACACTAATTCTAAGAATCGTACATATTTATTATGACGTCATGTTACTCCACGCGAATCCGCAACCATCCATTCTGAGCACTTCCTGTGTCTTCTCTTCATCTGGTAATAGGATGCCATTGAAATGAAGTTGATTCTCGACTTCCTCTCTGACATTTAACGGACAACTGCTGTTACCTGCCAGGTGTGTGTTGCTCATGACCCCCGCGCGTAATTATTGCCAGGGGTAGATAACTCGTCCAGACGGGGGTCGTCAGATGTGCCTGTCAGAGTGGTCAGATTTCATTGCATGGAGGAAAATTATCATGGTAATTGACTGGGGAGAAAGGTGAAGAGCGAGAGAAAGTGAGAGAGAGAAAGAGGGAGAGAGATTATGTTGATAGACAGAGAAAGGTGGAGTGGACAGAGAAAGAAAACATACGTGGGAAATATGTGTGTGTGTGTGACGGAGAGAATGAAAGATATTGAGAGAGCCAGAGAGAGAGAGAGAGACCAAAAGAGAGAGCAAGAGAGAGAGAGAGAACGGGAAAGAGATATTGACAGAGTGGGAAAGATAGAGAGAGAGAGAGAGATAAAGAGATTGAAAGAGAGACAGAATGAGAAAGAGAGAGCGAATGAGACAGAGGGAGAAAGAGAGAGGGGGAGAGAGAAAGAAAGATATTGATATAGCGAGAGAGAGAAGGAGATAGAAAGAGAGATAGAGCGCGAGATAGAAAGATAGATATATAGAATAGATGTGAGAGAAGGGGGTTGAGTGACCGATTGAGTGAAAGAAGAAGCCACGCGGTGACAGCAGATTGTGTTTGAAACATGTCATGTCACCACTTGTCAGTTCTGCTCATCTCTTCCCCCCCCCCCCACCCCAAAAAAAAAAGTAACAAATCAATGCGTCATTAAACACTAAAACGCTTTAGTATATAGTATATAGTCTAAGCATAAGCAAAAAAAAAACGAAAAAAAAACATGAGCGCGCCAAGCCAAAAAGTTTTCACACCCCTGGTTGAGATAAGCACTAGGAGGGAGGTTATGGACAGGAAGTTTGTGTCGGTAAAGTTGGAAAAGAGAACACTTGGCACACAGAGCAAGACACACTATAACACAGTGGCGACACACAATGAAATGAATGCTTTTTTAAAAACCGATTGACACTTAAGACTTGTTTTGAACGGAAATATCCGCTTTAAGACTAGGTCCCTCATCGGAATTTCCCGTTTTATTTCGCCCTAGTTTGCTGTGCCAACTTCGCGTATTTGAACACCTGAGGCTTAAGATTCGATACCATTAAAGGGCCTATCTAAAAATAGAGGCTTGGACCCCGAAAAAATGGTACTTTAAAGTCTTATATCACCCCAATCCTTGTTGTTGTTTTGTACGCAAAAAAAAACCAGCAACAAAGGCATCCCGTCGGACCAAATTGATGTGACCACGGCACACTAACTAGGGAATGGTGTGGCCAGCAAAATTGTTGGTCAAAATTAATCTTTCAAAGAGTAGATCTACCTTGTGGGCCCAACGTATGCCCACAAACAGCAGCTTCTGCTTTTTTTTTTCTGCTGCTGCCTAAACAAAACTTCAACCCGACACTCGAGGTCGGCTGGTGACATTGAAAGCGTAATGGCTGCTTTGCTGTCATGGCGTGATGAATCATCATTGCCCTTTCCTTCCCCCACCACACCCTCTCGCCTGTGGTTGTTATTACACAGTCAGCTGAACTATGTCAGTATGATGTAGGTCAAAGGTTAACCAACAATCATATCAAGTGTGTTTTTGTTTTTTTTTAAGCCGATAATCCAAAGTCCATGTCCAAAGTAAAATTGCCTAATGCAATGGTAACTCATTGGTAACCCAAAGTGGGCGTCACGGCACTATGGAGAGTCGCGGCGAACATACAGGGGGCTCCGCTGAATATTGCAAATACATTTTATTTTCGCGTGTCATTAATTCAATGAGATAAAATAATGTGACATCTGGGATATTGACAATGGACAGTAAAAGGACAGTAGAAGTTTTGAGAACCACTTGACTTTGATACGTTAGTTGTTTATGCTCACGTTCATCGTTGGTAAAAAAAAACATAAAAGGTTCTCAAAGTAAAGGGTTTTATTTAGAACTAAAAACCCGCGCTTAAATCCATGATCGTGCAGCTTGTAAACCTCATTTTCCCTGACGCAAACGATGATTTCCCCCCCCCCCCCCCCCATTCTCAAGAGACAGAAAATAGAAACGGGTTTCGTAAATGATAATATTAAAACATATAAAACTAGAATAGTTGCAAATTATACGTTTAACAAGACAATAATATCGTCTTGTGTTGAATCTGTTTGTTTATATTGTTGTATTTCCCGCCTTAATTTATATCTAAAAGATGGCTTCTAACTTTTAAAACATAGCCACTGTTGTGACTCAACAACCTTGACCTTTTTTATACATTTACGTTGGCTTAGATTTATTATACTGCAAACCGCACCCCCCCCCCATCCTCCATAAAAACAAAATGTCTTGTTATGGTTAACTGCGATGCAACGAAACAAATATACCATGTGACGCCATAGTCTCTGCTGCTACAGTCTCCCTACCGAGTAATGATGTCTTCATGCGCAGGGCTGGGCTAATGTCTCCTGACGACCAGCATAGACTAGGCCGGAACATATTAAAAAAAAGTTTTTTAGATTTAGATTTTGTAGAAACTATTTTAGATTTGTGCTGTATGACTTGATAGTGCATATTGTATCTATTATACATAACCGCACGTCTTCTGTGCAGCTAGTGAACTGCCACCCGTATGGTGTACTCTCTCATTCCTGAACCCCGAACTTACTATAAATACTTTAATCTGTTTTCACATCGTTCGTTGATCCATAGGGTCGGGGTCGAAGCGTTCGTCAGCTTCTAGGGGCAGGGCCGTATTTAGGATTGTGGGGGCCCTGTTCCAAATTATGTGGGGGGCCCCTCGTGGCCTTGCCCTGCCTTCCACATAATTCAGAAAAGTGCCGTTAATTAATGTTACATTCTGTAAAATCATAAATTAATGTATGTCGCGCTTGGTTGGACTAGAGCGCTTAAAATTGTAGGGGAATAATTGAATTTTATTTTACACTTTCAACGAAAGAATGGGGATGTCACTAAAAATTAATCTTTTTGTGAAGTGTGGGGCCCTTTTTGTGTGGGGGCCCCTGTTCCAATGGAACATGTGGAACATGCCTAAATACGCCACTGTCTAGAGTCTAGGTGATTGTTTGGCCGGCACAATTCGGTCCGACGGCATTACGCTAACTTTACTTACTACATTGTCAGTTCAACTAAGTCTGGGCCTGCCCGGGCGAACTTTTCACTTCAGGTTTTGTTTTTTTTTTTTAATTTTGTTCTTTGTGATATTCAGTGTTTTCTTGTTCCGCTCGACTGATCATCATTACCAACCCTCACCTATCAACCTTGCACTAACCAACCAGTATCCGACCGTTTCTACTTCTACCCCGTTCGCTACACTCACACTAGGCCTCCAATGACGCTCACACAGGTCGCCCCCCACCCTCCCCCGTCACCATTATGTAAACAATCCTGCATGCCTGTAAAATGTTTCCATATGCTCAGGTATGAAACAATACACTAGAACGATAATGCAATTACCTTTTTTTTTTGTAGATCACTGCACCCTCTGACCCCACTCCCCCCTCCCTTCCATTTCACCCTTTTCCCTACTAAAAATAGCAACTAAATGAATGGTCTGGGACAACAGGGGAAAAAAAGTGATAGAATCCAAACAAGTTATGCCTCTCCGTACTATTTTAGTATCACTTAGTACCTTCCCTTACTCACTCCTCCATTTTCCATCCTTACCTTTCTTCAAGTTTCTGCAATGTGAAACTTTTTATCATATGACGCAATCAATCACGTCACAAAAATTCAATCAATTTACCACACACACACACACACATAACAACAACAACAATGAATAGCAACAAGCGGCTTGTATCGTCTTTGTTTGGACGAGCTATTTTTAAATCTCAAATCTCAACCTTTTGGCACTGTTTCACGTAGATGGAGTAAGAACATTTCTTACGTTCTCTTTTCTTTCTTTGCAACACCTCCCCCCTCCCTTACATCACACACCCTTTCTTCTCTCGTGAAATTTCTCTTTAGTGTTTTCTTCCCAACAAAAAGCCAACAGTTTTTATAGATGGAAACACACGAAAAAAAAATAATTTTATTTTATGCTTAGCTTTCATGGGTTCGCTGTTCTAAAAATAGCTGGCTATCGATTCTACAGGTAGTGTTTTATTGATAGGCTGAACCCGTCTGCACCCGTTACAATTTATGTAACTACTGTTACGTGTGGATAGCATTTGCAGACAATTTGTCACGGAGGTGTTGGCGATGCCGAGATTTGCAGTCTGTTGTAGTCAATATCCAATTTAAAGAATGAGGAAAGACATTGAGACTATATTTACCAAAACAGTTTACTATTCCTATGTGCTAAAGAAAAGAGTCTATCCCGCCAGACCAGGCCATAGGGCCGGTGAAGCAGTGCAGCAGAAAACTGCCTTAGACTTGAGACGATAACATAAAGCCACTGTATGGCAGTAAGGCACGGTGGTCGATGGCTGACGTACCGGAAGTCCTGGGTTCGAACTGTGAAGGCTAGGATTGTATTCCTCGGTCTGCAGGTCGTCCCTGAGTCTACCTGACTTTAGTTGGGGGAAATTAAAGGCGGCTGGGCATTGTGCTGGCCACGAAATTTCTTGTATGCCGTGGCCACATAAATTGGTAAACGCTGCTGTTAAAAAAAAATCATTTCACAAATATATTTAACATACATTCACCCATCTAAATGAAGCCCAATTCACCCATCTAAATGAAGCCCAATTCACCCATCTAAATGAAGCCCAATTCACCCATCTAAATGAAGCCCAATTCACCCATATAAATATAGACGAATCCACCCCACCCATCTAATTATTGACGTAATCAGTTGGCCAATTCACCCATCTAAACGTAGGCCGATTTACTCTTATAGATGTAGTAGAATTTAACAATTTAAATATTGACTTCTTCTTCGTTCTCAAATGTTATGATAGGGAGGATTCAGACAACAAGTCCGATAGTTGTAATGAACTGCGCCGTGGCTGTCAGTTACTCTAGTCCACCGAACAGTTTGTCGTTGAAGGTAGCCCCCAGGGGCCAAAAAGCTGACCGGGTAGAATGATACAGAGGGTAGGTCTGAAGGACACGCTCCGCATTTTCGGGAGCTGTTTCGCAGGGGCACATTTCGCTTGCTCCGATTCGTAGTTTGCGGAACATGTGTTGCTTTAGCCTGTTGTGACCAGTCCTTAGTCTGAAGATAATGTGTTGAAATTGGCGGGAGAGTTTGTAGTAAGCATCAATCTTTGGGTTGCAGCTCAGAACATCTTTCGGATTCATTCCTACTTTTGAGTATTGCCTAATATATTCTTCGGGGTGTAGAGATGGGTCTGTCTGGTTTTATCTGCCTCCAGCTTTAGCTAAGGTGTCGGCAGTGTCAAATATAAATATTGACGATTTCACTCATCAAAATCGGGATCAGTTCTAAAAAGTTTACGTGGATTGTACTCAACTTTACTTTTTTTTTTTGTTCTTTTTGTTGAAATACAAAGTTTCTTGATTTAGATTTTTAATGCCATTTTTTTTATATTATTATTATTTCATTATCCTTTTTTAACGGGCGTTCCAGTAGCCATCCATCAAATAACACTGATAAGGTTATTTTTTGTAAAAAATAAAATAACTAAATGCACTAGATTTATCAGCCAGATAAATAAAATACAAAGAATTCATCAGCGGTACTAGCTAGAACTGTCACGCGCTAGAACTGTCACGCGCGCTTTACATATTTCTATACCCCGATGTATAATTACCAATCGCCCGAGCCGAAATTAATGACACCCCTCTCCCCGCCCCTTTCTTCCTATCCCGCCCCCCCCCCCCCATCTCTCTCATTCCCAACCCCTCTCCTCTTTATCTTTTTTTTTTGTTGTTGTCAGCTTTGGTTCCATAGACCAGAGCACGTCATTGTAGCGTGAGTAATTGGGAACTCACTTCGCTGTACAGCCGTCCCTCATTTACTTTTGTTTTCTCCTGTCATCCTTTGTCCTCTTCATTATCCCCTTGGCAATGCTCCAAAAAGACTACGAGCCTATCACCAGCCTCCTCCCCCTCTCTCTCTCTCTCTCTCCCAACAATCACTTTTTTTTTGTTTCAGAGTATAAAGTCTAATGACAATGTTTACTATTCACAATAAATTATGTCATAATATAATTATGTATCATAATTTTTACTGGATGCTTTTAAGTCTTAGTCTATTAGTCGTGATAAGTGTATTGAAGAACACAAACAACAACGCTTCAGGCTTTATGTACAAGGAAGTTAGATCATAATTTATCTCCCCCTTTATTACGTTTCCTTAGTTACCGTACTTCGCATCAATCCAGCACGTGACGCGAATCAGATTTACCCAAGCTGCCCGAAATGACGTCACTTCCTTTCCCATTATGCGGAAAAGTGATGGATTGTAATAGTGTGATTGCATTACATGTCTGATTGTAATGATAGGGGGATGGAGGGGTTGTTTATCTGTTCGACAATCTGGTTTAGTTATGCAGACCTGTAGCTTTGTTTTATAATTTAGTTTTACCATAATCACACGGGAACACTTTTGTTGCCGAAACTTATCTCATTAAGTGTATCTTTTTCGTTCTAGGGTATAATCTAAGTCTATAGTAATGTAAAGAATAACAACAGTTGGCATTTATCTTATATATTGTTGACGATCCATATAAAGAATGTTTTTGCGTCCTACGTTCATCCGACATTTATATTTATCGTATCGTATCTTATATGCTAAAAAAAACTCCTTCTATAAAGAAGATTATTGCGTCCTACGCTTACCCGTGACCTGGGTCTAGTCTTCCACTTTGATTAGTGTTTTAAATTATAAGTTACTGGTTTTCTTGGTTTGTTCAGCCAACCCATTCCATGCCCCGATGCCACTCTGGAAGAAAGAGTACTTATATGCATTTGTTCTCAACACACAAACAATTGGACATTTTTATCGAAACTTTCTATATTTAAAAATAGGCCTAATATACTTTGTTCTGAGAAGATGTGTATAAGTCCGTTACATTGTGTTGGCACGCCAGGTCGTATCGACGGGGAAAAAAAACGTGGAAACGAGAATTTTCGAGAATTCGTGCCGGAACAATCTGCGAAAATCTGAAACCGACGAAAACACGTGACAATTATTTTCATATGAATCAAATTCAATGTAAAGCCAATTAATTCTTATGGACACTTTGAAAACATACCAACAAAAATATATTTGTTTAGAGAATAAAGCTTGTCTTATGCATTACTGACGCTCCTTCTACAAAGAAATACAGTGTTTAATAACAACAATAATAATTTTGTATACAGTAAATAATAAAGACTATAATGAAGAAAAAAAGAGGAACATGAAAATTAACGTATCTAATCATTCTTTTAGGGCGTAGGGAAGACGCGAGGAGGGAGAGAGAGAGGTGCAGATATTATTGGTTGAAAGAGGGCACCTTTTTGCCCATCTAAGTAAGAAGTTTTACGTAAAGCTAAACCTAATAATTGCCCTCTCAGTAAGGACTTTAGGTATCTAAGGACTATTTCGGATCACTGCCCTTCTGGGTCTTTTTGCACTGGGATCAGCTTCCGAATCGACGAAATCCGAGTCAGGTTTTTTAAATTGCCGTAAAAGTCGAAACGACGAAAAGCTGAAGTCAACGAAATCCAAGTTTTGACTGTATCTTTTTTATTTATACATATATTATTATATAAGAGGAGAAGTAGAGAATTGTCGAGCATGTAATTTTACATGCTGGGAACTTTGTTCTTTCTTTATTATGTTTTGTAGACATGAAGAAATCTTTAAGTGCTATTTTGTTTTCTCTATACGTTTACTTTGTTCATGTCTACATTTAATAAGAAAAAAAATATTTATAAAAAACAACACTGTAATGTATCTTTCACACGAAACTGAAACATATTTTAACTTTAAATTCTTTTCACAGCTTTTTGCAAGTCTTCACAGTTTTTTGTTTTTGTTTTATTAGTTGCTTTTATGTTGACAGAATGCGTTTGAGAGAGTCGCTCATGGGTCAAGACTTTCTTGTTTTTAATATCTGAAGTGGGGAAAAGTGATAAACCAGTAATGTGGGTAATGTGCACTGTGGGGGGGAGGGTGTGTGGGGGGGAGGGTGTGTGTGTGTGGGGGGGAGGGTGTGTGTGTGTGGGAGGGTGTGTGTGGGGGGGGGAGGGTGTGTGTGGGGGGGAGGGTGTGTGGGGGGGAGGTGTGTGGGTGCGTGGGGGGAGGTGCGTGGGGGGAGGTGTGTGGGTGGGGGGGGGTCTTCAAATAATTAACATCTCCTTCACACGCTATTTCACTACCAGTTTTATTATATGTTACGCACATCATATAGATATAGTCTTATGAGCTGGGCAAGTCTATGTAAGAAGTTTTACGTAAAGGCTAAACTTTATAATTGCCCACTCCTCCTCCCACCGCTATATTAAAAGAAAAAGGTTGGGACATTGAAAGTATAACTCTGCTTGTGAGCGTCTTTGTCTGACTCGATCTTTGGCCAAAAGAAATGTTTTTTTCATAGTCTTGGTGACCATAACATACACTGATGATTGTTTGGCCAGGAAGGTACACAATAATGTAGGCCTGCCTGAATTGTCGAATTCCAGAGTTGTTTTTTTTTATCAGCTGGTTTATGGTTGGCAAAGCAGAGCGACGTCGTTATTATTGGGATAATTTATCTTTTGAGCATAGGCGTAGATAGAATAATTTGCGTCCGGAGACAAGCTAAAACAACTGCTTCCCGCCTCCATTCCCACTTAATCACAGCTTTTCTAAATGTAACGTTGTAAGTATCATCTTGCAAAGCCCACACACATCCATTTTTTCTTTCAATTAATAAATTTTTTTTTCTCTCTTCATCTTTCTGTCTTCCTCCCTTCCCCACACCTCGGTCTCTATCTCCCTTTAACTAAGTGACTCTGTCCTACTCACTTTATACACAGGAATACATTGTATTCGCAGACGTACAGTTCGTACACATTCATAAGCTCCAGTAACAAACACGAACATATTCTAAACATTCTAAAAATTTTTTCCAAGCCACCACCTACCTGCACTGTGTTTGACTCGACCCCTGTATGTATCTAATTACAAAGTTTCAAAAATCAAACAACTGTTCCCTTGCACCATCGACATCAAAGGGAGGAAACTCCGTGCTTTGTTTTATTGTTTTATTTATTTAACTCCCCCTAGGTCTGGCCTCACCTTGTTGCACATTTTCTGGACTCGCTCACTGCCTCAAGTTTTGTGTTTTTTTTTTTTTTTTTTGTGTTGATGGTTTGAAACGAGGCGTGTGCTGCTATGGCAGGGTGTGGTCCCCATTGTTTGTTTACACCGTACAATCCGCAACAGTTCTTGTACATATGAATGTAAAGCATGCACACGTTTATGGAATCGTGGTGCACATCATAGAGGGTGAAAGAGTCTGGCACGGACAGGCACACAGTTAGAGACAGATAGAAAGGCACCACAAACAAATCTAAGGTGTTGGCAGACTACATCAACGACCTTAAAAAACATAACAATGAAAACAGGACAACTAAAACACATGCACTTTACTGCATTGTTTTAAAAAAAAACCTATACAGATCTATTTCAAGTTTCGTTTCGTTGTTGTCTTACTTTTTTTTAAACCCTTTCTCTGTGTATCTCTAGCTTTGAATTGTTGGCCCCCATCTCATCTGGCAAACTTTATAAGTGTGAATAGTTTTTACCTTTAGTTGTGTAACAATCAGACTAAGGTTAAGTCTATTCTTGGCACAGTTTCGAACTTTTCTTCGGAGAAACTGGGTTACTTGATACTTGAGTAGTTTTTGTTTCATTAGTGGAGTCTTTTTAAAGTGGATTTTTTTTTTGCCGTAAATGAAAATAGCACTAAAGGTGTGTTACGGATCATTGATAAGCGTTGAATTTTGTGAAGATCATGCAGTCCCTTTTATCGTAGACATAGGTGGGAAAAACAGACCTAACATAATATATAGCTTAAAAAAGGAGTTAATCTCTAGCTGGTCTTCTTCTTTGAGTGTGTTGTGTGTACGTTGTCTGTTTCACCCCTTTTCACCATGTCCGAAGCGCAACGAATTAAAAATGGCACCACGAGACGCAAACACATATATACATAATACAAATCGATACGTTTGAATGTATGTTTGTATAGGTGTTTCTAAAATAAATAGGCCCTATCGATAGCCTAGATAAGAGGTTTATGTAAAGACATTCAGTCATACCACGATACACATCAACACGCTTATACTTTATAATTGATATATAGGCAGAGCTAGGTTTGCTTTGAAACATAGCCTGTATAGAGTACGGTGTACAAGGCATATCACCGTGTCAGTCTCGGCAGGTAGTCCAGTGAGGTAGGAGGACGCCCTCAGACCCACGTGCCTGCTTTATTTTGATAACTTGGTATAGATTGCACTGGAATGCCGGTAATCGAGGCATCGACGCATGTGTGCATCACGCTTTCTGGAACTCAAGCACAATCTGGCGTTTGCAATGTTAGGCCGACTTGTTTTTTTTTTATATGGGAGGTTGTGAGACTAGATTAAATCACGTGATGGTTGGTGAATACTGCACGTTGGCTATACACACGTTACACACTGGCTGGATGCACACATACATACAGTACACACTGACTGCATACACACACTACACACTGCCTGGATGCACACATACATACAGTACACACTGGCTGCATACGTGCACTACACACTGTCTGCTAGCATACAATACACACTAGTAGCATACATACACTACACACTGGTAGCATACATCATTGAAAGCAGAAACCAAGAATGTTCTTGACACGATTATGTCAACATGTCATCTGATGTCACCAGCTTCCTTTTTAAAGAAAAGCCGTAGTATGAACCAGTAGGTTTTCCGATTTCGGTCATAAGATAATGTCTTAATGCAAACAACACAGAAAAGAAAAAGTTTAACATAAGTGTATTTAGCTAAAACTATCGATTTGTGTACCCGAACCGTATTCTATAAACTAACTAAGATGTACAAGCGTGTTCGACATTTTAAAACAAAAATGAATTCCAGTAACATGGAAGTTGCTATTTTCTTTCCTGCAGTTGCAATGTTCACTCCAATCTAGTCAGTCACGCTAATATTTCTTTTGCACCTCTTACCTCCCCCCCTCTCTTAATCTCTCTCTCTCTCTCTTTCTCTCTCTTTCTTTGCTTATATATATATATATATATATATATATATATATATATATATATATACCGGTAACACTTAAGCAGCTCCGCTTGTCTTATCTTCATTTAGAAACATGTCAGCTAAGAATGCTAAAAATAACCTGGCTCATCATATATTTTTTCACTCCATCTCGTCATTATCAGTTTTTTTATATTTCTAAACAGAAAATAGTTGATGCACCCACAAAATGTCAGCTTATTAGTATAGCGTGGAAAGTGTTTGTGTCCAACTTGGCAATAAACTAAACTTTTTTTCCCCTGAACGCTGTCTGCCAGGTGCATTGACCCTGTCTCAGTCTTGTATATTTTTTCCGCCACTAAAACTCCACAAACAAACTGCCTATGGGGGAGAAAGACCGAAGCCGTATCTCTGAGAGTTAATAATAAAGCTGATAACATGACTTCAGATCTCGTGTGTGTAAGTTGCTTCAAGTAGTCTCTAACTTGTGGAGGCAGAGTCAGCTGTGTCTTTGATTTGTGGCCAGATAAACATTGAAAGGCATAGGAATCATATTTTGTGGAAACTTAATTTTATTTATCTACTACTGTTTTTATCGTGTTATTATTTACGTTTATGTATGCGCATAAAGTTGTGTTTATAAAAATTGTTTGAACTGGTAATTAAGTGTTTATTATTACATGTGAGCCATTTTCTAGATATCTGTCTAATTTTATAATGTTGTTGGAAACTTTTCCAAGCTAAATATAATGAATAGATAAATATGTTTTTAATTTGTATTTTCTATTTTACCTTTTTTTCTTCCTCCAGAGCGGTATGGAGTTGTATGATCAGCCTAACCGCAGTCTTCAGGACTACGATGTTCCTCCTTCTCACAGAGGATCTGTCGACTATCCTGATGGAAGGAGATCTTCTAACGCTACATCCAGAAGCTCTACAGGCTCCAGGAAGGCATCCCTTGGAGATGATCTCTATGACACGCCCCCTAGCAGTAAACGGGGATCTGCTGAGACTGCTAATGGCATCTACGACACGCCCCCTAGCAGCAAAAGGGCATCCAGTGAGAGAACCCCGCCCCACAGCAATAGATCTTCAGCTTCTAGAGATTCTGGGTCCAACCTTGCGTTGAGCAGCTCACAAGGTCATCTTTCGCTAAACACGAGCTCAAACAGTACTCTAGCTCTGCCCCAGGTTGTGAAACGAAGACATTCAAATTGCAGTGACACTTGTTATGAGACACCTCCAGGGAGCAACCGGTCATCTCTGGAAAGAATTCTGTCTGAAGAGGGACCACCGATTTATGAATCGCTGTCTGCAGCAAACTCATCAGAAAATCTAACTCAAGAGCCCACGTACGATACGCCGCCAGCTCGCAACTTTTCTCTTTCCCTGGCCAACCCTGCCTCCCAATGTAGTCTCCGGTCGGCTGGGTCCAGTGATTCACTCTTGTCCAACACATCTGGCGTTAGCAGTGCTCGGCTCTCCCAGGCAGCCAGCCTGCCCGACTCTGCTCGCTCCAGTATGGATCTGCCAGCAGACACCTACGATGTTCCGCCGTCCATGCAGGATGCGGACAAATCTCGGAAACAGCTGTCCATGGACTCTGGTCTTGGCTTCTATGACAGCCCTACCAAGTCCCGCCCCTCTTCCATAAACTCCAACTGCATGACGCCCTCCACAGACACATTGAGAACATCACAGTCATCATTTGACTGCAAAGTGAAGAACACACCCCGTGATATCAAGCGCAGCAGGAGTTTAGAACATGCCCTTGATGACTTGTATGACACGCCTAAAAACAATGCTCCCAAAATCTCTCAGAAGAAAACTGGATCGACTGGACACAGTTCTTCTGGTGCCATCATGGAGACTTCCAGTGTTTATGACATACCACCCCAGGTGATGAGGGATTCAGTCATATCAATGCGTTCAGATTCCTCTGATGAAAACCAGAGGTTCTCCTCTTCAAGCATGGACAGTGACCAGAACCTGGCAGATATGCCTATCTGGGATGAATTGTTTTTAGATCTAGACTCAGCTCTGGAAACCTTGACCAAAAAACAGCAGGACGTTTCAAAGTCAACAAGCAGGCTTGCAGGGTTCATTAACAACACATGGAGAAGTCGACCCAGTTTGGAGAAATCTTTATATGACATCAAAGTTTCTTGTTCAATGGTAAAAAACAATCTCACAGATTTTGTGGACTTTGCTCATCGAGCCAGAGCTAATGCCTTGAGGATTCCAGACAAACCTTTGGCTAGTAAGTTACAGAAATATATATCTCCCTTAATGAGCACTCTGGAACTGGTCCGAAAGTCTTTTGCAAACCTGGAAGAGATGAAATGGCAGGTTTCTATGCTTAGTGAGCCTCTTGATAAGACTAAGCCTGATGATCTAGGTCAGATTGCTCTGGTAGCCAAAGAACTGCTGCCAGAAGTGAAAAAGGTGGCCTCATTTATACAAAATCATAGTTCAGTTCTGTTTAAGAGAGCAGTAAGCGGAGATGTTAAGAAATCTGTGTCTGCCAAGCCCCCTATAGTTCCTAAGCCTGGAGAAACTAATGGAGGCAAAGGGCAAAGTCTTGTGTTCAGCAAGCAAAAAAGTATTCAGCATAGACCACTGCCTGCCGTGCCTGGAGTCGAGCGTGTTTCATCCATGGCTGCATCCTCCCCGACCATCTCCCCTAGTGTGATGCCCAAGAAAATGTCTTCTTATGACATCAAGGCTGCACTTCACAAAGACGACTACGCTGAGTGTGATGAAATAGCTCCATGCAAAGATATCAACCCCACGGATACAACAGCCCAAGAATACGACTACGTTAGGCTTGATACCAAAGACACTCTGAAAAGGTCGCAGAGCAACAGCAATGTTCCAGAAACAGACGCTTGGCCAGGGGGAATAGATGGCAATAATGTCAAAATGGAGCAGGGGGCCTTTTCAAAGTCTGACAATGACTTGAATAGAATGGCCAATGACTTGAGAGCTTTTAAACTGGGCTATGAAGAAATTGATACAATACCTGTCAAAGAAACAGCTGCTAGTGTTAAAAGACAAGATGGAGCCTTAGGGATTATGGAGAATGTGAAAGGCTCCGATAGTCCAGATGGTTATGATGAGTTTAACGATGATCTTAAAACTCCAGTCAATAAAACATCATCATCAGGAGATTCAAACTTTATTCTTCCCACACCAGGTGGACCTCCCAATCCACCTGAAGCTTTAGATCCGAATGATCGCCAGGTGCTGGTCTACTACTCTGAACAGATCAACTCTCATTCCACACTCCTGGGAAACGCCATCGATGCCTTCTTGGGCGTGGTAAGCAACAATCAGCCCCCCAATGTCTTCATATCCCACAGTAAGTTTGTTATTGTTTCCGCGCACAAGCTGGTCCACATTGGGGACAGCATACACCGGAACCTGATCAGCAACACCGTGAGTGCCCGCATCATGCACTGCGCCAATCATTTGTGTGACTGCCTGAAGGCTTCCGTCACTGCCACAAAGACAGCAGCGCTGAAGTACCCTTGCTCCCCGGCGGTTCAAGAAATGATAGACAGGGTGATTGAGGTCTCCCACGCAGCACACGAACTGAAAGTTGTTATAACACAAGCAGCCAAATAGCAATGCTATTTAGGCCCTGTTGAAAGTTGTTATAACACAAGCAACCAATAGTAATGCTATTTAGGCCCTGTTGAAAGTTGTTAGAACACAAGCAACCAATAGTGATGCTATTTAGGCCCTGTTGAAAGTTGTTAGAACACAAGCAGCCAAATAGTGATGCTATTTAGGCCACGTTGAAAGCAATCACTTGAAAATCAAATCTGTATATACTTTTGAATGATGTGGAGGCTTGCATTCTAATTACAACATATTATGCTGTTGTACTGTTTTGTTTATGTTTTATTTTGTCATTGTGAATGCTCTCCCCTCACTATTTACACAGTTTATTAAGGGAAAGGTAATCACCATTTTCATCATTCTTATAGTACCAATTGTCATACGCTCAAACTAAAACAGCCATAAGTGAATACATTCCTAGAATTCAGTTACTATTATAAACATCTCTGAATGCTCAAAGTAAACAATTATTAAACAAACAAAAATGCCAGCAAAGTATATACCCAAGTTTTAATTCTTCAGGTCACATTAATCACTCTTGTGTTTATTTCATAAAAAGCATTTTTTGCCTTTGTTTTGTTGAACATGTTCATCACATCACTCTCAGCTAGTTGAACCATTGTCTTTTTTGTTTTGTTTTTCAAGCTAGAGGGTTTTGTTTTGATTGAGTCTATACTTCACCCTTGCAAAAGAATAGGTGTGTGTCTTCATTGTGCCTGTGTACATATTCTGTTGTCTGTTGGCCTCCTTTAAATAAAGCATTTTGTCTTTTCAATTTGTTACCTGCACCTGAATAACATAGTAGGTTTAAATAATCTCTGTATGGAAAAGCCAGATAGAAAAGATTTAAAAAAAACAAAATTGTATCAAATAAATAATATAAAGATTGTTTTCTCAGATATTGATTAAAACATTTTTTTGGGGTGCAAATATCATAAAATGAACAAATTAGTATTTCACAACAAAATGTGTTTCATTTGAGTCATTTGATGCAGAATGTTAATTTCAAAACAAATGTATAAAAAAGCAAAACTGAATAGCTTTAAAACTTGATGATGTCATATTGGATTATCTTTTTGTTCTTAGCTTAATTGCGCCTATGATATTGTAATGTCTGCTGCTTCTAGAAGTTGAATCATCTCTAATGACATAGTGATATCATTTATCATGTGTATGTTAAACTAAGTATTCTGGTTGTGAGTTGGTAACCAACAGGCACATTGTAGTTTATTATTCTACACATTTCTTTCTTAACTTATCATTATTATCATCCAATCGAATGGAAAATAAATTATTCTTTCCTGTCATATGCAATTACGAATACATTTTTTGTAAGTATGAATAGGGGGGGCTCATTGCTAATGTTGTTGCAGATGTACTGTTAGTACTTGTTTTTTGATAAGTTTTACAGATGTTCCTTCTAGATAGAAGATTATTACGTCCACTAGGCCCAAAACTCCTGCAGGGCGACAGGGATCGGTCGGCAGCGGGGATAGAACCAGTGACGTGTTGGTTGACAGTCCGGTAAACTTTTCGCAGGTTCAGAACTTCCCACTTATACTTCCCCCCTCCCCCAACACACCCACAAGCCAAAAAAGTTTCTGCATTGAAAACATAAAGTACAATAATTTTTATTTTAAAGCCCTAGGAATTAAACTGAGGAAGACAGATCTTTCAAAGTTGTGTTTTGTTATAGTCCAGTCTCCAACATTTGGAAAGTAATTATTTAAACAAAAACTGCTGCTACATTTTGAGAATGTGGGATAATTTAAAAGAGTTTGTACTTGAAACCTGCAATCAATAAGCTCCAGGTGGTTGTTCTGTTGTTGCTATGAGCTAGTGAAAGGTCTAGATTTGGTGAGATTCTGGTTTGATTGAATATTAATATAAAGATGTAGACCTTCTGCAAATAGTGTAATTAGAAATACAAATAAAATTTTGAATGCATAAAAACATTTTTTTTTACTTGTATTTTTTTTTCAAACTGGCTTTGAAAAGCTAATCACACATTATTTAAACATGTTATATAAATGTAACTATTATATATTACTATATAATGAATGTTGCTATTATTGTCTGTTTCCTTTATTAAACCTGAAAATCTGAAGATAAAGTATTGGGCCATATATAGTTGTTGATTTGTTGATTAATCTGTAAACATTTTTTGACAAGGTCAAGGTCATAACTACTTAAAAAAACCAATTTGACTGAATGTAATTATTTATCTGGTTTCCACCCCCCACCCCCCCACCCCCCCACCCCCGTTCTCCATTTTTTTTTGTTGTTTATGAATCAGAAAAAAAAGTCAACAAATTTGTATATGGATGTATAAATATTTTATTATATATTCTTGGAGAATGTTATTTTTTGTGTTTATAATAATGTTTACCTAGATTTGATGTAGATTTTGTTGAATTGCTTATGATTTTTTTTTGTGTAAAGTTAGTAGTACTTGTGATAGTCAACAGCAGCTTAAAATAAAATGTTTGCATTCGCATATCTGTCAAAAGTAATTAAAACTGTAATGTTGAAAACAATGTACCGGTATATTTCATCCATACAGGCAAAGAAAGGAAGTGTACAAATAATTTTATAATTTCTCAGCTGTCCCTGGTGCCATGCGGGAGACATGATCAACAGTCTGTACATGATCAACAGTATGTACATGATCAACAGTCTGTACCGGTATAAGACCAGCAGTCTGTAACACTTATTATGAAACATGTATAAAGTAATCTGTAAATGTGTCATATTTCCTCTAGAAATATGTCATTGTTCCAAAACCCCTTCAGCATTCTGGGCAAATGTCAATTTCAATGTCTTCCTGTGTGTAAATTCTTTCGGCGTGATAACTTGTGATAATTATATTAATCTTTCTATCAAATTAGACTTTGCCCTAGATAAAACAAGCTACTCCTTTAAATAGTATGCTATATATATATATATTTTTTTTTTCCCCTATGACAAACCTAGAATTTGGACTTTTTTGTTTGCCAGAAACTTGTATAAACATCTACATTATGTTTGTTTATAGTTTCTCTCTTATATTATATTCTTTATACAAATTAAAATGTAAATAAAACTAGCGTTTAAGCTTTTCAATCTACATATATTTTTTGTTTGGATGAAATCATATTTTGCCTTGAACTGTTTATGTTCATAAATCAATATAAAGACAAAGAGCTTTTGATTTCAATGATTTTGTTTCTCATCTTTCATTTTACTCATTTTATAAATTATGGCTGAATATGAGTGTGTTAAATGGGATAGGCTCTTGGATTCATCGAGAGAGAATGCTTGGAGAGGCCTCTGAGAGTGATAGAAATACATATCTGAGAAGAAAATAAAGTATAACAGCAGCATTGATAAAGATTTTAAACCAGTGCCTTACAGATAGACAAACCATTGTTCCTTACAGATAAACAAACTATTGCTCATTACAGATAAACAAACTATTGCTCCTTACAGATAGACAAACCATTGCCCCAAACAGATAGACAAACCATTGCTCCATCACTGTAGGCCTATTATACTCTACAGTGTGTTAATCTATTATACAGGAGGATGTGTTGCTGTATAACTTTATAGAGTGTTACTGCTGTCATATAAAGATTGTGTTCTTGGGGCTTGGTGTCACCTGGCAAAAATGGAAAGATCTATATAGGTGATTGAGGGAGTAGTGACTAGTGGGGCAAACACTGGGAAAATCTTGGACCAATGGCTCAAAATAAAGGATTGGATAATAATCAGAATAATAATTATAATAAGAGCAATAGTAATACTGGATTGTACTTAAAATGCAAAGGTGTAAAAAAAAACAGAGCATTCAAAAAATATAAATAGAACAGTCAATCAAAATACTACCTAATATATTAGTTATACCTATAACTATATATGCATACTTAGAATATGCACCTTGTGTTTGGGACCCATGGCACTGAAGAAAACGTTTCAGTAATTCGACAAAGAGCTGTGGTTCCCTGCAAGTGAATAGTCACACATAACATGTACTGGGTGTTAACAGAAGTCTCCAGGAGAGGACGTTAATGTATGGGTCTCTCTATATGTATTTATATATGTCTGCAAATATAATATTTGCCGCGAGTGTGAGCAATTGTTTTAAAGTAAAATAAAACTTTCTGGCGTCCCAGCTTCGATAGCGAAAATATGGGGGAGCCTTAAATTAGTAAGGGGACAAGTAAAATGCCATAATTAATATCTTTGAATCTGTTTTACCTACTCGGTATATAAAAAATGGTTATAAAAAATTGATACCGGTTCTTAAAAATTTATTTTGTTCGTTTTAACATTTGTAATCGGAACAGTTAATTAACATAATATTCACCCAATGGGACAATAACCATTTCACTACAATGCAAGGGAAGTAATACAATTTTAATATGTCGACTGAGTTTTATAAAGGGCTAGATCTAAAACTAAAAGTTTGAGCAAATATCGGCTCGGTTTAGTTGATAAATGGTGGGAGAAAACGCTAATTATATATCACAATTACATCAACACAGGAACAAAAGTAAGATTTTTTTTTAGGATGATTGTATAATTTATAGAACAATAAAGACAGGAAAAGATAGGCCTAGTGAAGTTTTAAAACTTGTTTAGCAGATTTCAAATTGACAATAACTCCCAAAGGCGTAGTCAGAAGGGGAAAACCTATAAGCCTATATGCCTACCTCCAATCCGAGGATTTTAACAATATGTCTGTTTTTCTTAATTTTTTTTGAAAATTGTTAATGAATCTATTATGTTTCATTAGGCCTATTGATAGGCTATTTTTATACAATGTTAGTTGTTCAATAGTTGGGGGGGGGGGGGGGGGGAGACTGCATGTGCACCAGTTGTGAATGAGCCTTCTTTTTCCACTGTATGTTTAGTATTAGCCTACCACTTGCCATGCATTATTTCCCACACTTTATACAAATCATTGCCTTCCTTGTTGGCCTACCATTGCCTACTTTTGCAAAACGTTGGCTCGTCATAACCTATTAATTAGTTATCAGTCACAAATGTATAAAACTGTTCACATGTGAGATTTTTAAAGTTGTACTCTGTAAGTAAGTGGGGCCCACTGATCTATTCTTTTTATAGATCAGTGGTGAGGGCTTGGATGAGAGAGTATGCCTAATGATGACGCGGCGCAACTCTTCCTCTGACTTATGTTTATATCCAAATCACGCGCAAGTCATCCATGTCAATTTATCTGACAAACGGTGGTCCTCGTAGAATACGACGGACAAGCAACACTTTGCAAGACTGATGCCCTTTACAGAGTTAAATGATAGTCTGTTTCTTTCCTTTGTCCATGGAGAGTTTATAAACGAGAACACTCTTTCCACATTACCATTGTGTCCAAGGATACAGATAAAAGTTCAATTTTTTTTTAGCAACTATGAAAAGCAACTTGCATTTGGGAAACTTTGAAAAAAACAAACACCACTGCAATTATTAACATAAAAACGCATTAGATAACACAATCTAATTGATTACATTTCCTGCTAAGTACTCCAGTGTTTTGCTTTACCCGATCCAGCCACTTATTGACAGTAAGAAAATAAAAAGTGCAATAAGGTTTTTAAAAAAACTTTGGCGTACAAAAGCCGGACATTTTAAGGGTTTTTAGCTTTGCCTGCCGGACAGAGGACACATGGCTGAAAAGGAGGACATGCCCTCCTTTTGCCGGACGTCTGGCAACTCTACGCCCACACCAGAGCCCCCCAGCAGGAGCTGCGCAAAACCTCTATACAGGGTGTGCAATCTGGACCTCTGTCGAACAGCACCACGGGGGAAGGGTACACGTTTTACGTGCCCGGGTTATACCCAATGCACAACCCACTATTAGTCGACTTTTACGACATGCAAGAGGAACTTAGCAGCAGAGCCTTTACAAGCTTATGTAGTGCCACAGGGCAAAAGTTTCAGCGCCGCCCCCTTTCATACTGTAACTGCTTGTTCAGTGTTATATTTAGACTACATTTGCCGCCCCCCTGGAAGTGTCGCCCCCGGGCATATGCCCCCCTCTGCTCCCCCCCCCCCCCCCCCCCATGTGAGGGCAATGCTTAGCAGTGGAGTTATTCTTTCACATGGTCAGGACCATGATACCCACACGTGCAGTGGGCTAACACTTAACATAATTTATAATATAAAGTTAGTATCGGTTAGTTTATGTAGGCTAGGGATGGTAACCCTTGACCTGTGATCTTTTAGCACAAAATGGCAGATCGAGTCAGCTACTCCCCAGTGACGTCACAGGCCAAATATAAAATTTATAATTTTTTATTTTCTAAGTCTAAATATCGTTTGAAAGACAATAAATGACTTGATTTGCGCGAATTTGGCATGGATATTTAAAAATCTTTCATTTTGAACCAAAAAACTCGTGGGCTAACGGGTCACCACGCAGGTAAAGAATAACCGAATATTATTTGGCAGCCATATTGTTCCAAATACGTAGCATTATTTTTTTATATGAACATGTAAGTATTAGGAGAATCTAAGAAAACAATTTAAAATGTCATTGACTATTATTTATGCTTAACTAATTTTTTTTTCTAAAATAATATTGGTGTTTATAGTAACTCTAAAATTCAGCGATCAGCTTTAAATTTAATAGAGCTGTCTTGTGCAGTCATTTTCGTATTTTAGATATAAACAAACTTTACGAAACTTTGGCGCAGTAGTCAGTAGTTGTTTTCGTTTTCTTTGCAATAGTTTTGTCCCCTCAAGTTATTTTGCCTAACAAATCAAAACACGATTGAAAAGGATTTATAATAAATAGACGAATAAGCCTAAAGCAATAATTTATATTTGAGAATGTAAATTTCGAGTCTGACTATCAATACTATCATTATATGCAGCCTACCAATCTATAGCAATAGGTCTTGAATAGGCCTGATCTAATCCTGCTAAGCCTAATGGCAATGCCTTTGAATAAGTAGACGTAGACACAAAATAAGTAGACGTAGACAAACAATGAAATCAACACCAAGACCTAGCTTATTGAATGACGGAATGAGAATGAAGCACAAGTCAGAGTCACACTCAAATAAAACCTAAACAATCAAAACGCCTTAAAAATAAATTTAACTAGACTCTTGGACACTCTTGGAGCATGTCTTTCCACCCAAAAACTGTTAATATAAGAATGTCCCCAGGCCGGATAAATATCATTAATAAATATCAATATAAATAATATAATAATATTCAAAATCTAATAATAATAAAAATAATATAGGCCTATTAATTTAATATATATTATATCATCATAGTAAAATAGTAAAACATAAAGACAAAAAAACACCTTCCTTGTCCCTTATGCGAGAACAAATGCATATCTTTCTTCCCGAGTGGCAATAAGCATGGAATGGGTTGCCTGAACAAACCAGGAAAACCAATAACCTAACATCATTTAAAACATTAATAAAAATGCAAGACTAGACTCTGACCACGGATAAGCGTAGGACGCAATAATCTTCTTTATAGAAGGAGCATCTGTAATGTATAAGATAAGATAAGATAATTATAGTAGGCCTATATAGTATAGGCCCCTATAATTTACTATAATGCCTATATATCCTATAATATATTATTATATATATATTATAATTTATATATATATAATATTTAAAAAGGGAACTGTCTTACTGTCCAATGAATTATTTATAGTGAAAGCGTTAGACCTAGACTCAGATTAAGTTAGATTATATACCTGGTAATATTATTAATTATAATTATATTATCATTAATATTAAGGGTTAGGTGTAAATCAGCAGCTGCCGCACAAATGGCCCATATTCAAAGTGTGTGAGGTGGGCTACTTAATGGTTATCACTTCTGTACCCAAGGACCTCAATGCTGGTGAACTGTGTAAAACACCAACATGCTCTCATTAAGAGTAGGCCTACAGCAGTGGGCTAACAATGGGGGACAACCCTGTTGCGTGTCAAAAAAACAGTGTACTGCTGAGAGGCTCCAAGACTCAGTGGGGAGGAAGCAATATGCACAACAGCCTGTCTCAACCACGCCCTGGTGGATGTCCAGGCCTGTAGTCTGGAATTTGTGCTACTGGGCGACAGTGCAGGTAAATGAGCGAGCCTCCATGTTAATGATCCAGGAGAATTCCTCAGGTGGGAAGAAGAAGTGTACTGGGGAGACCATACCCGTTTTTCACGCGGCACACCTTATCGACGTATGAGGGTGGCTAGACTTGGACAGAGGTCTTAGTGTGTCTCCTCTTGATCCGCCCATTATTATCACTGCGCCCTGGATGTAAGTGCGGGAAGGCTAGTCCGTTTTTTTTATGAGACATCATAGATCTAGTTGTTTCAATAAGAATATCTCTTTGAAGAAAAGCCTCATATTATATAGTAAGACTATAATAAATAGCAATCATATAAAATAGCAAAGAATATCAACAATCTATTTTTTTAAAAAGGAAAGTCTACAAATATAACAAGTACCCTTGGTCTACATAAAGTAATAAATTAAAATTCTGCTTAACATTAAAATTTTATAAATATAGAATATGCATCTTCTGTCTGCAACCATATGATCAATATGATCAAAATATGATCAAGTGAAAAAAAAATTGGTCCAGCGGTCAGTTCACCGGACTGTCAACCAAAAACCAAAGGACAGGTTGCGGGTTCTATCCCTGCCACCGACAGATCCCTGTCGCCCTGAAGGAGTTTTGGGCCTAGTGGACTTAATAATCTTCTATCTAGAAGGAACGTCTGTAAACTTATAAGAATAAATCCAGAACAGATTTGTAACACCATTAGTGAAGGAAAAATGGTACCTAAACACTTAGAGAATAACATAACATTGAAATCCAACCTAAAAATAATTATGAATATTACAATAACAATAAATTAATTAACAGATTTATTTAAGGGACTTGTATTGTTGTTATATGGGACATGATGGTCGAGCAGCAGCGAGCTTGGCTGGCCTACCAAAAGCCTGGGTTCGAATCCTGAGGGTATGTCCTTGGATCTGGAGGGTGTTCCTGAGTTCACTCAGTTCTGGCTGGTAGTAACATTAGTTAGAGAAAAGTAAAGGCGGCTGGGCATTGTGCTGACCATGCAATTTCCTAGTTCGCTGTGTCCACAGAAACATTTGAATGCTGCTTCATAGGCCCCATGGATCAAATTGGTCTGACTGGATACTTTACTTTACTATCCACATAAGGAAATTAATATTGTGTACATTTTTTAAAAGTTCTTTTTAGAGACATAACCAAAACTATTCCACTCATGCCAAAGAAAATAAGACTTTCCAGCATCTGTGGCAAAAGCACAAGAAGGGGTTTAGTTACCATGACAATGTCTTAATCCCCCCCCCCCTCCCAGAACTGCACCAGGCTCAGAAAACGAACAAATTCAGATGACTATTCTAAACCACCATGAGCTTTGAAAAAAAGAAAAAGTTATCTATAGGTGACACACAGCAGGTAGGGTATAGGTTGAGTCTGATTATTGTAAGCTGTACAAAAGGTGAATTATTGTTGACTTTCAACTGTCTTTCTTTGGAATAATTTGAGATGTTCTTAAGAAAGTAAAAAATGTAAAATCCTTACTTCAGGAAACATTATTGTTTACTTAAAAATTAAATTTTGAATGTTTCCTACAGATTTTGACTTCAAAAAGAAAAGCTAGACGCTGTAGAGTCTTACAATGCCACTGGACACATTCATATGTGGCACATGTCAAGACACCTTCACAGATCTCAATGACTTTGTCATTCACAAAAAGAACTGTTTATCTGGCCAGGCTGACTCAGATGGCCAGGCAGTGATGGCACAGTCCAGGGGGGAAATAATTCAGTTGCATTTGAATGAGTCAGGGGAAATAACTGGAATGAGTTCTGAATCAATGGGTGATAGAGGTAAGTTCCCTTTTGATATGTGGCTGTATTGATACTGGTATATTGTATTGAAAGAGTAGGCCTACTCATGGTCAAAATAATAATAGAGATTTATAATGAGTTAAGAAATGAATAAACTAAAAATACGGTAGGCCAATACATGCTATAGTAAGCATAACATATTAAATGAAAGCAACTGTATAGATTAGTGTAATGTTTAATTTGATAACTTTTCAAAGTGAAACAAAGTTTTTAAAAAACAACAGCACACTAACCAAATATATTCATTATCATTGAAACAGACTTGGCAGACGATAGATCAAATAATATGCAGCAGCTTGTATTTCTGGCTGATGTGAGTATGGAGCCAGAGGTTGGTAGAGCAAGCATGGATGACAGTGGCCTTGGAGAAAACTCCACTTCTGGACCGTCACATTTGATCATTTTGAACAGGTATTCATAGGATAGGTGTACTTTTTGTTTCGGTCAATGTAACACAAAAACTACTTTCATCTTTGTGTTCAGCTTCATGATATTTAGACTTTATGAGTTTTATGAGTTTTATCTATTTAAAAAATGCTAGCTTTTTTCACAAAGTAAATGATAATTATGCTAATTATATGATCATTTAAAATAGCGATGTGAGAAATACAAAATGCATTCAAGACTGGTTTTGTAGAGATTAATTTTTATCACTAGACCTAACATAGTAACATTTGAGGATGCAGTAGGTTATTGTATCAATTTTTTTTTAAACAAATATATATTTAGGCTGATTTTTGTTGGTACTTTTGGGTCCATATTTGTTTTAACGCCAGAAACTTTGTCACCCAGCTCTATTAGATCTCTTCCAGATCTGGGAGTGAAAGCAGATACACAGAATGGAGGGATACAAGAAACAGAACAACTGGTTTCTGTGCAGCAAAACCAGACTGTTGAAATACTGCCTTTGAAAAGTAAACATTTATATTTCTACATCGTTTAAATGTTAATAAATCATACACTTCAGAGGTAAACATTTTCAAATTCTTAATAAATCATACAATTCAGTGGTAAACATTTTCAAATTCTTAATAAATCATACAATTCAGTGGTAAACATTTTCAAATTCTTAATAAATCATACAATTCAGTGGTAAACATTTTCAAATTCTTAATAAATCATACAATTCAGTGGTAAACATTTTCAAATTCTTAATAAATCATACAATTCAGTGGTAAACATTTTCAAATTGTTAATGAATCATCACTTCAGTTGACTAATCAATTACAAAGTTTGAAGTTTTTTAATTTAAAGTAGAACATTATGTAATAACACAACATGCGTTGATTAAATTAAATGGAAATATTTTCTGCAGAGAAACGCTCCAGCCGTTCAAAAACTGGAGAAGGAAAAACTAAAGTGTTAGAGGCTGTCCCTCCAACCATTCCCAGACCTACAGTCCCTGACACAAGTAAAGTTTTTTTTTCAATCTATTTGCCATGTCGCTGACGTAGACAATATTTGTTTTATTTTCTAGTGTTTATTGCCAATGTTTGAAATTATAAATTATGCTTTTTTTCCATTATCAAAGTTATAGCAAAAGATGCAGTAAGTGATGGCTGTTGATAATTGTGTTTGTTGTTGTGTTTATTGCAGATCCTGATGGAAAGCTTGCCTGCCCTCAGTGTAAGAGAACTTTCACTAAAGAACGCCATTTCATTACACACAAGTGTTTGGCATCATCATCATATGTAGATATATCAAAGAAGGAAATTGTGAAAATAGATTCAGGTATTTTTAAACCCAGCTTTCATTATTCATTTTACAAACCAAATGAGATTTGTGTTCAATGCATTTCTTGAGTTGATATGTTTTTTCCCTAGCTCTTTCAAAATTATGGAGGGATGATTTTTTTTTATCTAAACAAATGAATTAATTTGGTGAAACATAAAGAGTCTTTTTTCTGTTGTAATTTTTTTAAGAAGAAGAAGATGAAACAGCTGACCTTGAACTTGATGCTGGAGCTTGCGATGATGAAGGCGATGAATTTAACGGAGCCTTAGACGACGATCGAGAGATAGAGAAGGAAGATGAAGAAGATGAAAAAGAAATGGAAAAAGGAAACAGAAAACAAAATGAAGAGTGGACTTGGAAAAATAAAAAGGGGAAGAAAAGAAAAAGATCCAGTTATAAGGTTTGAAACTTTCAATGTTAAACATAACATTTGAATCATGCAATGTTCAGCATACAGTTTTAATTTCTCAATATTGAACCAAAGGTTTGTTAAACATTAAATTGATTCTTATACATGACCAGTCACAATAGTTGATTCAAACATTTCATACTTTTGTTAAAGTCAGAGAATTCCTTATTTAAAAAGTGGCTTTTTTCAGTGCCTTTATATTGCTGACTTTTGCTCCATTGTATGTCATTGCCAGTTTGAGGTTGACGTACATTTTGAGAACTCTGGTGCCAAGCAAATGAAAGTAGCAGCAGAAGCCATGGAGAATCTGCCCATCTTCAAGAATGAAGAAGAAAAGTCTGACTTTGAAGCATGCATTGACGTTGATTTGTCCCAGGTAACTTTTGAAATCATTTTGATCTAACTCTCTTTCTTTATGTGTCAACATTAGCCCATTTCCTCTGCAACCAAATGTTTCCCGAAATGCTGCTCTGTGTATCTTGGTAGAGATTCAGTTTCATTGTTGTGTTTCAGGTTGACAATATGTTTCGAATCCACATCATTGAGCAAGAGCTGAATGAATTGAGCGGGCTTGTGTATAACACCCCAACAATGTCCTCGCTGTCCGTCTACTTGTGCAACTACTGTAATAAAGTTTTCAAGTCGTTATCCCACATACGATTACATTGTGTGACACACACAGACATGAAGCCTTTCAAATGTAATAAATGCAAATATACAACTAATTCTAAAGGTAAAAATGTGCATTGATTAAATACTTAAGATATTGAAATGCTACACTTTGATTTCTTCTATTCCACAATTCTCTACTTGTGTTTGATTCCCATATTCTCTAATTACGCACTATTCCCTGTTTCGATACGTGACGTTTTGGCGCTGCCGTTTTGGCGCTGCCGTTTTGGCCCGACCGTTTTGGCGCAGCCGCATTGGCGCGAGACGTTTTGGCGCGAGGAAATAATAATTTTTTTAAAATATTAAATGAAACTAATAATTAATAATAATAATTTAAAACGATGTACTTTAATGCATTTATAGGACTATCAAACTTTTTATATATGCATAAAGACTTGTGTATCTATTTATGAGCATAAAATGCTTATCTATCTATTTATATATTTATATATATGTCATCTTAATATGGAAGTTGTTGTTGTTTTTTACTCAATCCCTAGAACGTTAGGCCTATATGCGAAAATTACGCATGCTAGTCTTTCAACAAAATTCTAATAACTACACATGTTCATGAAGTAACTCAGTGGCCACACCTTTCAAAAAACTTGACTGATGTAAAATAGTTGGGAGTGATTAAAACCAGGGTCAATCGTAGACAAGATGGTCAGAGAATTAATGATAACAATGGATGTTTTAGAATACTGGGTGGGTAGTAAAAAGATAAAAAGAAACTTTTTTTGATTTGGAATGGTCAATGAGGAGTGGTCATCGCGTCTAGCCAATAACGTGCGTACAAATCAGAGATAATTATTTGGTTGTGGTTATCTAGATTGGGAGCGGCAAATAAGCAGTTTCAGTTAAAACAACTGTATGTATAAATTTAATAATCCAATATATACATTTTTTTAAAATGTTTTTATTTACTATTTGTTTCATTTATGATACAAAAAATATTGTTTTCCTCAAATGAAGCTATTAAGTTAATTTGATTAAATAACATGATGTCCATCTCGCCAAAACGTCAGTCGCGCCAAAACGGCTGCGCCCAAACGTCTTGCTTCGTCCCTGTTTCTCTATGTAAAATTCCAGATTCTCTAAGGACAATTCCTTAATTCTCTTCTTATGTTTGAGTCCCTAATTCTCCATTTATATTTAGTTCCCTGATTCTCTATGTACTATTCCCCGAGTCTCTACTAATATTCAGGAAAGTTTAGGGAAAGTTTGGACATTTTGAAATGATTTTAGGGTAGGAACCCTGCTTTAAATAACTGACCAAGTTATACTTAGGCCCATGGAAAATTGAATACTTTCTCTTCAGGTAGTGTTATTTATATTCATGAGAGTTGTACATGATATCCACTGCACAGTTAATGTATTGCTAGTTATATTTTTACCCCCAGGTAATCTGTACACCCACATGAGAAAGCACACTGGCCAGTTTTACAGGTGTGATCAGTGTGAATTCAAAACCGTGAACAAGAGCCACCTGGTGGAGCATCAGATGACCCACGACAACAGACGCTCCAAGTGCATGATGTGCCAGAAAGATTACTCCACCCTGAAATCTCTCATCAACCACATACGCAAGTACCACACAGATAAAAAGGGAAAAGAATATCTGCAAACTTTCTTGCAGGTGATACAATAACTTTAAAACAATATGGACTTTGCTTTGAGCTTTTTTTAAACTAAAGGCACTCTGTCCAGAATGGAAAGATACATGTTCATAATTGAAATAGTATTTCATCATTGTGGATATACACTTTCAAGTCTATTGTGTTATGTAACTTTTATATTTATTTATTTTTTAACTATCTTTTTTTTTTACTGTGCTTATAAAGTTTAATGCCTAGCTTTTATTGTACATTATTTCAATGATTTTGTGGTTATAAGGCTATCTTGAACTAGAGTTTAGCTCAATATATTGATTGCAATGTAAGTTTCCTCTATATCTATAACAAACTTACCATGTAATTAATGGAACACAGTGCCTGGCATATAATTTAATACAAAAGGTCCAGGGTTCAAACCTGTTGAAGGCAATGACTTTTTCCTGGGCCTGGAGGGTGTTCCTGAGTCTGTTCTGATGGGTACCTGACATTAGTTGGGGCAAAGTAAAGGTGGCTGGGCAATGTGCTGGCCAAACATAATCTTAATCACCGGTGCTGATGGGATTACTTCCTTTCACTTTTCATTACTATCATGTAGTTAGACTATTCTTTCCCAAACTGTCATTTTTGTGGCTTACTTCTCAATTGTTTATGTAAGTATTTCTCCTCACTAAAATACTGGCGGCATCTACTTCTAGGGTCGAGGCACGAAGGAAGCAACAGTGTTTCACCAGTGCCATGTTTGTAATCGGAAGTTCAAGAAACGATTGGACAGAGATAGACATTTACTAGTTCACGACATTAAAGATCTACCTCACGTCCAACAGGTAAATATTGTTGTGTCATTTATAACAGTGAAATGTTATAGAAAAATATTCAGTTATAACAGTAAAATGTTATAGATAAATATTCAGTTACAACAGTGAAATGTATTAGCTAAATATTCATTTATAACAGTGAAATAAGCCAGTAAAACATAGATTTATAACAATTAATGAAAATTTCTTTATATAGCTGGGCATTAATTTGTAATCCACCACCGAGCTTCTCTAGACATGGTTTCTAACGTTGTCTTATTTTGTTTTATTCAGTGTGAGCTTTGCGACTACTGGGCCAGTCGTAGAGTCTATCTAGACAAACATTATTTAAAGCATAGAGTTATCTACTGCTGTGCAGTCTGCGACCAGAAGGTATTTATGCACATTTTACCCAGAATTCTTTTTGGAACATTGATATGGTTTTATTTTAATGTAAAGGCTCTACATGTTATAATTTAGGGTTTTAATTGAATTTCTGTGTCACTTTCTAGTTTCTAAGTACAACAAGGTTAACAGAACATTTGACTGCTTCACATACCAATGAGTCTGGGGATTTTGTTTCTGATAATTTATTGGAAGAATGTATCAGCAGGTATGAGTGTACTTTCTGTATTTATTGTCTGCGTCTCTTCGTTTGATGAATAGTTTATACAGGAAATACTCTGACAAATGTGCTAAATTCTTATGGCCTGTTTCTTTAAAATCTTCTTCAGGTCTCTTTATTTGCCAGAGCCTCTTAGCACCACCACTGAAGGCAGCAAGTATGTCAATTTGCCGGAGGAACTGAGGGAGCCTGAACAGCACTCACAATCTGCCGAGGAAAGTAAGCTCACCATGGGCAGCAAAGTCCCGCTGGCTGATGAACTGAGTCTGGCTCAGAGCAGTCCCACCGGTGGCAGCCAATCTGCCTGTGAACAGACGAGTGACTTTGTGTCAGAGTACAGGAAGTTTATCAACGTGGCTGGAGCGGACAGGACGTGGAAGGGCCAGCTGTCAAAGGACAGTCAGCTGGAGTCGTCCGAAGACGTAATGAGCTCAATCCAGTGTGACAGCGAAGAGTCAGTGACGGGCTGCAGTTTTACTGCCCAGAAGGATGTCAAAAGAGAACAAATGGAGATGGACCCCCAGTCTCCATCACTGATGCTGCAAAGTCCAGAGTCAGAAGTTGATGAGGACGTGGAGAATAAAGTCCCTGAGAATGAGAATATTGAGGAAGAGAGAACAACAGACGTTGGTGGTACGCACTGTGTTCATTTTAAGAACTTAAAAAAAATTGTCACTCAATTTTGTTTTTAACGTTAACCCTTGTATGCTATTTACTTGAGATTTAATTATGATATATATTATAATCTCTAGATATATAAAGTAGACTGTGTGTGTGTTCAACCAATCATGTTAGTTAATTTAAAGACACGTGATCTTATTGTCTCATATTATACTTTTGCGATTTCACTTCATACATGTGTCTTCGCTAGCTGGGTGGTTAATGTATCAGACTGCCATGCGGGCGACCCGGGTTTGATTTTCTAGTTAGGCTTTACCTCTTTTTCTACAATTTTTTAAAATTTCAATTAATATTGTTTTAAAAAAAGATTGTAAATCTACGAGCAACACCGGGCAATTTATATTTTTGTTAAATAAAAAGACTTGCCTATTTTTTACCCAATTACAATATTATTTTAAATTACTTTCCTAAAAGTCTTCAGTAAAAAATTATTTTTTTTTAATTATTACATTTATAACTTTCTGCTCAGTGTAGGTTATACATTTTTATCTGTAGCCTATACAGGCATGTTTTATTTTCACCCGAGCAACCACAGGCAATTCATCATGTTACAGCATGGATTTATCATTGAGTCAGGTTTTCTGTCAGTTGTTACAAATGCCCCAACCTGACCCGAATATATTTATTGTGATTAAAAGTGACAAAAAACTGAATACAATAGCTATAATGACTTGATTAATAATTTACTGATAATTGAACTAGTGTTTCACCAACTGTGCATTTTTTAACTTGCCGATTTCCTCTTAGAAAAAAAATGTTGACAACTACTTTGAGTGTAGAAATAGTATTGCATTTCATTTTAATCCTTTCAGTACCAACCCAAGTTTTTGCAATAATTACCATTTATGCATTATTTTCCACTGAGCTATGCCATATAGTTTACAACAATTACTGCAAAAAAAAAATTTGAAGAAAAAAAAAGCACAAAAACAAAACCAACGCTTATCCTCTATCAAATAGAAATTCTTAGAGAGACTGGTCAAATGTTACATCCTTATATCTGTGTTTAAAGTAGATATTCAAGTAATATTGTATAAGGGACAGATAGACACCAATTAGTGAAAAATACAATTGCCTGGGGCTTACTGCAATAAAATCACCCTCATATCTATCTTTTATATTACAGATGCTCCTTCTATAAAATAGATTATTGCGTCTTACACTCCTTCCAAACAAATCGGGAACTGTGTGCGCTAACTGTTTTAAGTTATATGGCAGATTTTTTAAAATTTCTATTTTAAGGGACACTAGTGAAAGCTGATGCATCCAGAGAGGAAAAAATTGAGGCTCTGATCAAAAGACTTGGTTACAGAAATATGACAATGCAAATTTTTAATAAGATGAGAGAAACTTTTGGTACAGAGGAGTGTGAGTTTTGTGGCCGTTTGTTCTACAGTAAAGTGGACTACGAGCCTCATCTACGAACACACACAGGTATATCTTATTGTTATAACTAATGCACATGGAACACACACAGGTATATCTTAATATCATAACTATTGCACACAGAACACATGCATGTATATATTATTTTTATAACAAATTCACATGAAACTCATGATTCTACATTTTTCAAAAGGGAAAACACACATTGGCGTATCTTACTGCTATACAATATTTACAGGACTTTTCTATGGCTAAGATTCTTTGAAATTTATATTTGCTGAATTTTAGTGGGTTTTTTTAATACTTGCAAAAAATGATATTTTGGATAAAAAGAAAAGGACAGGTTGTTTTTTTTAAATTTTACTGTTGGTTATACCACAAATGCCCATTATTTCTACACAAAAAGAATAATTTAAATCTGAGTTTTAAAACATAATATTCACTATTCAGGTGACAAACCATTTGCCTGCAGCAGCTGTAGTTTTCGTGGTACTACTAAAGATCAGCTAAAGAAGCATTCAGAGAAAGAACATGAAAAAGTGGCTTTTCAGTGTAAAGAATGTGATTTCTTGGCCCCAACACGCACTCGGCTCTGGAATCATCAGTTGAAGCATCTGGGGATCAGCGGCCTGTCATGCCCACAGTGCCCGCATAAATTTGAAGGGTGAGTACACTTTCTATGGAGGCAAAGATGTTATGTTTGCAGCCTGCATTTACAATTTATGATTCTTTGTTCCTGTTGATATCTCTCTAGGATGAAACAACTCAGGGCTCACATTCTAAACACACACAAAGAGATGGACAGGGAAACAGTGGAAAAACTGACTGGATATCGTCACAAACCTTTTGGAAAAATGGGTAACAGAACGATATCATTAAGTCCGGATAAAATGTTATTACATTGGCTTTTTGAATGAGCAGCAGTTTATAAATGTATAGCATCGATACAAATTAGAGTAGTTTGTTTCTCAAGAAGAAACTTTTTTTTATGGAGAGATTTTATTTAAAACTCATTGTCAATTCAGGAAAACATGTATCTTATATTTTGACTTCTGTTAACTTATTACTCTGTGTCCGCAGGGAGAAGATCATTCAAGTGTCCCCACTGTCCCCGAGTATTTATTAGAGCCAATTCTGAACTGCAGAAACACATTTGGATACATGAAGGCATCAAGCCATTCTCTTGTCCTCTTTGTCCATATGCCTGCCGCTCAAAGAACAACCTACAGGTAAAAAAAAAATTTTACTAAAGTCTTGATTGCCACAATTGCTTAGACATAACAAATTTATAAAAAAAAATGGACTAAATTATCTTTTAAGTTGAAAGAAAAATTCAGTAGATAAACAGAAATTGACCTTTTTGCAGTGTCATGGTGAACTCAAATATCAACACTGATGTCCCCTGGTTTAATCCATAATGTTATGCTAGTTGCAAAGCTTACGCTTATATTTAACATCCAAACAGGCATAATTGAAATGTTATTAATTCATTTTAATGTGGCATATTTTCAAAGAACATTTTCAGTTGATTCTGTTCACTTTGTTGCTTACTTTGTTGTTTACAACGGCTTAAAACTAAATCAGTGACTGATACAGAAAGCTGCTTTTTTTTTTATATAGGCTAGCTTTTTCTTTTTTTTTATAAATATATTGAGGGACTAAAAAAAATTATTAATATAGTTAAGAAAGAAGTTAATGTATGAAACTTAAATTGGTGCACAACTATTAGATACTTTGTTTGGGTTTCACCAGGCTCACATGTTAAGGCACTCTGCTGAAAAACCTTTCTCCTGTTCAGAGTGTGGCAAGGACTACAAATCAAAGACTGCACTCAGATGGCATGTCCGGTCCCATAAATCTGGCAAACTATTCAAATGTGACAAGTGAGATTATTTGTACTTAAAGAATTTCTTCACGTACTGTTTTTTTAAATCGTTCCTTTTTCATTATTTCCATTTGTTATTATTTTTTTGTACATGAGTTAATGACAATATCTCACTTGATGAAGATTTTACACACCAAATGCTTCATTTTGAGTTATGAGATCATTTTTTTTTTCACACATAATCTTAAGCAGCCATTTTCTGATTGGTCCATTTTATTGAAATGGGGCACGGTGGCAGACTGGCGATCCGAAGGTTCTGGGTTCAAATCCTGGTGCAGGCTAGATTTTTTTTTCCTGATAGGTACCTGACACTAGTTGGGGTAAAGTAAAAGCGGTGGGGCATTGTGCTGGCCACACATTCCCTCGTATGCCATGGCCACAGAAACTGGTTAACGCTGCTTCACCAGCTCTATGATCAGTTTGGTCCGAAGGGTACTTTACTTAACATTTTATTGATACATCCCATTCACTTTTTACTTCTTCTCTATAATTTGTATTTTATTAAAAATAGTTTGCATGTATGCAATAAAACATCTACTTAATATGAATGTCTACTCATTTTATTTTTTTAATTTTTTTTAAAAACTATTTAGAATATAGAAGTGTTGTAACTTTTGTTTTGCTAATTTACCTAATCATTATAAATAAATTTAAATAATGCCAATGATGTGCAGGTGTCCTTATGAGGCAACCCAAAAGAGCCACCTAAAGCGTCATATGGAAACTCATGATGTCTTGAAACGATTCATCTGCAAGCATTGTGACTTCTCTGCCAACACTTTGGGATACATGAAAATTCATTATGCTAAAAATCACAAGGTAGTGTCATTTCTGAATACACAAATCAAACTAATACAATAGTAATACATTAACTTCTAACATACAAGAACTAAAAAAAAAATATTAGCACATCAGGTTTTTTCTTTCTTAAATGAAAGATGCAAGACTTGACTCAGACCCTGGATAAGTGTGGGACGCAATAATCTTCTTTATAGAAGGAGCGTCTGCAATAAACAAGTTAAGCCATGACATCAAGACATGACCTTTTTAAAAATAGTGTCATGGTGATAAAATCCATAAAAAAAATCACATTCACTTGAATGATCAATAGACATTTGAAAATAAAAATACACTGTAACTGAACCTGGTACAAGATGAGAACTGTGGCTAAAACAATTCACTGCATCTGCTGGTTCTAGAACTAGAACAATTAAAACTGTGCTTTAACACCACTTCACAACATAACTCTGTGGACAGCAACACGGGCTCTCTATATTTATTGCCAGAAGAATGATTTCAAGAATTATGTTATTTCCCGCAGAAAAAAAAGGACATTTCAAAACCACTTCCACCAAGTCTAGAAACTGCAAGAAAAGAAAGTGGTGTTGATACTCAACAAACGTCACTGTTCGTGTCAATGAGTTGTTATCACGAGCGCTTAACCGGCAGCAGTGTAACCTCTCACAGATTTAATAGTCTTCTAGAGCGCACTGAGCATGCTAAAATAGCATGGATAGAAGCGCAAATTACCATTACCATTAATTAAAATTAATCTTGATACCAACAAGGATATAAGTGTTCAATGAATATAAATAAGACTGACAATAAAAAATTAATTTAATCGTGCATCTTTTAACACAGTTATTAATATAAATAAAAACATTGCTCCGATCTGGGATTTTTTCTTTAGACTCAGAGATTAATAGTACTAACTCTAACAATGTTTGTGCACTTTATTGAAATTTGGGGGCAGAATAGGTGTGGGTTGATAGGTTGACTTTATTTATCTTCTCTCAGGGGAAAGAATTTGTCCATGATGAAATAGTTGACCCTGCCACCGCCATGTCACCCGAGAAGAGAGTGTACAAGTGCCTGAGCTGCGGGTATCTCTTCGGCAACCTGTCAGACCTGAAGCGCCACCTGAAGATTAGACACCACGTTCAAATGCAGGACATTGCTGGCATGGAGCAAATGCAGATTTCTGAGGTGGAGGTAAATACATAAATTTTTTTAAAGGTCAGGGTCACACAACCAACCTATAGTCTTTGGAAGTTGATTCTATAAATAGAACAAACCATGCATTCAATTGTCAGTTAGTGATTTAAAGATACTTTCACCTTTTAAGCAAAAAGGGGGAACTGGCCAGAGATAAGATTTTCTTTCTTAAAGAGAGTTATGTTTTCATGCATTAGAGAAGTTTTAAATATTTTCTTCTGTCTAGATTGTTCAGTGTGAGGAGGAGTTCTCTGATGGTCAGTCTTATGTAGTATCCAAACACCACCAGCAACCTCAGGGTGATCATTTGCTTTCTGTAGTACAAAGAAACACAAAACTTACTATGTCAATTCATTACCTTCACTAAATACTATATTCAATCACTACATTCACTATATTCAATCACTACTTTCACTATATTCAATCACTACTTTCACTATATTCAATCACTACTTTCACTATATTCAATCACTACTTTCACTATATTCAATCACTATATTCAATCACTACATTCACTATATTCAATCACTACTTCCACTATATTCAATCACTACTTTCACTATATTCAATCACTACATTCACTATATTCAATCACTACTTTCACTATATTCAATCACTACTTTCACTATATTCAATCACTACATTCGCTATATACTATATTCAATCACTACCTCCACTTTATTCAATCACTACTTTCACTTACTACCCTTACTCACTTCCTTCACTACATTCCTTCACTACCTTATATTCAATCACTACCTTACCGTCCCTTTTTCACTATATTAATCTTGAACTTTACTATATTCAATCTTTACTTTTGCTACATTCAGTCACTACCTTAACTATATTTTTTCATTTACTATATTTAATCTTTACCTTCACTATATTTATTCAATCTGAGTTTTAAAATGTTGTATTTTCTATGAACACTATGTTTATCCTTACAGCTGAGTTACAACTTCAAATTCCCAATGAAGATGGCAGTTTGTCAGTGTCAGCAGCTAATCTTCTACAGCTGATTGGAATGTCTCAGGTACAAAAAATGTCACTAAAGTTTTGCTTACAATTTGTTTACTTAAAAAAAAATATAAATTTGTCTTCTGTTTCATTCAAAGATATTAAAATACTTTGTGTAAACAAAATACCTTGACCTTTTATTCAGGGCGGTGAAACGAATGTGCGGGTAGTGAACGAGAATGGAGAACCCTTGGATATTAGCGTCCAGCAGGAAGGCCACTTAGTTTTTGCTAGTGGAAATAACGAAACATCACCTGGGAGCCAATTTGTTATTCATTACTATAACCCTGAACAGATGGTTAGTATTTAATCCTTGACCTTTATTCTAACAATGTCAACTATCCAGTATTATGTTTGTTCTAATTTGTAATTTCCTGCATCAGTTTTCCATGTTAGTAATGAGTTATGTTTTCCTTTATTTTTTTTTAATTGCCTGAACGTCATTATTTGTTTCCTCCAAGGCCTCAAATGCCTGTGATACCTCTTCCAATTCAAGAATTTGCATGCTGCCTGCAGGCGGTCAAGAAGAGTCCCAGGTGAGCTTATCTGAAGGGTCGTCTCATGGCGGCCAATTTATTTCCGCTGGAGCAGTTGACTCACAGGTGATGACCGCAGACGGAGAACTGCAACCGGTCAGTGTTCACGCCCAGGGCGCCTCTGATCACCTGATCGCAAACAATGGTGAAGGCCTTCTGGTCACCCAAACCGGTCAGTTCGTGCATGCTGAACACGACAGCTATAGCAGTCAGTTAATGGCAGACCAAAAAGGACAGGCACTGACCATTGAAGAAAGTAGCCTTGTAATGGAGCAAGATCAACTTTCTGGACTAGATATTGTTGAAGCTTCTGTTCATTGAATTGCTCAAGCATTTTGTCAACCCTTTCAAAGGTTTGCTGTTTGTATTTATTAAATATGTATTCTATAATATTCTTAATTGTATTTTTTTCTATTCTTTTGTTATGAGAATAAATATTTATTCAAACTATTTCTACATTTTGTTTATTGAGTTGTTGTTTTTATTTTGTAACCATGTCCAGTACTTATTAAGATTATATGAAAATATTGAATGTCACCTAAAAAACTAGTATGTGTAGTTTAAACTACAAGAATTGATAAGAGGGGTAAATGATATTGTATTTAATGAAACCTTTTCAAGATGTTTTTGTCTTCAGGCTAGTGAAGCAGAATTCATTTCTTTTTTACCAGTTGACTTACTGCACCCTCTCAAATCAAAATGTGCAGAAGAAATAAATAAAAGTAAAATATCACAGTTGTCTAAGAAACGTAAAATATTAAGTACCGGTAGCTTGTGTAGTGTGCCAGATAAATAAAAGGGTAAAATGTAAAATATTAAGTACCGGTAGCTTACAAGTGTAGTGTGTCAGATAAATAAAAGGGTAAAATGTTAAATATTAAGTACTGGTAGCTTACAAGTGTAGTGTGTCAGATAAATAAAAGGGTAAAATGTAAAATATTAAGTACCGGTAGCTTGTGTAGTGTGCCAGATAAATAAAAGGGTAAAATGTTAAATATTAAGTACCGGTAGTTTGTGTAGTGTGTCAGATAAATAAAAGGGTAAAATGTTAAATATTAAGTACTGGTAGTTTGTGTAGTGTGTCAGATAAATAAAAGGGTAAAATGTAAAAGTAAAATAAGTAATAATTACAGTTTAGTCTGAAGTCTGCGCTTGTACATTTAAAATATTTTGTAAAGTTTTCTTAATTATTAAGAAACTACTGAAATAGTAAAAAAAATAAACATTTGATAAATGGAATTAATTTATTCTGGTATCCTGTTTATAAACTGTGCACTAATATGTGAATTTTCTTGATGTATGGTGGTTGAGCGGCAGCCCATTTGGCTGGCACACAGAAGGTCCTAGGTTCAATCTTGTTGAAGGCAAGGATTTGTTCGTAGGTCTATGGGGGTGTCCCTTAGTCTACCCAGCTCTGATGGGTACCTGACATAATTGGGGCAAAGTAAAAGTGGCTGGGCATAGTAATGGTCACGCAATCCCCTAGTAGGCTGTGGCCATGGAACGCTGCTTCACAGGCCTATATGGATCAATTTGGTCCGATGGATTACTTTACTTTTGTACTGTAATAAAATGTGTTGAATTTTAAAAATCAATAAACTGCGAAAATCTGGATTACTTTTGTCTAAGATAAGCTAAATACACAACATTTAAAAAAACAACCTTAATATCTACGGGTAGAAGGAAAGTCAAAACATTGCTTTAAAATTAAAGGTATTTATTAACCAATAATTTGATGGTACATGTGTCAAAAAAGGACAATTCATTCACAATGCAACTGCCTAAAAAAGAGTACCCGGTACTATATTAAAAATATTATATATACACATAAAAGATGACATTTGTATTTTAGGCTGCCATGACTTGCACATCGCAATATTAAATAATAAAGGTGTTAAGAATTGAAGCAAATAGAATTATGATTTCACTAATTGAATATCACAAGTTGCACTAGTATTATAAAATATATTAATTTTTTATTCTTACTGTTTTATAATAATCTTTATATAAATATAGTCTATACTATAAAAAAACAAATAGTTGGCTGGCTTTTTTATTCCCTTGAAAAAAAACACACATAGTGCATTGAACTAGTACTTGTAGAATACAAATATTTGGACTATTCCCAACAAAAGCCTTTAGTTATTTACAAATAATTCTACTTGGGAATAATCAACAAACTTAATATATTGTACAAAGGTCTAAAGAAAACAAGTTCTATCAAGAGTCTTTCCTTGGACGATTTTCTCTTCTGCTTCTCAACTCCTCTTTTTTACTGGGATCTTTTTGCTTTCCGTCCCCATCTGGAAAGATTAGCTCCCTTACAAAACGTATCTTTGAAAAAAATAGGTGCCACATTATTATCCAGGCTGTGAAGAAATAGAAAATAAAACAAATCATGTTAGGGACATTGGAACAAAAGAGGAACTCGCTCCATATATTTCCTTAATAACCATGAGTGTCCATGAGACAATCTTGCTATCTCTTTTCCTTTTTAAATTTGTTACAGATGTATTAAGTTTTATATAATATTGGTGTTTCAAAAATGACATAGATTTGAAAATTTTGCAAAAGTCTTGAAAAGTTTTTCAAGAATTTGAGGGTTCCAGCTGCTTTAACTTAGACTGTCTTAGTCTCTTAGACCTTTAGCCTGGAACTGGAACACTCGTCACTCGTTACACTGACTTGACTTAGCCTAAGTCTTAGGCCTACTCTGACGTAGTGACATTGCAAACAAAATAAAAACATTCCAATCTAATTCTAATATTATCTTATACATTAATGATGTCTTAATCTATTCGATTTTATATGAATATTTTTTTTACTATTTAAAATTGATTTGTGCATAAAATTTTAATCTAAGTCTAGTCTAAGCTCAATAATTAAAAATAATAATTTAAAAAAGCTTACCGATAATTATTAGAAAGAGTGTAAAAGCAATAGAAAATATAACAGTTAGTGACTCCTTTATAATATTTTCTAAAGCCATTTCATTATCTAACAGTAGTTTTACAGGATTGGGCGATGTGCAAAGACATTAGTCTACATATATTTACTTTATTCACCATAAGATGATAAATTGATAATTAATAATAGACGTTTGGCCGTTTGGCCTAAATTTGTATTTAGGGATGTTACAGTGTTTTTGTTGATGTTGACTCCGAGTTTTTTAAAACCCTACCCACAAACTGCCAAAGTGTATTGCTGAATTAATTTTAACGAATTTGTATCAGTCATATATATAGTTTTATATTTATCTTTAATTTCTTTGTGTTTCAATGAGTATTTCATATTTTAGATCACGGTTTACATCTTAATTTTAATTGACCTAATATTTTTAAAGATGTTTATATACATATATTTGTCTGGTCATCAACTGTAACAATCTGGCTATATTTGTTGAATGTCAAGATGGCAGCCCACATGACTTATTGCAGATACGGTCTCTTTTATAGATCTGCCTCCATTTTTAAACATAATCTTTTACAAAAAGGGCTAGCAAACAATTGCGTAAGTTTTATGAATTATGACTTCATTTTCGTTCATTGCAATAATTATGTTTTGGTAAATATTTTAATTGTATTCAGTATTCACCAATGACCGCTGACTGTCACTGAGACTCACTGTGTTACTGTTGACTGTTGTCAGTGTTGTGTTGACTGCTACGACTACTACGAGTGAGTTAGAGGACTAGTGACTAGTGTTACTCACTAGGCTTACTCACACTCACTGTTAGTGTACTCACTTTGAGTTTACACTTTTTACTTTTTACTAAATGTAAAGATATTTAATATTAGGCTGCCGCTAATCGGACCCGGGTCCCTTTAGCATGAAATGGCTACTATTCGGACCCGGCTTCAGTCAGAATTCCTAAAAACTCATAGAAAACATCAATAAAGAGGGAAACAAACACAAATATAGTTGTTTTACCATATATATTATAAGAAGTAGCACAGAAAACACCAAATCTATCCCTATCCTTTATAACCTAACCGATACTAACTATTACCAAAAATACTATAAAGCCATCCCTAACCTATATAAACTAACCGATACGAACTATTTATCACTAAGTCTATCGGGTCAGAATAGCCACTTCGTTAAAATTAGTTAGTGCTGATTAAAAACTTAAATTAAATACATGATTAGGCTAGGTCGCTAGGTAAAGTAAGCCTAAGGCCGGGCTAATAAATTTAGTAATAAATGATAAAAGTTTATTCACTACAATACTCTAAATGGCTTTCAAAAAATCTTAAAATTAACAGTACAGAGACACTTAACTTGACTTAAGTTAATGAGATGAGATGACTTTTCTAATGATAATCTTGGATCAAAAAACTAAAGAAAAAAAAAATTAAAACAAATTCAGAAAAAAGAGCTCCAAGGGCAAGGCTCATTACTAGTGAATATTCACAACTGACAAGAGTAACACTTACTAACACCCAGTGCTTTTTTTGTGACGGTACGCAACCGGTACGGCGTACCGGCACCTTTTTCAATGTGGGGAAAAAATTATTACTTTTCTTGTATTTTAACGTTTATTATTAATTTATTATAGGCCTATTATTAATTTCTTAAAATTGCACGCAATAAGAATTAAAATATAAAATGTGAAACTGCTTTAAAAGTTAGGCAATCCATCCCTGAGTACCGGCACCTATTTTTTGTACAAAAAAAGCACTGCTAACACCAATATTAAAAAAACAAAACCTAGAAACACCAGAGGACAGAAGGGCAAAGCAAAGAGTGAAGTAGTAATAATAGGCATTAAATTGTAACTTAGAAATACAATAAAAAAATAATCATTACAATGCTCAGATAAACATAAGAACAAAAGCACTTTTTGTATCCAATATGCAAGAACAAATGCATTTAATTTAAGTACTCTTTCTTCTCTTGTGGCATCCGGGCATGGAATGAGTTGTCTGAACAAACCAGGAAAACATATAGCTTATCAAAACTTTGGATACCGGTAATCAAACTACGGAACTAGACTCAAACCACGGATAAGCGCAAAATGCAATGATCTTCTTTTTAAAAGGAGCATCTATAACGTAAAATAAGATAATAGGGTGCACTTGGGTTGCTTTGTTTCGGTGGGGCTGGTTGGACACGGTGTTGGTAATCAGGAGATTATGCATTGCATAATAGATGTCCATTGCTGCTGCACTTACCAGTGACATTTCTGTAGATGAAATAGATGCCGTGTAGTCAGTGCCAGTCAGCTTATCTGACTTAAGGGACTGTGGCATTTAGCTGTGACAGATCTTGGTAGATCTTATCCTTAGTGTCCTATGGGTTGGTCATTGTTGGTGCACAGGCAAACTGTTAAATGTGTCTTCCCAGACTGAAGAAACCTCGGCATCCTCAGTTAGTCATTGATTCCTTTTGGTAGGCTGGATAGCTTGTTCACTAGACTTGACTGCACAGCAATATCACTCCAACTTCAGTGATCTGCCAATCGGGTCTCACCTAGTGCCTTCTAATTTAACTTTCTTGAAGATGTGACATTGCTGGAATGTGAGGAGATAGGAGGGACTTTAACTTATCATATGGATTGCTAAAAAAAAAAGGAATTTTCCTGAATGGCATTATAGCGGGGATTAAGTTGTTTAACCTAGTTTGGAAAAAAAAACTTAACATCACTTTAAACTGATCCAAATGTTCTTGTTACAGTAGGTTGTCACAATAATCTTCTGTATAAAAGAAGTGTCCATAACATTTTAGATAAGATGTAAGAAGGGCAAAAATGTCTCTCTACGATTGAGACAGAGAAAAGAGCATACATTGATGTCACTACCATTTGGAGGTCTCTGTTGCTGGTGGAGAATGTACCTTATCAGCCCATCTTATTTTACAGAAATCCTTGCGTAATATAATCTTTATGATTTATGTCTGAAGGTTGCTCGCAATTGTCAAGCGCACAATTGAAAACTCTTTAAATGTTGGGTTTGAAAAAATGCCACAAGAGGCAACCAATGCCCCCCAAAAAACATCAACAACAAATTCCTATCAAAATTTCTATCTTATGACTGATATATCTTTATACTTTATGCTGTTACATCATTTCTTTCTTTTATATTATAGAATGTTACTTGTTATGGAAAAATAGTCAAAGAATCATTTCACACGAACAAGTCTGTGAAAAACAGGCGGTACATATCAAGTAATGTATTATTTAATCAACATAAAAGTTCTCCATTGGCCGCTGCAAGTTTTTTAAGATTTAATAGCACTTCCAGTGTTAACCAAGTAAGTGGATGCTCTTTATTTTAATTCATCAATAAAACATATTTAACATTAGAGAATAGAATAAAATAAAAAATGTGCAAATCTTAATGAATATAATTAATGATGAGATTTGAAATCATAGGCAGGCTCAATTTCATTTAATGAGATTGTTTTTAAAAATCTGTATTTTAAGGTGACAGACACATCAAACCTCATTACTCCACCAGCAGATTACATACCGCCGCCGCCTCCAATACCTGATACGTCTGCAGTGTCTGATATAGTTCAGACGTTGAATGCCCTTGGAGAGCCCTCTCTCGAGTCAATGGGGCTTGGTGGTTACTTGCCACCTGGTTTAGTTCAACAAGCCTTAGAATATTTGCATGCTGGCCTAGGGCTCCCTTGGTGGGGCTCTATCGTAATTGGTAAGTTTAAACATATCTTTTTAGTGTTGTGCCCTTGTATGGTTTGGCCAATGAAATGAACTTAATAAACCACTTGACCAAAAAAATTGTATCTATCCAATAGAGTGATTTGAAAAAAAAACAAGGGGCTTTACCCAGTCTTGTTAAAATATTGAACAATCTAAGGGCAATACATGGAAATAAATAATGAATTTTATATGAATGAACTTTAAAAAGACTTTATCATTTATTAGATGTATGATAGTTTAGTCAACAAACAGTGTGTGTATATAATTAAATATCTATCCTAATGTATGTTGTTGTTTTTCAGGCACAATTGTTATAAGGACGTTAATGTTTCCAATTGTGATAAAAGCTCAGAAATCATCTATAAATATGATGAATCACATGCCCACAGTGCAAAAATTACAATTAAAATTTACTCAAGCAAGGCAAAGAGGAAACATGCTTGAGGGTAAGGTATAAATGATTCAGAATTTAAGATTGTCAAATGTGTCAAGCCTAATATATAGCATATATAGCGAGTGCAGACCTGCCAAGTACTACGAATTTTTCGTAGTTTATACGAAAAACAAGGTCCAAATACGAAATTACGAAATGGGCAGAAAAACTACGAATTTTCTGCAATTTTCGATAAAAAGCAAAAAACTACGATTTTTTTCTGATTTTCTAAGAAAAATACAAATTTTGTATATATAAAAATGCGAATGGGACACATGCCGACGCTCTCTGAGTTAAAATTACGATTTCCGGCCGGAAGTTGCATTTAATAAATATTTGTGTCCCTCACTGATCTATATAAAAAAAAGTTCACATGCTTTAAAACTGGGATTATTCTTGGCTACTGTATTGTTTCTATCAACAAATGAATAAATTTAATAGCATTATCTTTCGTTCCAACGGCTAGGCAAGAGAGTAGGGTTAATGAAGCCATGAAACCTAATGCGCTAATCATGCTAATGTTTACTAATGACTATACTAAGGCTAAGACAAGGCGGATAAGCCCAAGTCCGGCCAAGGGTTTCTTTCAAATTCTTGGCTAGCATTCGTCTCTAATTAAAATTTAATTGAAATGGATTCTAATTCCAAAGTTCTAGTAACTCATTTAATTTACAATTGAATTAAAATAGGCCCCTATGGGCCTATTATATGTTATATTAAATAGTGTATACTTTATGAAGCTTCTTAGGCTTCTTTGAAATGCATATGACTCATGAGTGAAATAAATACACCGTGTAAAACGTGTAAAAATGCTTACAAATATTACTACTAATTGACTACTGATTTGGGGGTCTAATGAATACGAATTTGGGGGTCAAAATACGAATTTTGGGATGGCTCACTACTAATTTTGAAGTTTTCAACTTGGCAGGTCTGCGAGTGGCATTCGGGCATGGAATGGGTTGCCTGGACAAGCCAGAAAAACCAGTAACTTAACATTATTTAAAACATTAATAAAAATGCAAGACTAGACTCGGAACACGGATGAGCGTAGGACGCAATAATCTTCTTTATAGAAGGAGCGTCTGTAATGTATGAGATAAGATCTAGTTAGAACAAATAAAATATGTTTAAGGTCTTTTTCCATCCAATAACTTGTATTTAAATCGTATTTGTACATTTTCAACGTAAATAAATCCAGCATTAAGAAGGATTTTATGGTTTATTTCAAGAGAGAGCGAGAGTGTTGTGCTTATAATAGTTTAGTGTTTGTTTAGTAGACAGTTCACAAGCGATTCTTGAGAGCCCCAATTCCCTAGACAACTTTTACGGTTAAATTGATTTTATTTTCACCTGAGCCATTAATAAAAATATTCATAGATTATAGAATTGCATGTGTAACACAGCACAGCTTTAAGGGGGGAACTCAAATAACCCTGAGCTCACTCGGTATCAGGGGCCAGGAACTCGAGTTTCACAAATTATTATTAAAACTTGGGTTGGACTATTTAAAAGGAGGATTGGAGTGTTTAAGTTTTAATAATAATACTAACTTTCATAACAGCTGTTGCAAGTAACCATGACATTTCATTCTTCTAGCTATGCAACATGGTGGAGAGCTTGGTGATTACATGAAGAGAAACAATGTTAAACCATTGAGGCAGTTGTTAATGCCGATGTGTCAGGTAAGACAAATAGATTCTGTTGTTTTTCTCTGGGAGTCTTCCCCCCCTTCCCCCCTATAAATAGTCAATGCCATTGATTGGAGGTAGTTAGGTAATCAAGTAGTATAGTATATCTTTAGATAATGTTGATATGGGTAGCAAATGAAGCAGCATTCACCAGTTTCAGTGGTCGCTTAGATTGGAACCTGTAGACCATTACAATGACATGTCGATGCCATACAAGTCTGTTACTAGACCACTGTAAACAAGTCTAAATTATGAAAAGGGGAAGAGGTGGAGGGTTTAAAAGTGCTTTTTTTTACATTTTTAAACTTTGTAGTGTTAAACAAATTATTAGGTGGTTTCCTGATTTACCTTGTTTAACTGAGTAGCATTTCAAAGTATTTATTATTAGAGTAAATATTGTATTACCATTTGGATGATAAGATATATTTGCTTAAGGTGCCATCATGTAACTAGGTTGCAATGGCTTCAGTGTACTAGTACTAGGTATTGTAAACTAACATTCACACACTAGTTGTGGCACAAAATAAAGCTTTAATAGCAATTAATACTCAATATATTGCTTGGCCTGCTAATCTCTAGTCATAAAAAAATATTTTGGAATTGTTGTATATTGGTTTTCAAAGCATTAAACAATATTTTAAGTTATTCTAACACATTTTTCTCTTATAACTTTTTCTTTGGTAAAAGATGATTTTAAAGTTTTACCTTTTTTTTTTCACAGTTGCCCGTGTTTTTGTCTGTGTTTGTTGGTCTGCGTCGCATGGCCAATTTACCTGTAGAAAGTATGAAAACTGGAGGCTGTCTGTGGTTTACTGATCTCACTGTTAGTGAACCTTTTTATGGTCTTCCTTTAATGACAGCTGCAACTTTCTGGCTAACAATTGAGGTATGGTTTCACTGTTCTAATTTCTTGTGTTCTATTTTTAAAAAAGTGTTAGTTGATGAATCAGTAGATGAACTCAATACCCCGTGAGTTAGGGAATATGATTTATCAATAGTCACTTCCCTTTTGTCAGGCAGGTGCTGATGGAATGTCTGCCCAGTCACAGACCCATACCCTGAAGTGGTTTCTCCGTCTTTTGCCTCTGATTATGTTGCCATTTATCACTAATTTCCCAACGGTAAGTCTTGTTTTTATATTATAGACAGAACACTGCGAGTAAGAATTGAAACAATTTGATGAATTGCTTAGTACTTGATCATGGGTACCACTTTTCCGGATTGAATTGAAACAATTTGATGAATTGCTTAGTACTTGATCATGGGTACCACTTTTCCGGATTATCCAGGAAATTTGCATTAATTAGCCTAATTAATTTTGGTCTTCTGATTTGCAAATTTTTATTTTCTTTGTCTCCGGATTCGTGAGTAAAAAATAAATAATCCAAGGGTCCAAATTCACATTGTGAAACCTGGTTTAGTGAGAAACATATAAATATAAATGGCAAACCATACCTGGATACATGCAGTGTTACAGTATTAGGACCTATAAAAAATGTGTCGCACTTTGTGGTCCAAAAAAAAAGTGAGATATCTTTTTTTTAAAGAAAAATCTGCCCTATGCTTGTACTTGGACTTTTAGGCCTGTTACAAATATACAAAATCTGGTGTTGGTGGAAATCCTTTTCTTCTGACAAAATATATTAGTTTTTGAAAACCCATGTACTTGATTATTGATACATTATTTATGATTACACTTCCAGTAAGTATTGATACAGTTTTATGCAATGCTCAGTACTTGATACATTGTTTATGATTTGTTCACTCACAGGCCATGTTGGTGTATTGGTTTACATCCAACACATTTTCACTGGTTCAAGTCATGTTCTTAAAAATCCCAAAAGTGAGAGCTTTCTTCAACATCCCAGTAAAAGTTGTGCACCCAGAGATGAAAACAGAAAGTAAAGGTTTCTTAGAAGGCTTTAAAGAATGTAAGTTGTACCAAATGAATTCCATTGTGGTATGAATTAAATTGCTTTGAAATTTTTAAGTAGAGTATTTCTAATTATAATTATATTAATCAATTATAAGCAATTAACCATTTTGCCACTACAGTCCCCGCGCGTCGCCTCTACTGGCTGACAACTATAGTCGCCGCACGCCGCCGATTTCGGGTTGTTTCGTTGCCGACAGTAATGCTAGTTTTTAATTGCTTAATAAACTCTTTTTAAACTCTGACCTAGAAGAGCGATAGTGACGTTATTTTTACATGTTTGTTTGGTATTTTTAGCTCGATCGATAGGATTTGAGTGAATTTTTGAAAATAACGCATTTTTAACGCTAGTTCTACGAAAATTGAAGGTATTTTGGCAATATTTAGAGAAGCATTAGGCTAGGCTTGTGAGGAAAAGGCTGTATTATTTTGATAATGCTAATATAATAGTGATATTGAAAGCATTGTAGAAGTTGAATAGGCTTTGAATAGGATTATTTGAGTCCGATAAGATAAATTCAAAATTTCTTGACAAACTATCGGAACCTATTGATGTATACTCAGTGATTTTTATTATTTTCCTTTTTATTTATTAGTTAATTGTCATCTCTTCTGGTTTGACTTAAACTTTATATTTGAACTGTGAAGAATTTAATTCAGTTGCTTGGATAGTTCTTTTACAGTGAATTTTTTAATAATATTTTTTATCCGATTTTTTTTCAATAAACGGAGTTATGCAACTTGGCTTAGGAATGGGGGAGTTATAGGCAGGAAAATGCTTAGGGCTGAAATGGTTAAGATGCTAAGACTATGTCTGAGCAATAAGTAATAGAAATGTTTCATGTTTGTTAATAAGCGACACTTTTTCACTAAATGATATATTTTCCTAATATTTCAAGTTTTGTAGTTAGAACAGGATTTAACTGGGCCTTTATTATATATCAAATAACAAAACATACGTCAATACACATCCGTTCTGTAAGACTTTGTAGTCACCAGATGGTAAAAACTAAAGTTTTAGGAAAACAAATTAATTGTATTGATTGTAAAAACTTTGATGAAACTCATTTTATTCCTACTTTTTAATAACCCTACTAAAATTAACTCCATGTAGTGCATCATATTTTTTTTTTAAATAAAGCAAATCCGATGATTTTTGTCACATTAGTAGGAAAGGGGGTATGTCCTATTGAGTTGCAACAGTATCAAATGAGCTGATTTCAGCTTATTTATTTACAATCTTCCTAATGTAATGCTATTGAAAGTGATTTGATGATTCTTTGATTCCACCAGCATACAGTAACATGAAGGCCACACAGCAAGTCTTGGAGAGACAGAGGCTTGATGAGATCAATTTCCGTAAAGCAGCTCATGGTCCCATTACAAAGACATATTCGTTTGATCCCAAGAAAGTAATAACAAGCCAAGAAAAAACAAAAGACAGATCTTAGAAACGTCCAGAGACTAGTTCAAAAATAAAATGATTGTAAGCATTCTACATTACCGTGCAGAAGTTTGCACATTTATGTACACATTTTGAAGTATATTACTGTACTTGTAAATAAATTTTACCTTAAGAAAAAAAATTGCATTCATGTTGAATGTTTTCTAAGTAACTTATACATCACCTGTCCATAAATGTTAGCACACTTTTCTAAAGCAATAGGAACATAATACACAAACTTTAAAAAAAAATCTTCACAACTAACATGTTTTATAAGCAAGCAGGTTAAAGGCTTATTGCAGCTGTCATTGTTTTATTAAGCTAAATCAAATGATTGGACTATTTCTGTACACTAAATAAATTGCCATCAAAATTGTATGATAAATTTAAAAAATCTGTATATATTGTTCTGCATATTACCAGATGCATCATTTCCTTATTCATCAGCTTTGATTAGTCTACTAATCAATTCATGTAATTTTTTTTTTAACTTTCTAATGAAAAGTAAAGTAGCATTAATTTGATTCAAAGGGAAAACAATTTCTGACCTAAATAGTGGAGGAAAACCCTGTACTGGTTTTCTCAAAATATTAATTTACTTTATTATAAGACTGAAGCATTAGTTTACCAAATCTATTGAAATTTAAGTCTTTGCTACAACTTGTCCCATTTATACTTTGATATTATTCATTAAATTGTATAAAAAGTATGTTACCTTTTGGACCCAATTGATTATCGGAGCTGGTAAAGCAGCATTAACCAGTTTCTGTGGCCACTGCGTACTTAGAGATTGTGTGGCCTGTACAATAAAGCCCAGCCGCCTTTAATGTACCCCCTTCAAGTCTGGTACTGGTACCCATCAGAGCTGGGTAGACACTGAGATACCCTCCAGTCCCAAATCCTAGCCTTCACCAGGATTTGAGCCCAGAACCTGGAGAATAACAGTCGAATGCGCTTCCACTCTGCCACCATAAATTATCTTATTCTAAAAAGTTTGCATTTAAAAAGTACTCCATAAAAAAAAATCTTTAAGAGTATGCATGCATAAACTCAGAAACAAAAATGGGACAAAAATGTTATTCCATTTCTCTACAAATTATATATATATACACATTTCCATTGATGTTGAACTATTAACAATGATAAGAACAATCCCTGTAAACACCAATAATATGTCTGCCCTTTGCCATGGAATAGATAGGATTTCAAGGGTTAAAAACCTTCATTCCGATATTCCTAACTGGTTGTGAGATAAAATTGTAGATAATATTGGTTGGGATATACAAAACAAAAGTGTGGTAAACAGCAGCATTCAACCTAATCTATTCTTAGTAGTTCTAATCTATTCTTAGTAGTTATGATTAGAGTTCTGTGGTCCAGTGAAAAATTGTTCAGTATCAGAATTAGTATATGCAACTTTATATGTGTATAGGGAAAAGTCAAATTAAAATATCTATACTATGACAAATTAACTGCATTTTAAAATTAGTATACCAAAACAAGATTTAAAAAAAAGTATATTTGTTTATTAACATTATGAAGTTCAATTAAATGCATACATGGAAAATAGACACTGACATCAGAAATGATTAACATCATCAATGTAAGGATTGGTAATCACTTTTCATAAAACATCTATTCAAAGATGAGATCAGTGAAAATCAATGGATGACAGACTGGTTAACATCAAAGGTTGAAAAAGCTCCACATATTTCCTTCACAACTTGTGTACAAAAACTTAAGGTGGAGTTTAATATCTGTAGTAGTCAGGCTTGTAAGGACCGTTGGCAGGAACACCAAGATAGTCAGCTTGTTCTTTGGTCAGTGTTGTGAGTTTCACACCAAGGTGTTCTAAATGTGCTGCAGCCACTTCTTCATCCAGCTGAGAGTTTAGACAAAATACTTTTATAAAAGCTAACCTATTTTTAAAACAAAGCTTAACCTATAACACTAACAAATTATACTAAACCCAATAGCTATTTGAATACACTGTAGCTATTAATGTTTTGATTATAATAATTTAGTTTTTTTTAAATTCTTAATCAATGTGTTGAAATTCTGCACATCCTTTAGAACAGTTTTGAAGGACAAAAATCTCACAAGTATTGCAGATTAAATAACTATCAATGTCCACCTACTATATTTAGCACTAAATAAAACCTTCCCTAATTTTCATACTGCTGTTTTCTTTTTCCCTTAATTTAATGAATTTAATGTGACTAGGATAGCAGTTTTAAAATGTAGTGAAAGTGTGACATCTAGCTTTAAGTCGGATAGTTGGCGGGTATGACAGAACAACCCCATTGGTTGAAAACAATTCTTTACCTTTTTAGGTAGCATGTGTACACCAAGTTTGTATTCAGATGTTTTGGTCCAGAGTTCAATTTGAGCAAGGACTTGGTTGGTGAAGGAGTTGCTCATCACAAAGCTTGGGTGCCCATGAGCACATCCCAAGTTGACCAGACGCCCCTCTGCAAGGAGAATTAAGTGGCGCCCATTTTTCAGAGTGTAGCGATCAACCTAGCAAAAGAACAAGAATAAAAAACTGAATGTGAACTAGAAAACGCTAAAGTTAATGCCAATAACATAGAACCAATAGAAAAAAGTTAAACAAACCTGAGGCTTGATTTGTTCTTTCTTTGTGTTGTTTGCGTTGAGCCAGGCCACATCAATTTCACAATCAAAGTGACCAATGTTGCAAACAATTGTATCCTCCAGCATTTGCTCAAAATGTTCAGGTCTTAAAATTCCTTTGCATCCGGTGCTTGTAACAAATATTCTTGCTTCTTTAACAATTTCTTCAATTGTGGAAACCTAGAAGTGGTACAAGTCAATCACTTTGTGTTTATATGAAATCATAAATTAAATTTTTCAAAATTGTTGCTCAACCAACTTAAATTTGATCAAGATTTCAACAGCAATCTAAAATTTTCATGTATCTTTTTTTTATAGGCAGAAATGGCTATGAAAGAGATTACTGGTTTTATTTAGACTTAGACTATGGGAAATTTGACTATCAAATTTGAAAGTGATTTTCTGGTTTCTTAGACGGTACTCTTTTTACACAATTTTATTGATTTTTAAAGAATCTAGATTTGCACCAACAAAGACTCTAGATGCTAAGTAATACTAATTGGACTTTAATTGTATTGGACTTAATTTTTAAAGCAAAAACAATGATTTCATTGAAGTCTATTTCAGTCAGCATTGAAACAAACATTTGTGCAATGAGTATATTTCAACCAAGCCCTCACCTCATAGCCTTCCATGGCCGCCTGCAATGCATTGATTGGATCAATTTCTGTGATGATCACTCTAGCACCAAAGGCTTTCAAGGCCTGTGCACATCCTTTGCCCACATCACCATAACCAGCCACGCAAGCAACTTTCCCAGCCAACATGACATCTGTGGCACGCTTGATTCCGTCAACGAGGGATTCACGGCAGCCATACAAGTTGTCAAATTTACTCTGAGAACCACACAATCATTTTTTTTTAATACATGTATTTATATACTATATAGACACACCGGTATATTTTCACAAAATACAGGACAGATCTACAAAACAAGCTCATAAAATTGCTAGTTCATGTTCAAAATCATTTAATACAGCACACAAACATCATTGGATTAATTCACTTATTCATTAAATCAGTTCCCAAATCACTATAGTCATTATACCTTCAATTTCAGATTAATTGACATAAATTGTACAACAATTGTAGAAAAGTAGAACTTCTTACATATCAAATAAATATGAAACTTTTCCATAAATTCAATAAAAACTGCACATGTTAAAGCAAATGTATTTAATAAATTATGATTAAAGAAAAAAAAATTTTTTTTGATAAATTCAATGGCAAAAAGAAAAAGTTATATTTAGTTTTTTCTTTTTTTTCATTGTGCAAACATTTCTTTTTTGTTTTATTTTTTGGTCATTTTTCCCATAAAATTAAAATGGAAGCAAATCCATTCTACTTGTCATGTCCTGTTAAAAATTGTCAATCAAATTATTGAGGTCCAAACTATCCATTTTTATTATGACTGTAGAGCTAGCGATGAAGCTAGGATGAAATGATTCCGGGCGTAGCAGGGGTATAGGTGAATTAGTGGTTAAAATGTTGGCATGTTCAGTTTGTGTCAATTCTCTGACTCTGTAACAAGCTTGTCTAATGGGGAATTGTGTGAAAAGGGGTCATTTTTAGTTATTGAATGAAACAATTCCAGAAATGCAAAACATTAAGCATGTCTGTTGTTTTTTTTATGATTAGTATTCAATTCAGTAGGGAAAGTCAGAGAGAATTGTAGATTACCTTGGTTACTGAATCATTGACATTGATGGCTGGAACTTTCAAAAGACCTGCGCTAAACATTTTGTACAAATTGTGGACACCTGTAGTAGTTTCTTCAGATATTCCTTTTATATCTATATAAGTGAACAAAACCATTTTAGAAAGTGTTAGGAAAAACTGTTCAATCTACTAGGACAAAATATTCAATTAAACAGATTAGAAATGTAATCCCTGATCAATTGATCATATTCAATGCTAAGACATTTCTATATTAAATGTAAGTCTTACCTTCCAAATAATGTGGATACTTTTCATGAACAAGATTGGTCAAATCACCACCATCATCCAGAATCATATTCAAAGGTTTGCCATCAGAAAACACTAAAGTCTGAAATTTTGTTAAAAGTGTAACCTAAATATTTTTGTCTATATAGGAATTCAAACAATTCTGAAATATTATTTCTTATCAAACTGCAATAATTTACTTAAGAAAATATTATTGAAAATTCTTATTATAGGTCTATAAATTAGTAGATATTATATAGATTTTCAATGTTCGTCTATAACCATAAAATATATTTAAATTTATAGACATACACATTATTTTTATTTTCTTTTTTCTTTCTACAAAAATAGAAATGAGTAGCATCAATGAAAGACATGCATATTTCATACCATAAATTAATCAAAAGCTATTTAAAGCTATTTAACAAGCTAGTAAATCTGACCTGTTCAATACAAGCTAGTAAATCTGACCTGTTCAATGCACCAAATATACTCTTCATCAGTCTCTCCTTTCCAAGCATACACTGGAACTCCAGTCTTGGCAATAGCTGCGGCTGCATGATCTTGTGTGGAGAATATGTTACAGCTGGACCATTGGACCTGAAATGAGAAGTTAATACTTTTTCATAGAATGCACATTTTTATTGTCTGCAGCCCCACAAACCATTTGGCTCCCTTGGTTACCAACAAAAAACAAAATATATTGCATTGAGAATGTATCAAATCCTTAGCCATAAAACATAAACCTTGTCAATTTACTCTTTAAGTACTACAAAATTATGCCCAAATTAAAAGATTCCCTAAATCAGCCTAAATATATTGTCGAATATTGACCCAATCCAATAGACAGCTCACTCTCAGGGAGCTTATATTATATAAATAAATTATTGATCAAATATATGTAGGTCTATAAATAGCATAGAATTTCTTTTCCTATACATTTCATACACAATTTACAACCGGGAATAAAATTGAGATGTAGAAATAAATCTAGGATCTTTTCTTTAATTGGCTATGCATATATTATATATATATATATAGATAAATAGGGCCTATTGGCCTATATTATATATATAAAACTGAAATTGTAAGTATCCTACCTGAGCTCCCAATTCTGTGAGTGTTTCAATAAGAACGCCAGTTTGGACAGTCATGTGTAGACAACCTGCAATACGAGCACCTTGTAAAGGTTTGCTTTTGCCATATTTCTTCCTCATTGACATCAAACCTGGCATTTCATTTTCAGCTATCTCAAGACATTTACGTCCCCACTCAGCAAGGCTTATGTCAGCTGTAGAATCAATAGCAAAGACAATAGAATTCAAAATGATTTTCTTCAGAATTGGTCATAAATCCTAATTCATATTTAATACGTTGTTCTAATATTTGTAATATTAAGAATGTCAGAAAGATGCACACACAAACAATTTCTTGTTAGGCCAAACTTTTGCCTAAACATTACTTCATTAGGCTATGTCATTTCACAATAATTTTCAAATCATGTGGTTTGTAAAGTTTAGATCCAAATGAAAGCCCATAGCTACAACATAACTAACTAGCAATGATATAAAATATATCTGTAACATGTAAGATAAGAAAGATCTCACATTTATCTACTAAATAGTCACAAGAGACTTCAAGAAAAAAGACCAGGACCATGGCATTGTGACACTGTTTTTTAATAGCTTTGGCTTTCTTTTTCAGCTAGTGGCATTACCTACTAAGCCTACTAGTGTATGGTACAGGTAGGCCTACTATTAATATATGTATTGTAGGCCTATATGTTATTTATGACTAAGGCAAGGTATGTATTATAATGTATTATGTTAATACTTTGTCAATGTCAGACACTTGAGTTACAGACGTTCCTTTTGTACGGTTAATACTAACTAGTAGTAGTTAACTACTACTAAGCTTATCATCAAGATAGTCTTAGTCTTATCATATATTATATTGGTTGCTGGCTGAGTCTAGCAGTCTAGCCTTGCATTTTGATCAGTTATTGGTCTTATCTTCCTGATTTGTTCAGGCAACTCATTCCATGTCTTATCTTATACATTACAGACGCTCCTTCTATAAAGAAGATTATTGCGTCCTACGCTCATCCGTGGTACGAGTCTAATCTTGCAGATGCCACTCACTTTAAAAAATCTTCTATAATACTAAAATAATACAGCGACTCCAGAAGTCAAAAGCAGATTAAACTAGAATGCCCTGACCTGAATCATGAATGATAAGAGATTAGATTTTATTAGATAGGCCTATAATTATAATAATGAAAATGAATTTTTTTTAAATAATGCCGGCCTAATACTAATTTTATTAAATCGTGCAACGTTGCTAATTAATGTATCGTGCAGAGCATCAATGTGACTCAATGTCGGACTATTAATTAAACATGGGTGTGACATACCGACTTTATATGATGGTTTAGACATTGTTAGTGTTTCGTGTTTGTATGTTTTGTTTTTTTTCGTCTACAAGTCCAGGATAACAGAACCTGGTGTTCTTAACACAGAGAGACTGAGATATGGTTGAAGCCGGCTTATATACCTTATGGTAACCCGTAAGGTTCAACAACAGCCAATCGTTATAAACATTATAAATAGATGTGAAATATTTTCCGGTGCAAAAGATTATTTTTGCATAGCACTGTTCTACATTCGTTTGTTTTAGAACATAAAGATATTTATTTTAAAAGCAGAAAATTATTGCATCCTACCCTACGTGTAGGCCTATCTAAGTTTTATAACTAGGCACTAGGGTCTAGGTAGTTTGTGTATTTCAATTAGGCCTATTTTTTTTTATCATATTACTGTTACAGACGCTCTTTCTATATCGTTAGGCCTATATTATGCCTATAGACTAGGCCTATAGGCCTACTATATACTATATAGCCTACAGGCCTAGATTATATCCTCTATTATATTTTTTTATGCGCAAGCTATGAGAACTGTAAAAAAAGTAATTAAAGAAAACACTTTTTTTCAATTAACAATTAGATCTAATTATGGAAAAAAAACGTAGGCCCCTATAGCCTAGGCCAACATATAATTTATAAGGACACCCAACCAAAAAGAAAATGAAATATTCATTTTCATATTTATTATGATGCCAATTAAAAATGATAGGCCTTAAATCTTAAAATGCCTTAAATAATTAATTACTCAGTCAAATAGCCTGCTACTGCTTTAACTTCTGTTCATAGGGGATAAAATTCGGGGGGAAAAATGTTTTTGAACAGCAAAAAGATCTAGTCTATTAACAATTCTTATGTAAGTTTTTTGAAACAATAATTATTATTATGCTTAAAGACTATATAAACATAATAGGCATAGGCCTATATCAGCCTATATGCTATTAAAAATAATAACTTGAGTAGCATTATATTTTTTCGTGCTCGTAATAAGGATTGGTAATCTAGTTTACATAATATATTACAAAAAAACTAGAGTAGTTTCCCATATCATCATGTGAAGGTACAATCATGTGATTTGTTGTGCATTGTGATTTCCGGTTCTATACAAATCAAGTTGATTTTTCATAGCATTAAATAAACTTTGTGTAGACTAGCTTTCTTTTTAAAAATAAAAATGTTCGAAGAAATCACATTCAACATTGATCATGGTTATTTGGAAGGTCTTCTGAGAGGATTCAAATCTGGCATACTAAAACAATCAGATTATTTGAATCTTATTCAGTGTGAAACTTTGGATGGTGAGCATTTAGAATTTAGGCTTAGGCTTAGGCTACATTTTTTTTATATATAGGTCTAGATCTAAATTGGTATGTGTGGAGACGAATACACAGTGTAGGTATTAAACGACTGTAGTGACAGCAGGTCTGACCTTTTGAGTATTTTAGTCTTCCTTTAAACTCAAATAACATTTGTTCAAATTATTAAACCTTAGTTTAGTTAGTGACTTAGTGGTCTTAGTTTGATAGTTGTACATTTGCATTATCATTATGATAATGATTAGGTATCCAGGTATGACCGTATGAACGGTATGAGTATGATTAGTCAGATTAGTATGAAATTTTAATGTCTGAATAATTATCACTACCCACTACTACAAAACTTACTTTTGTTGGGGTAAAGTAAAGTCGGCTGGGCATAGTGTTGGCCACAAAATATCCCCTAGTAGGCCTATGCCAGTTTGATTAAATTTAGTATTATTACTATTATTAATTATTAATATTAGATATTGGACAAGCCTTTGCGCTAATGCGCCAAGTGCTAAAATATGAGATGAACACCTCCTATCTGAGAATAAAAAGGTTTATTGCATGTTATGACAGAAAGTAAGCCTACACTTGTTCCTAGGGAAATTTCATTGGCATGATTGACGCATGATGTTGGATCAACTATCGAGCATACCACGCGTGGTGATTATTGTTTTGTTACGACGGTCACAAGTACACATAATAAAATAGAAAGTCTAGTAAAGATCATCTAAAATACTATCTGCTCGGCTTTTTTGAAGACAATATTTAATAAAAATGATACAAACTTATTTTATTTTTTATTATAAACACAAATTTAATACAATTTAGATTTAAATAAATAATTATATCAATTATTACATACCGGATTTACATCCTTGGATTTTTTAGGCATTTTTTAGAGAGTATCCTTACCACGGGATACCCCACCTCACCCTCCATGACAGTTGGTCCGCGGCCGCTTATTCAGTATTCACGGCTAACCCTTATATCTTAAGGTCATTCCCCTATCCGCCACCTGGGGACACGCTTAGTAGGAGATGATAGCTCCCCCAAGATTTGATATGTGACATGTGCCTAATTTTTTATTTAAAAAATTATTTATTGTCTGAAAACATAACCACTCCTAATAATAAATGTTAAAATATCATATTTATCAATGTTTCTTCAAACGTTAACAGACATTAATTTAAAGGATTACCTGTCAATTTTTGTAATTACCGGCATGTTGATAGCCTAATAGTATAATTGATATAAATGTGGATTTATTTCAATATTTCTGATAGTTTTTACCTAGCAATTTTTTTCCTTTTTTTTGTGTCTAGAAAAATTTCATTTCATAAACAATTTTTTACTAATGGTTTTTCTTAAGTTTATTATTTACTCAAAGAATTTCAGAACAAAACATATTTATTTAGATTCATTATTTTTTTACTTTTATTTTATAAATTTAATTTTAAAAAAAGCTATTAAATATTTGTTTAAGACATATGCATTTTGTCAATAAAAAAAACTCCGACAGATCCTGAAGACACTACGGATGGAAAGGGTAAAATTCTGGCCGTTCATCGCCAAAGCTACGATTGATGATTCACCAATCAACAGGCTTCTTGGCTATTTGTTTATCAGGCTTTTAGTCCCATGGGTACGGAAGTGTGAATTCAGAATACTCTTGTTTCAAACCTGGGCTAACCTGGGTAATGTTCAAATTTCTTTCTAGCTTCAACAAATTTATTGAAAGCAATAAACATTGCAAATTGTCTGGGAAAGAGGGCTGATGATATGCATCTGAAAAAAAAAAAAGAAAAACCTTATCAGTTATACAATGTTCATTAATTTTCTTCTTTACTTTTAAGATTTGAAACTTCACTTACAGTCGACGGATTATGGAAATTTTTTGGCCAACGAACCGAGCCCCTTGACAGTGTCAGTTATAGATGACAAGTTGAGAGAAAAGCTTGTTGTAGAAGTGGAGCACATGAGAATCCAAGCTCTACAGCCATTGGCTGCATTCATTGATTACATCAAGTGAGTGATTTTTCTTAAATTCATTCAAAAAGTATTCCTATTACTCTGCTGTAATGCTGAATGCAACAGTTAAATGAAGAAGAAAACAAAATCTATGATTTTTTTTGTATGTATTACCAGGTACAGCTACATGATTGATAATGTTATTTTACTGATCACTGGAACTCTTCACGGCAGACCCATTCATGAGCTTTTACCTAAATGTCACCCATTGGGGACATTTGACCAGCTGGCAGCCATCAACTTGGCCAACACCTCCATCATGCTTTATAATGCAGTTTTAGTAGACACACCACTTGGTAAGGACAACAGAGTACAAAACATGCTAAAAATTATTTGATGTCTAGAACTGAAGGCTGAAAATGTATATAATAATATATGTGCTATAGTTTATAAATGCATTTATAGTGCATTATAAAAGTTTTGTGTACAGTTGTAGAATACATTATGTGTGCTCTATTTACCCAAATGAGACTCTGTAGCACACGTCTTTATGAGATCTTCAGTGCGGTATATTACACACGAATATTTCTGGAACTATTTCAAACAATATCACACATTTTTATGATCTATATTCTGTCACAGCCACAGGAACAAATAGTTTAGCATAAATTTAAAAAAAAAGGATTTTGAAATGATTTTTTAAATTTTATTATAGCTCCATATATCAAAGACTGTATCTCTGCTGAAGATTTGGATGAGATGAACGTTGAGATCATAAGAAATACACTCTACAAGGTAAAAATGATATTTTTCTAAATGCTATTTCCATTACAATTATAACACTATCCTTATTTTGCTAAAAAAATGTCTCACATCATAACAAACTTTTAATATCTTCTCGTGCAGTCCTATCTAGAAGATTTCTACAATTTCTCAAAGAAACAAGGGGGAGCAACTGCAGAAGTAATGTGTGAGGCCCTGGCTGTAAGTGCCATCTTTACTTTTCACTGTACTAAATATCTTAGAGAAAATTATCCGTTTATGTTGGTTGTTTTGTAAACAAGAGCTTCATGTACAGTATCTAAATATTTTCAAATTTTTGATTAAACAATAATTTAACAGTGTATCACTCTTAACTTACCAACTCAAGGAATTACTACACATTATGGATTAAGTACTTTTGCTATTGAAATTTTCTTCTCTCACACTATAGAGTACTTTTATTAAATTTCTTTCTTTTATTCATTACAATTTTTATTGGTACACACTTTTATTTCAACTTCAATTTTTGTTTCACAAATCTAATCAAAATTTAACCCAATGCCCAGAAATGTATTACCTTCAAATTTAGAATATAGGCATAAGCTGTTTGACTATACAAAAAATGCATGGTTTAAGTTTTTGAAATATAAATGTTTCTACTTTTGTGTATATTTTGTCATGTGCCTAAGTTGAAACATTTGTGTTGTTTTTATTTCCTGCATTCACTATCTTTATTGTTTTATTTGTTCTACTGACGTAAAAAAAATTTTTCAAAGTTTGATGCTGACAGGAGGTCCTTCATTATAACCATCAACTCATTTGGAACCGAGCTCAGCAAGGAAGACCGCATGAAACTGTACCCTCGCTGTGGTAATCTCTACCCTACTGGTCTCAAATTACTGGGGGATTGTGATGACTTTGATCAAGTCAGAGCTGTTGCTGATTTTTACCCGGTAAGTTTATTTGTTTTTGTTTTTTCATTACACACCTCTATGACGTGGAGTCAATGTATGATGGATTTAATTTTTTTTTCATGTGGTATAAAGAGCTACTGAGAATGAGAAAATAAATTCTGATAAAATTCAATTAAAATGGTTCCATATTCTGCACAAGTATCAGTGCTTTGTAAAATTCAAGTATAAAGAAAATATACTCAAAAAAAGAAGATCCTAAATAATTATTAAAAAATTTTAGCATTTTAAAAGTTATTTTGAAAAATGTATTAATTAATAAAAGTTATTTTATAACGTGTTTCAAAAAAGCTATTTAAAAAATTATTAATTCATTTAAGTTTTTTTTAAATAATTAATTAATTAATAAAAGCATATTAAAAATGTATTAATCAAAAGTAATTTTTTTAAATTTATTATTTAATAAAAGCTATTTTACACTTCATAGATCAATTCTAATGAACACCTGCTATGCAAGTGACTATGTGTACAAAGTTGATAATGTACGTCAATGTTTTCTTAACTCGCTCTCTCTTTTTGTTTAAAGCAATACAAAGAGCTGTTTGATAACTCGGGCTCTGGTGCTGGTGATAAAACACTAGAAGACAAATTCTTTGAGCATGAGGTAATGTGTCTTTCCATGACTTTACTCATTGATATCAAATAAATGAATGTACAAGTAGACGTCGTATTTAAAGACTAATTTCTTGCTGTAAATACTGTGGTTAGCCATGTTAGTTAAAAAAAATTAGTTGATTGTAAGACTATTTATGTTATTACATGATGTTATATAATAATAATTATTATTAACCAGCGTGGTTGATGTTATTATCCCTGTTACAGCTGACAAGAGGGTAAATAACGTTGTTAGAATATACAATTTTGTCCAGGTGATTTCCTGTAAAACTTGAAGTTTAATTCATCCCTACGACAGCAACAGTCCATCTTAGTACTTGCTTCACTCAATTATTCGGAGAGATTCTTTTTGAGTAATTATTTGTATTTCTGGCTCAAACAGGCTTCCATACTTCAGCCACAACTATTCCAATGTTGGAATATATAAGGAAAATAACATTCAAGCGTTCTGAATATGTTGAACTGATTTATTAGTTGAAATGTTGCATTGAAATAGAAAACGAATAAATACATACATGAGCGTGTTAAATAATGACTGGATACTGGATACAAATTATAATGAATGGTAAAAATAATTCTAACTCTGGAATCACAGCGAAACACATCTGCTTGCATTGAGAGACAATCTAGAACTGACTAAAAAGGTCAAGGGGTGGTAATCGAATACTTCAATTGCATCAGGATTTTTCAGCCCACGTTCTGATGCAAATTTCTTATTGGTGGTTCAATAACTGATCACGCACTGCGCCCTTGTAATAATAAGACCTTCAATTGAACTATTAGCAACGCGAGAGAGAAAATTTCCCTATCGTTAGTTTCTAACTCTGGCAAAAGGATTGTCAATTAATTTAGTAGCATAGCTATTAATAATTTGTAAGTAAGGGTTCTTCCGTAACAATGTTATGAGGCTTGAGTTATTATCTTTTTTTTCCCTTTCTTTCAGGTGAAATTAATGAAGAAAGCATTCATGCAACAGTTTCAGTTTGGAGTTTTCTATGCTTACATTCGTCTGAAAGAGCAAGAAATCCGAAACATTGTCTGGATCGCAGAATGTGTGGCCCAGAGACACAGGGCGAAAATTGACAGTTACATTCCTATTTTTTAACTGGTTTCTCTCTTCCTATTGTACTTATTAAGGGGGTTAATCTGGAAATGCTAAAAAAAAAGTCTTCTTCTTTAATTCATAAAGATGCAACAAAACAAAAAAAGCAATGTGTTTTAAAACTTTGAACAAATCTTAAATCTTTCCTTGTTCTTTTTACCAGTGTTTAAAATCTGAAATTTATGTAAAAAAAAATATTTTTTAATGTTAAAATACCTTGGCAGACTTACATTTGGAAGGAATTAATTTAGATACTCTTGTATAAATATGTAAACACCAGCACAACATTGTATTTGTATAGAAATCACAGAGAAATTCATAAACTCAAGCATATCTTTTTATTTTTCCTTTTTATGTGATAAACCAAAAAGTTTAAAAGTAAAAGATGATTTCATGTCTATCAAACTGTATAATTTTGATTATTTGATCTAAATAGTTTCTGCTAGTGATTTAATAGTCAACTGACTAAGTACATTTAACTTTTTCCTTTAAAGCCTCCACGTTACACTGATTCATCAATATCACTGATGGCAATTTCATTATTAGTCTTGGCTGGCTAATTCATATGTGATAAATCATTTACCCACCACTTCATGTGATCTTATTGTGAAATAATTTGTCAATATTGGATGTATTGTTGTGTTGTACATTTGTGTCTCTAGTATAGCCGGGACAGATTAACACTTTGTAGTTTAGTATCAGTGCTTAGATTGTTTTCATTTTCATTTCTATTCAGATTTTAATAATTTTAGGCACACATATATTTTCTTATGTAATTTTTTTTTTTAAATCATTTAAATACTGGGAAATTGCTTTTAATTCCAATAGGTATAAATTCCTCTTTGTTTACTGGCCACTGCTAATAGAAGGTGAAAAGAAAATGATAAATTGACATTCCCAACCATGTTTAGAAAATGCCAATGATTATATTTACCTAGTATTGTTGTTGTAGTCATTTCTTTGTTCCATTGTACTGTATGATACAACTGGTCTATATACATTTAGTTGCGTTTGAATGAGTAATAGGCTGAATGTATTTGGTAAAGGCTGTATGAATGTAAACATTTTTATGTCTTAAATTATTCTTTACATATTTTACTTATTTGTATTTTAAATATTAATAGTCAAGTTTGTAATGTAAACTCGAAATATAAGTTGTAGCATATAATGTCAGATTTTCCCGAGACCTTATGTTAATATTAAAAAGGTGTTCTACTGAAAATATTGTAAATATTACATCTAAAAACTCAGATCATATATATGGAAAAAAAGTTGTTAAATTAATATAAAGAAAAAAGGGAAAAAAAGAAAATTGTTCCAAAAATACACTTTCATGATTTTTAAAAATTGGAATTTTGCAGTTGAATTCATAAATTTAGGGATTTGTTTTGGTATAAATTAAAAAGGTTTATGTAATATATTATGTAAATTTAGCTTAATATGTAATAAACAGAATGTAAACATTCTTAATTGTTTGATTTCTTGTTTTTCTTAATTAACACACTGCACATTTTCTTGCACACAAGTTCTTTAGTTTAAGCCTGCTACAATGCATTGTAATAATTTAGATTGTTTCATCATCCTTCTATACACAAAGTGTATTTCTACATCTTATATTATCACTGGGTAAATCATGTATTTGTTTTTTCTGCTCTCACTACCGTTGAGTTCAAGGTACTGTTACTTAGCCAACCAGGAAATTTCTGTCTGCAAAATATTCGTGTTTGAGTAGAGTTCATCTTCCCCCTGTCAGAATAATTTGATCTGTAGGGCCGGTGAAGCAGCGTTCATCAGTTTCTGTGGCCACAGCATACTAGGCCGATCGCATGACCAGCACTATGCACAGCTGCCTTTACTTTACCCCAACCAAGGTCAGGTCAGGTACCCATCAGACCTGTGTAGAGTCAGGGACACCCTTCAGACCTGGAGAAAAATCCTAGCCTGTATTAGGATTAAAACCCAGGACCTTCGGTACACCACTGTGCCCCCAGAGCTCATCTTAAGATATTTAAATTACCAGTAGATCTTTCTAATTACAATACATGTATACACAAATGTATAGAATGAACTGGGTCAAACAATCAAACCAATTTATTAAAAGTGCATAGAAAACTGATAGTTTTAAATGTAAAAACCTTTATTAAGTTGGTTGTAGGTCTAGGGACAAACGGAAAAATAATAGTAGGATTTGCTCATCCAAAACTGCAGTGTTTAGCCTAAACATACATTTTGCTAAATGGAATAGACAAAAAAGGGACAAAATGTCATCAATTTTTTCCCCCATTTTTTTCCTACATTATAGATAGATTCTAGACCTATATTTATATGTTTAACTTTTACAGACTGTTTTAAAAATAAAATTTTACTTTGTAGGTTGGTAGATTCATTTCATAATTCGTCAAAAAAAAATAATTTAAGAACATTTATTTTAATCATAATTTTAGTTTCCTATACAACTTTTGAAATAAATATAAACATCCAATCCAGATTTTTGAATGAATAAATTTCCGGTGCAACCCTTGTTGTCAGGGACGCAGTAACGTAAAATTAAAAAAAAATTTTTTTTGATAACACCAAATATCGTTATCAAAAAGAGATGGCTAAAGAACCATTGAACGCATCCGATTTTAACAGGCTTATTTGTACAATAAGACAAGTACGGTTTCTTTTTTTACATATGCTAACAGTTTACACTGGTGTTTAATTTAAGTTAAAAGTTGAAGATAATTTTTTTTTTAATGGCGGAAAGTTTTTAAGTTTAACATTTGTAACATTATCTTATCATTGATCATTAGGTTTCATTAACATTCGTCTTTGACTTTGGATTATGATTATGAATATGATGGTTGATTCAATGTTTTGATAAGTATTTCTCATTTACTATGACTATTTGATTTGATAATATCAGTATTAGGATTAGGCCCAATTATTTAACAAAATGATACTTGCCCTTGCGTTCATTTTTATTTTATTTTAGGACAATGAAAATGACAAAATTAAATAGGCCTGTTAGGCTATAGAATATTTAAAAAAATATATATTTGAAATATCTATATCTGTATTATTCTTTAGGAAACGGATTCACATGAGAAAAAACTGCATATTTTGTATACATCAAAAGGATATTTTAATGCTGAGCAGGTAGGCCTATAATAATGACCTTTAAATAGGCTAGGCCTATATTGATAATTACTATTAATCCTATATATACTTATACTATATTGACTATATTCTATAGCCTACTCTAGGCCCTATGACTATAGTCTATAGGATAGGCCTAGTATATGCTATACTCTATTGACCTGTTGTTATCCTTTTTTTTTCAAATTATTAAGATTTTAAATAATTAGGCCTATTATGATGTCAATGTGAAACTTAAAATTAAGATATAATGTTTTGAAATAAAATGTATTAAAATTATAGGCTGGAAGAATTCTATATGAATTGCCAAGACCTGCTGATAAAGTGGCAGCCTTAAGAATTCTGGAGCCTGTAAGTTAGTTTGGCTAATTAAGCTACAATATTTGTTAAGTCACTTATAATGACTTATATAAGTAGAACAATTTACTTAAATATCTACCTTCTGTACTTTTATAAAAATATCAATTTTATTTTGTAATGTATGTAAAGTAAAAGTCGATACCATTTTTACAAACAACCAAAAAAGATGAGTTGTTTTGTTAACAACTTTAATTAAAATGGGTTTAATAAAAATTAACAGAAACTTACAACTATTGTATTATAAATAAAAAGCAATAATATGCAAGAATTGAATTTAATAAAGAGGAAATTTGTTAGAAATGTTCTTGACATCATCCCTAATCCTGAAAGTATGCTGTATGACTGTATAATAGAAAAAACAACACACTCTTAAGCTAAGCAAAGGCAAGTAAAAGGAAAAGGGTAGTTTTGTGGTTTAAATTCAAATAAAGTCTTAGCAGACAACCATTCTTCCAGTAAAAGAATAAAATACTAATTCAAAGATGTAAAGAAGTGGACGTAAAGAAACTTAAGAAATAGATTTGATATAGCAGCTAGATGAGTAGATGTGGACCAGCTTAATATACTACTTTGTTATTCATTTTTCACTCAATGATAAATGATAAAAATGACACAAAACTTTTTGTCATAATTTGAATAATTTCTTTCAAAGCGATTGTGCCGCATGACCTGCAGAGAAGCTCGTAAGATCATAGAAGCCGTTAGTATTCACAATGACAGACTTATCGCACTTGACTGTGTCAAAAGGTAAGCATATTTTATTAGCATTAGAATGATTGCTAATTAATTATTTTTTTCTTCAAGTGCATTCATCTAAATTAGCCTTCATGCAACAAATTTGGCTATTGGCATTTTTTTAAAACTAATTGTATAATGATTTATTACAGAGTGCTAATAGACAGCCAAACCACTCTTGGAGAGGAGTACTCTCTTAGCAGCGTAATTTATGAAAATGATAAAAGTAGAGCAAGAGCCATTCAGCAAACGGTTAGTTCAGTAAACCTGATCCAATTCTTATTAGGTTTTCAAGGTCAAATAGTTAGTGGGCTTTTGGGTTCAAATTCTCAGTGACCTTTTGAGATCATATTAATTCACAAATTTGTGTCAAAAGTTAGGTGAATACATTGAAATTTAAGTAAGTTATAGATCACCGATATGTAAATGTATTTTGTAAATGTTCTATTTAAGGTTAGATCAGATGTTGCAGATCAGGTTTCCGCAGGAGGTCACCAAGGCTATGCTCAGTTTGGCACCCTTTACACCCAGTCTCGTCCACTTCTCTTTAATCTTTATGGAGACATTGAAAAACAGACAGAGGGTGCACCAGTTAGTTTCATGTTGTTTTTCTTTGAACTAATTAAAAATATATTTAGTAATCTATATACAATTAGTTAGTTGAGTTACCGTAGTTAGAATTGATAGTTTAATGTTCTGTAGAAATCAATTAAAAAAAACAACAACACATAGATTTTTAAACAATTTTTGTTCAGACTGATTTTTATGAGGTTATCTTTCCTCCTAGCCTTAATCAAACTGCATTACTAAAATAAAATCAAACCACTGATAGGTGTAGGACGCAATGATATTCTTTACAGAAAGCGCATCTGTAACATATAAGATAGATAAAATACTATTAAAATATTTTAAAACATGCAAAGAACAAGTAACAATTATTATCAATATTTGAAAGAAAGTTGACTTTTACAGAACAGAAAAGAGCAAAATCCAAATTGGTTACTTTAACTAAGGTTTTAAAAACAAGAGAATTAAAAAAAATTGGATTGAAGAAATATAACTGAACATAATAGGTAAATTGGCACCAGGATTTAAGCTTTCTAGTTAATAATTAATAAAGAATTATTTTTCTATATTTTTTATTGGTTGCATTTGGATGTATGTTAATCTCTTCTATTTGGATTACTTGTAGAAACTAAGAGGAAATTGATTCACTTTATCTTAGCAATTTTTAAAATAAAATTTTTGGTTGTTTCTTGTTCAAAGGGTCATGGCAAGATCAACATTTTACCATCAGCTGATCCAACTGTGATTCCCTCACTGTACACTGGACATCCATCGTATGCTTACCCCCCAGATATTGCTTATGCTGATGTACGATCCTACCCGGGCACATCTGGATTCCCGGCCCACATCACAGCTTCAAGTGACTACCCAGGAGGTGCTCCGCCACTGGGTTACCACAGCGGTGCCCCTGCACCCACAGGATTTCAGAAGCTAGATGAGTCTCGCATAGCGTACTAATTTATTCAAGCATTGGATGCCACAAAATGGAAGATGTCAAAAAAAGAACAAAATTTGTTTGAAAATTTAAAAAAGCAAGAATATTAATTCCATTTCAACACTAAACAATTGTTGATGGCTTTAATTGTACTTTAAAATAAAACTATCCTATATAGATATGTAAATGAATGTATAAGTATAAGTACTATAAGTTGATTATTTAAAAGTTGTCATGCTGAGGTTTGATACTAAATTTGAAGTAGAGGCTTTGTTTCCAACTTTTATTGAACAGTTTAATATTGTAAATAAATGCCTAAATTTTCTAGCTTAATTGTTTACCCCATGTTTGAAAATAATTGCTGGTCATCTTATTGAATAATAAATTGTAAAAAAAAATGTTCCATTATGAATTATACACTATGATTATTATCAAATGTTTTTATAGTTGTCTATATTCTCAGATTTTTCCTTGATAATCTGTAACATTAAGTAAGATACTTTTACAATTATTTTATATTAAAATAAAAAACCCTTTTTTTTGTAATGTGTAAGTGTAAAGTAACAAACAGTATCATTTAAAAAAAAATATGATTCAAATAAATGTTTTAAAATTTTCATTTCAGTTTTATGAAAAGCTAGACATGTGTGTTTACATTAGCATTAAAATACCATTTGGCTTGTGGGGCATGAAATTTTGTATCAATATACTGTATTGTCATGTGTTGTATATAACCAAACTTGAACTTGAGGAGAAGCCCTTGTGTATATAAATGCTGCAATACTGTCAAAAATTGTTCACTTCAATATCATTGACTTGAACTTTTGTTTTTTTTATTTTCTCATTTTCTGGTTCAAAATATTTTTTTCTTGTCATGGTGAAATATAGTCATTTAATTTTTAGTGAAACAATATTACCTTTAAATTTTTTAGTCATTTTGACTGAAACACCAAAGATCCTTGGTTCAAATCCTGTTAAAAAGTAGGATTTTTTGTGTGCGGTTCTGGAGGGTACCCTTGAGTCTACCCAGCTCTGAAGGGTACCTAACATTAGGTCAGGCAAAGTAAAGTTGGCTGGACATTGGAATGACCACACAATCCCATAGAAAGCCATGTCCAAGGAAATTCTGGAAGATTGCTACATATGTACTAAGTACTAAGGATCAAATAGGCCAGTTGGGGATTCTTTTACCACATTTATGCTTGCAAACAGTTTAGCTCAAACTAAAACAAAATAAACAGTGCAAATTACATTTGTTTAATAAGTAACATTTGAGGACAAAATATAAAATAAAGGAATTAAAACAATATGAAAATATATAAGGCAGAAATAAATACCATCACAACAGTCAATAAGAGTTGAATAGTAACACTGATGTTTATTGTTGCATATGCCTGTGCCCATAGAATGAGAATGCAACTTCAAAATGGAACAACTTCTACAGCAAAAAACAAGATCTGATATGATAATTTCTTCAACTTATAACCAAAGAATTGGTGTGAGTAAAAAAGACAAAAACATACTTTTAGCATATACAACAATTGATGTGATAACTTTAAGACTTTATAATCAATTCCATTAGAAGGATGAAAGATTTATACAATGACATCACAATTAGGTCTTGACACAAAATATCAACGCAATCAATTTAAAAAACATTTATAATTGTGGCATATTTACAAACAAGAATATCTGATTTACACTATCTTAGAGTAGTACAGATTGTCCTTTACTGCACTATAGACTTTATAGATTTGACTTAAATTTTTTAAAACCCAAATCTTGATTTTTCAATAAGTGCATATAAAGATATTGCTGTTGTATATACTGTACATATACTGAACAGTCCAGACATAAAATTAAACAATAAATACTCAGGTCACAATGTACTGGATAACTCATGGTAGTTGACAGTACGCAGGCTTAGAAGTTTTTTGTATGTTTTTAGAATGAATTCAATTCAATAGTTCTGAACAGCTATGCTATGAATAGCTATGCACTTTCACCATGAACCTAATCTTCTTTATAGAAAGAGCGTCTGTAATGTATAAGATAAGATAATTCATGGTGAAATATTCTAGATAATTCAAAAGGAAACACATCAAGATTTATATGAAGAGTATTGTAACAATAATAGAGCGATCCTGGCCATAGATAGAAGTAAGAAAAACTTGCATTCCAAAAATAAAAAGATTACCGTAGATTATGTCCTAAAATTTGATTCTGTGATTTTTTCCTACACATGCAAAGGAATCAGGATTTTTTGTCTTTTAGCGTCAAGGAATAAGGATTGAAGAAATGGGGTTCAAGGGGTTAACAAAATAATCATTTCTTAATCTAGAAACTCACTTTTTGTCTTTTAAAGTTGTTTTATTTTTTATCATGGTTAAAAAAAAAATCACTAAATATTTTTTAGGTTAAAAAAGTGAAATTTTCATTTATGTCAATTATATTATAGGTATCTAAAAAAAGAGAAATATTAATAGCTTGCAACTGATAGACAATTTCAAATTCCATAATTAATGAAAAAAAAACAGCTTAATATGTAAATTTATTAAATAATTTTTACAAATAAGCAAAAACTATAGAGCAACAATTGAAACGCAGGGTGAAATAAGACTTGATATATTTCTTCTACTTGTAGATGTAATAAATAAAGAAACATAAAATGTTTACTCTGCATTACCATAACCTTTACTATAACAATATATCCATCCTTTTGTCTGTATCTCTTGTATATAAATACCGGTAGTTCTAATTATTTAAAGGTAAAAGTTTTAAAACCAGTTGCCACCTTTATTTCCTGATGAAAAAATAGCACTGACATGTATACTTTCTTACTGAAAAAAAGACTAATTATATATATATATATATAATATTATGATGTTGACAATAAGCTATAGGGTATGATACTGATTATGATTTCCACATTATTTCAACCATAAAAAAAAAACTGTTTTCATTTAAACAACATTTAAACTACTACAAATTCATACGCAAATATTTATATACATTTTCTTTTGTAATCAGTAGAATAATGACCTAACTTATCTATTGTAAAGTAAAATAAAATGTTTAAATGCAAACTAGACACAATTTGAACAGCCACCGGCTGAGCCATGCACTTTCACCATGAACTTAAGTATATTTTAGTTTTCTATTCAACAGCATTAGGAGAACAGTTTTATTCATAAATAGCTATATTACAATTATCAATTTCTCTGGAATTATTAGCATTCAATGACATTAAAAAAATAAAAACAATGTCTATCCCAAATTTTCAATAATCATTTTTTTTTGCATAAGGTAAAAATGTATATCATTTTGTATTATTTTAGATTGCCCTTGAAAAAAAAAAAATGCAACAAAAGAATAATAGTCAAAATGGAATAATTTAAACCAATAAGCTTTATTTAATAGAAGAGCAAACTTCAGCAGTTTAAGGAAGTACGATCCCAGTATGGATGGCATAATACAAAGTTGACAGCCATTTTGTTTCCTTTACGGCAAATAAATAATGTTCATGATTCATAGCGTCCAATAGACGAACAATGATTTTTTTTTTACTTTACATAGTTAATGATGATCAGTACATGTTGGTCAACATATTAAAATACCAGCAAAATACTGAAAAATAATTACAGAGAAGTATATATATATATATATTCCAATTCCATTGTTTTTTAGGACAGTAAAATATCTAATTCTATTGGATCAAATTGTGTAATGAACGCCATTCAATTCCTTAGAGCTTGAAGTCTGTAAAAAAAAAAATATATAAAAATTCACAATAGAATGAATTATACCAAAGGAGATGCATAAATGTCATAACAAAACTACAAAGGAAAATGTGACCCGTTCCCACAAAACATTTTAAGATCTATATATATCGTTGGAATGGGCTTTGGATAGGCTTTATTTTAATACCAAATTTATTATTATACGCCAATATGTAATTTTTCTATGCCACTTAGAACTAGTTAGACATAAAACATAGACCTAGAGTTTTGAGAAAAAACATTTTAAAGTTGATGTATTGTAAAATGTGAAAATAAGACTGTTTATCTTAAAATTTAAGCTTAGATAGTATCTGATTGGTTTCTATAAATAAATAGTAATCAAAAACAATTCATGAGAGTCTCCCCTTTCCAATGATAGATAATATTTTGGGGTACTGTCCAGGTTTTTGTACAAAACAATTGGTAAATATGTCAAATTTTTTATGAAATTGTTCTTATAAAACACCTTTCTCTTTTTCTGACATATCTGCACCAGACCTACAAAGACTTAGCCACTAGTGTGCTCACAAACTCTTGGACTAATGCTTGATGCCTGGCTGTTTGTCTACTAAAAAAACAGCCAGCTGGTTGTCAATGGCTGCCAGGTGAATTATAGGTTAACCGATTTTTACAGGGGATTGTGGGGTAAATATTTGAGCCTGATGGCTTCAGGATAAAAGCCAAACCTATCAGCTCTATCAAAATGTATATAGTAAACAAACCTTCTTGAAAGATCATCTTCTTTGCTGGATTCTCCCGTAGCTGCTGCCGAACGTATAGACGAGGATGGGGCATGCAAATCTTTCAACTGATCCATGACTTCTAAGCCATTCTCCTCAGCTACTTGCTGTATCAAAGCTTCAACCTGATCTTGTGGTGTTGAAAGAGTTGTAGCTGAACCCATGGCGTTTTCCAGTGTCTAGAGAACAACCAAAAATAAAGGTTAATATACAGTGCACAATACATAATTCTGAACATGTGTCAGTTTCAAGGGTCATGACCATTCTCTGGTCATGAGAGGCATTGTGTAAATTCTGAACATGTGTACATTTCAAGGGTCATGACTATTCTGTGGTAATGTGAGGCAATGTGTAAATTCTGAACATGTGTCAGTTTCAAGGGTCATGACCATTCTCTGGTCATGACCATTCTCTGGTCATGTGAGGCATTGTGTAAATTCTGTGCATGTGTACATTTCAAGGGTCATGACTATTCTGTGGTAATGTGAGGCAATGTGTAAATTCTGAACATGTGTAAATTTCAAGGGTCAAAAGATTGTGATGTAAGAAAGCCACAACAAAAAAATATTTGCCGTAAAAATTATAGTATGCAATAAAATTACTGAAAATTATACTTACGGTAATTAAGAACTAAATCTAATATAATAATTGTATAAAAGGCTAGACTAAAAAATTTCTACTTACTGAAGTTCTGACATCCAAGTCTTCAAATTGTTTTTCAAATTTCTCCATAACCTGTTCTACCTAAAAGTAAAAAAATAATATTTTAATGTGAAATGTTATTATTTTTCAAATGAATCTTTTTTTTATTTTATTTACACATAGTTTGTCACAATTTTCTTCAATCCAATATTTGAAACATTGGCCCAGATAGGTGAACCATTTAATGACCCAATACTAACTAAAGTTGATGCTATAAAATGTTGTAAAATGTATAAATCATTTTCAGGCTTTCAGTTTTAGAGAAAACAAGGGCAATAATTGAATATTCTTTCAGTGTTTACAAAGTTGGTGGATTTAGCATTAGCTTTAATAAATGGAGATTGTTAAATGGAATTTATATAACATCACAAAAATCTACATGTTTTAGTTATAAATCAAAGTGACAGAAAGGTAGTTACTGCTACAAGTTAACTGTCAATAAAAAATATAGCATAAAAAAGATGCAACATTAAAAGTAGGTACCATTATTACAAACAAACAAACATGTTGTACTCCACAGATTTGACAAGAGAACTAAAGCACCAACTTACCTTTTCTAAATTCATGCTTGCCATGGCTTTATCTAATGCTTTACTCACTCCAGATATATCTTTAGTTATCTGCAAGAGAAATGGCAACCTTTTAATATAACTAAAATAAGGAACGAAGACACGGGCAAACATACCCAGGATCAATAGCAAAGTATTCTATAATTGTATACAAAAAAATAAGACTAACATTTTTCATTGCTAATCCAGTCTGAACTTTGGCTGTTACTGCATCTACTCTGGCTGCAAACCTGAGGTAGTTCAGACCTTCATTCTTCTTGCGTATAGCATTCTCTGCATAGATCTGTGCACCTTCTATATTCTTTTGTTGTAATGCCTGTAAAAAAATGTCAACAATAAAATTCTGTGCATTATAAATATATATAATAATGCAATTACTTTTTGTCATTGTGAAGGTGTATATTACTGTTTGTTAATATGGCACCATTCATTTTGCCTATCATGATTTAAATAAGGAAATAACTGCTATTAATGAATGTTAATATCTTGGGATCAAATAGATCAGGGAAAAAACCCTTTTGGTTCTGGCAAGCTGGATTATGTATACATGTGTATCTCTAGCTTTCAATTTTGTTTGTTTATTCTTGCATTTATTATGTAGTTTTTATTTAAAACTAGAGTATGAAAGAACATTTTTAGCTTCAATTGCTGCCTTTTTATTTTTACCCCTTTTAAATATTGAGTAAAAAAGACCCAACAACAGCAAACAAGTATCACTGATTAGCTGAGTGTTGAAAAACGCAACAACATGCAACAAGTATCACTGACTATCTGTGTTCTGAAAAACCCAACAACATGCAACAAGTATCATTGACTATCTGTGTTCTGAAAACCCAACAACATGCAACAAGTATCATTGACTGTGTGTTGAAAAACCCAACAACATGCAACAAGTATCACTGACTATCTGTGTTCTGAAAGACCCAACAACATGCAACAAGTATCATTGACTATCTCTGTTCTGTAAAACCCAACAACATGCAACAAGTATCACTGACTGTGTGTTGAAAAACCCAACAACATGCAACAAGTATCATTGACTGTGTGTTGAAAAGCCCAACAACTTGCAACAAGTATCATTGACTGTGTGTTGAAAAATCCCAACAACATGCAACAAGTATTATTGACTGTGTGTTGAAAACCCAACAACATGCAACAAGTATCATTGACTGTGTGTTGAAAATCCCAACAACATGCAACAAGTATCATTGATTGTGTGTTGAAAAGCCCAACAACTTGCAACAAGTATCATTGACTGTGTGTTGAAAATCCCAACAACATGCAACAAGTATCATTGACTGTGTGTTGAAAATCCCAACAACATGCAACAAGTATCACTGACTATCTGAGTGTTGAAAAACCCAACAACATGCAACAAGTATCACTGACTATCTGAGTGTTGAAAAACCCAACAACATGCAACAAGTATCACTGACTATCTGAGTGTTGAAAAACCCAACAACATGCAACAAGTATCACTGACTATCTGAGTGTTGAAAAACCCAACAACATGCAACATTGACTGTGTGTTGAAAAGCCCAACAACATGCAACAAGTATCATTGACTGTGTGTTGAAAATCCCAACAACAACAAACAAGTATCATTGACTGTGTGTTGAAAAATCCCAACAACATGCAACAAGTATTATTGACTGTGTGTTGAAAATCCCAACAACATACAACAAGTGTCATTGACTGTGTGTTGAAAACCCAACAACATGCAACAAGTATCATTGACGGTGTGTTGAAAATCCCAACAACATGCAACAAGTATCATTGATTGTGTGTTGAAAATCCCAACAACTTGCTACAAGTATCATTGACTGTGTGTTGAAAATCCCAACAACATGCAACAAGTATCATTGACTGTGTGTTGAAAATCCCAACAACATGCAACAAGTATCACTGACTATCTGAGTGTTGAAAAACCCAACAACATGCAACAAGTATCACTGACTATCTGAGTGTTGAAAAACCCAACAACATGCAACAAGTATCACTGACTATCTGAGTGTTGAAAAACCCGACAACATGCAACAAGTATCACTGACTATCTGAGTGTGGAAAAACCCAACAACATGCAACAAGTATCACTGACTATCTGAGTGTTGAAAAACCCAACAACATGCAACAAGTATCACTGACTATCTGAGTGTGGAAAAACCCAACAACATGCAACAAGTATCACTGACTATCTGAGTGTGGAAAAACCCAACAACATGCAACAAGTATCACTGACTATCTGAGTGCTGATAATCCCAACAACATGCAACAAGTATCACTGACTATCTGAGTGTTGTCTAGGAATACTTACTTTCTTTACTTTGGCTTGTTGCACTTTTTGTTCTTTCTCTGCCTTTTTAGCCATACGTTCAAGTTGCTTTGCTGTAAACTGGTGGGAGACATTTTTTTTATTAAGTACATTATAATATATAAAGATTTAAAAGCATTGTCGCTGTTTAAATAAATTTCACTATAAATGCAATTTAGGGACCTTCATTTATTTTTTTATTTGAACCAATAATGTTAAATGGCTAACAAAGATCTGATTAGTTTTTTTTTTGTCTGTCATACCAATCAAAGAAAACATCAACACCCATGAAACGACGTAGGTTGGGAAACCCCCCCAAAAAGTGTAGTTTTAACTGTATTGAAAGTGAAAAACTGGATTTAAAATGAATAAAGAGTATTTCAGTCTAGTGATTGCAAGGCATTTAATGACTTGATTCATGTGAATCCATCATGATTCTTTAAAAATCATTTCATCAGAACCTATACAATCATGGGCAACTTGATATTCTAAAGTGAAGTGACTTTTACACTGTATTAAGGATTATATCAAACACTGCATGAAGCGCCAATAAAACTGCGCCCTTGGCGTAATGATTATACATCAATAAACTGAGATACTTGATTTACACCGAGCATCGTTTGTTAATCATTATAAAAGATTATCTGCTAACAAATCTTTTAAAAACCAATAAATTAATTCCTGTTTATAATTGTTAAACATAATATACACATGTGCCAAATTGTTCCCTAGTGCGATGATAATTTTAACAAATATACAGTAAGCCTTACGTTTAACAAATGTGTTAATGATCAAAAGTAATACAAAAGCTTTTTGAAAGTATGGCGAATTGAATCAGTCTTCAATTAGGCCTATAATTATATTATGCATAAAGTCAATTTCAAGAGACACTTTTTAATATTATTTATTCATTTGTTAATAAAAAATGTGTTTGTAAATAGTTACATTATCTATATATACACATAATCTTTTTTATTACATTACAGTTTAATTATTCTGACTACCGATTGGTATCCTGTATAAATGGTCTAATTTGTTTAAAAGTATCTAACTATCTAGTAATCTAGTCTAGAACATGAATGGATTCTTGGCTTTTTATAGGTGATTCACACAATTGTCGATTAATTGACTTTCTTGATGGTTGAATCATAGTAGAAAAATATGTATACAGTACACCAAAAAATAATTTAAAAAAACTTACCCTAAGCTGAAATAACATATCTGAAATATAATAAATAACAGGGTTGATAAAAATCAAGATTTTTTTAAATAAAATAAATCAGACTTTTAAATTGGATTTTTAAAATTCAAATCAGATTTCAAACTATTGAAAATAGATTTTTATGTCTTTAGAGATAGCTATTTCAAGCATGGAATCCACAGGTGACAGGGTTCAAGACAAGGAGGTAGACCCAAGAACACCTGGTGGAGAAAATTAGAAAAGGATGTTCAGCTGATCAGGACAAGCCGGAAAGAGTTAGAGAAGATAGCCAGAGACAGCCTAAGCTACATTTACATACATCAAAAGATGCATAGCCATAGCTTATCTTATACATTTTATACATATGATATACAGCTGCATACCTCCTATAGAATAGATGAAGTATAGTATAGAGTATAGTACTAATAGTAATAGTAATAGTCTAATAATAATAATATTATATAGGATTATTGAATTATAGGCCTACTTCAAAAGGACATGTTAATTGTAAGTGATAGTATCATAGTTGTAAGTTGGGCATAAGTTGGGATTTAAAAAAAAGCTTATTTAAGTTATTTCTTGGTTGTTAATTAGGCCTACTTTTTTTATAGAGAGTAGAGACAAGTATATAGATCTAGTAAACACGGTACATCATGGAACGGGGAACAGATTTCCTAAAACTAAAATGGGAAAATAAAAAATATATTCAATATCATAAATAAATGATAAATAGGAAACTTAGTACTTACCATCCATGTTTTAGTTTTACGTTTAAATTTAAAGGTTACTAGTATACAATTTTTTTAATGATATACAACTGCTGTGAATTTGTTTCACGAATAGGTCTAAATTTGAACTATGTTAGTTATTTTAATTTTTTTCTGACTCAGCCCCAGCCTCAGTCATAGTCATAACGGATATTGTTAGGGTATATATTTGGACTTGGAGAATGGAGACGGAAGCAATAATCTGGCTCTGGCCTATATTTTAATAGTATTAAGAGTGGTTTCCCTTGTGCACCAAAGGAAAAAAAAAAGAAAAACAAACTAACCCATAAAAACACAGTTTTTATTATACTCCCTTTCTTTGTAAACTAAGTTTATATTTAATTTATATTTTGATAGATTAAAATAAATATAAGTGATATCATACCTTATGAATTTCCACACTTAAATTTTGCGCATCCTTTTTTTTTGTTCTAGCTTTGGCCCGCAAAAGCAATAAAAAGAAAACTCGCTTTGTTTCAGCTATATTGTGTCGTTTTCATTCTATTTATTTCGTAAAAACGAAATATCCGAAAATGTTATATACTTCCGTCTCTTCCTGTAGAGACAGACATGTTTTTTTTCTTCGATTCGCAAATTGGTCGAAGGTATTCGTGACTATTCCAAAGGCTATGATGCTGAAAATTGGATAGAATGTATTGTTAGTCTGGACAAGTCTGCTGCCCAAGTTTCAGCTCGATTGGACGACGGGAAGTGGTCGAAAAATCTATGCAAAGTTTTGCTAACAAACATCTGGCAAACATCCAAGCAGATTACAAGCAAGCAAGCAGACAGACAGAAAATACAAGTTAATAGAAAGGGAGTAAAAGAGCAACACATCACAGTTCCCCACCACCACCGAAAAACACAGACGAAGGACGCCCATAGACTATAATATACATGGACCGCTTGCTTTAGTTTTTTTATGCTATTATCGTCTTCTTTTGCAATTCCCGATTCTAAATAAAGTAATTGTCATGCAAGTTCCGTTTTATTTAATCGCATTTTTTTCGACTCTAAATGAATACCTGCATGAAGGCCTATTAATCCTATTGTCATTGACTATAATAAGATAGGACCGCCTGCTCTATTTTTAGAGCTTATGTTCTTTTTCCGTGCGCACACAACACTGATCTATAAATGTTTCCGCTCTGTACAACTTTCGATTTTAATTTTTCATTGAGAAAATCATAGCGATTAAATAAAACAATAACTTTATTTCCTGCATAGCAATTACATTATTTAGAATCGGGAATTCCGAAAATCAGTGTTTCAATTCATCATATAGCAGAAATACTAAAGCAAGCGGTCCATGTATATTATAGTCTATGATAAAACGGAACTTGTATATCAATAACTTTATTTCCTGCATAACAATTACATTATTTAGAATCGGGAATTCCGAAAATCAGTGTTTCAATTCATCATATTACTGACAAACTGACTTGGTCTGACCACTGCCAAATCCTTTGTAAGAAAATGCACCAACGACTTTTCTGTCTTAATAAACTAAAAATATTTCACATAGAGAAAACCATTATGAATCTATTTTACTCGGCGACTGTTGGTAGCATCATAACCTTTGCAATCACCTGCTGGTATGGTAATACCACCACATTGAACAAACATCGGATAGACCGCCTAATAAACAAAGCCTCTCGTACTACACAGACAGAATTACCATCTCTTGAGGATATTTTCAGTTCAAGGTGCCTGTCTATGATTGATAAAATCCTCCAAGATCATGCACACCCGCTTCATGATAGCTACATAATATCTAGTCGAAGTGGTCGGCTTCTTTCTATAAGGGCAAGAACAGAGAGATTTAAGAACTCTTTTGTTCCACTGTCAGTAAGACTCTTTCAAAAGAATCACCTTTCAGCCAGGAAATACGATGGCTCAATAGCTGACTCCTAAATAATAGGCCTACTTTTTTCTTGTATGATAAATGGTATGATAGTGTGCGTGAATGTCTATTGTGTTTGAGTACAAATGGTTCTTTAATATTGTTTTAGGTATGCTGAAAAAACGGAATTTATGTAATCAAGTCAATTTTCCATTCATTTGGATCAATAAAGCAATCTTATCTTATCTTATCTTATCTTATATAGCAGAAATACTAAAGCAAGCCTCTGCTGACAAAAATCTCACACTGACTACTCAGTCTGCATGACAATGGGGTTTTAGATAGCTTCTATTTATGATGTCTACTCTAATTTCTTTAAAATCGATTATTTCAAAATTCCAACTTAGCCAAACTTTACACAAAATCAACATTCATTAATTCATATATTAGTAATTCTTAGACTATAGGATATCTATGACTAAACCATACAGGGCCGTATTCAGGATTGTGTGGGGGCCCTCGTGGCCTCGTCCTGCCTTCCACATAGGCCTACCTCAAAAAGTGCCGTTAATACATGTTACATTCTGTAAAATCATACATTTTATGTTGCGCTTAGCTTGGTTGGACTATAGCGCTTAAAATTGTAGGGGAATAAATGAATTTTATTTTACATTTTCATCGAAGGAATGAGGATGTCACTTAAACATTTATTTTTGCGATGTGTGGGGGCTCCTTTTCTGTGTGTGTGTGTGTGGGGGGGGGTTCCAATGGAACATGTGGAACATGCCTTTTAGCACGTAGTGTGTGTCCAAGAAGGCCATATAACCTAGCTATTATAGTAGGTAGTGCTTTTTTGTGACGCGTACCGGCACCTTTTCCAATGTGGGGAAAATTAGGCCTATTATTTTTCTTGTATTTTAACGTTTATCATTAATATAGTATATAGGGCCTATTATTAATTTGTTAAAATTGAATTATTTTAAAATTGCATGCAATAAGAATTAAAATATAAAATGCGAAACTGCTTTAAAAGTTGGGCAATCCATCACTGAATACCGGCACCTATTTTTTTTTCCAAAAAAAAGGGGCCGTCCATAAATTACGTCACACGATTAGGGGGGGAGGGGTCACGCATTTATGACGAGGGTGGGAGGGGGGGTCTAAGATATCCGACGTCACATAAAAATGAATAAGCGTATACATATATATGTTTGTGCGCTATAGACTCCAATGCCGTTAGATCGATCGGGACAACCAAAAATGGACATTTTCTCGCAACTTTCAGGAATATAATATTTTAGTTTTTCACGTATGCTGCTGACTTTGTTGATTTTATATATATAGAAGTATGCCATTTATGCACACATGAAAACTGTAATTTAAAAAAAAAAAAGAAAAAGTTCCTCGACGTACAAGTGCGTAGCTTCCCTTTCATTTTGCTTTCACTGAGAGTGTTGAACAGCCAACTTTGGGTTTTCCCGACTTTTTTTGTGTGTATTACTGCGCACTCTGTTGTTTTATTTGCATTGTTGGTTTACACTGTACTTTTTTGTTCTCTATTGTTGATCTCGCTATAATTTGTTTAATTTCTATATGTTTTGTATGGACACAATGTATCCACGGGTCAACTAGTTACTATTAATAAGAATTGTAAATTAAAATTATGATCGCATTGTTTCTTAGCAATTTTCAAATGATAATCGCATTGCGAACGCGTCTGAATGCTAAAAATAAATTTAATAGGCCTACTCTGATTGAAAGTAATCCAGAACTATTCGCATCTCTGAACGTCAGAGCCAAGCATGGTAGGCCAAGACTTGAGGAAGATCACACATCGTTACTGGAAACTATTGTGGATATGCATGGATCATCATAACACTAAATAAGGCAAAGTGATTTGTACAGAAGCATAAAAACATTATATGAACTCACTGAACACTTAAAGATGGACGGATTTACAATCAGTAGAAGTGGACTCTACCTTCGTCTTTTATCAAAGTGCAGCTCATCTCTTAAAGGCCAGCGTCATGTCTCAACAGTCCAAGTGACGCTCATTAGAGCACAGAATGATCTAAACATGCTAAATATATAAACACATGCTAGGGTCAAACGAAGTGTGCTTTGTGAGCCAAGACGATAAAGCTCGAGTGCCAGTTGGGTTGACTACTGCTAACAAACAAAGTCCTTTGCTGATGCATATCGAATACAGAGTCAGCTTGGCTGACCATGACTGGGTTTTGGCTGCAGGACACAAGCTAATTCCGTCGGTGTATGCTGGAATCCAAATTCAGCCCAATGGTTTAGGAAACCGAAAAGCTATTGGTTATTCAGGACCGACTTTACATTGCAATCAGATCTGGAAAACACTTTTCATAAACAGAATTCAGTCATGGACTCGATTTCAAGAAATTGTCTCAGGGAATTAAATGTCATTACACGGAGGGGTATTGATCGCTTGGTGAAACCAATTTTAGTGTCGACAGTTGATGGTGGCTCAGACGAAAACCCAAGATACGGAAAAGTTATTAAGGTTGCAGTCTACCACTTTCTTCAGTACGATTTTTATGCTGTATTCATCGCTACTAATGCTCCAGTGAGAAGTTCGTTTAATAGGGTCGAAAGGAAAATGGCGCCACTCAGTAAGGATCTTACTGGGTTGATATATAGATGCTGATTTAGAAAAAAAGAATTTTCAGTTTGCAGGCAACACTCTAGCTGAACTTTGGTCACAGTTGGTAGTCGATAATTTTTCAACAGTAGCAGAATTCATTGACCCAACAGTCTCAGAAATCGATGGAGATCAAAAATGGTTTGACGTTCATGTACGAACAAGCCAATATTTAACTCAAATTGTAAAATGCACCGACAAAAAGTGCTGAAACTAAGATTTCAGTGTAGTAACAGAGAGATTTTTTCCAAATCCTTTAACAGTTATTGTTCAATCATGAAAAGGTCTGAAAATTCCAGAACAGACAACAGATGGAGCGTCGTATAAGTTTCCATCTCTGTTTGCAGCTCAAAGTCCTCGGTCATCAAATCCTTACCGTTCGATTCCGTCAATACAATCTGTGATTAGCGATGGGATTTTCAAAAAATGTTATATGTACTTCGCTTCGTTAGCCATGCTGCGCAGCCATTAAATAAACACTTAAGCAGGAATCAATTATTCCTCCCAAACATATCAGGCCACAAAGAGTTGCTGCACATAGATAACGTGAATTAATTGTCATTATCGCTAATAAAGAAAATGGAGAGAGTGCTGAATGGATAGATGAAGAAGAGCTTGATATGAATGGAATAGCCATTCCACCCGATGAAGAGACCAATACAGTCCCCATTTATTCCATAAAGGAGCATTTTTCATCACTATAATGGGAGAATGCATGATAAATATACATTTTGTGTTTTTTTTTTTTATAAACTTTTTTTTTAAAATTGTTCTGATTCTACTAAAGCATTTATTTTTGTGCACATGATATTGTTATAATTACACTTTCGATTTTTCTTTTGTGTAATACAAAATTCATTAATTAATTATTACAAAACGATGACAAAAAAATTATAATTTGGAACTGTAAATCTGCATTTTAGAAAAATATCTTTTAGGAGGTGGGAGGGGGGGTGCAGATTTTGTGATGTCATATTTGAAGGGGGTCTGACTTTTTGTGACGATGTGTGACAATGGGGGGGGGGGGGAGGGGGGTAAAAAATCAGCAAAAATTGTGTGACGTAATTTATGGACGGCCCCAAAGCACTGATAGTAGGTATAGCGGTCTAGTTGGGCATATTATTTACTCCTACTATTCAATCAGCCTACCCATCATTGGCGCATAGCATAGACTTGTCGCAAACTCAACCATTATTCATTTTGTGCCATGTTTACGTAGGCTACATTTGAATAAAACAAAACCTTTTTTTATCTATAAAAGTAAAATAAATTAAATAAATACAGTATGAGTATGAGAACATAACAGAGGTATAAATAAAATTTATCTTTCACATTTTCATTGTCATTGTTGAAGTGTTAAAGGAAAGCTAGTTTCATTAAATAATTTTTATATATAGATTTTGTTCCACACTTTACAAATTGCCAAGGCGAATAACTCTACTGAAATTATAATTTTAAAATGGCTTCCGACGAAAGGTTGCCATTATTAAACGAAGATGAAACCCGCGATTATCCTCTCTATACTCCGAAAAGTCTCGTGCCACAATCGCTAGGTCCTTTCCGCGATGTTCAGGTGGATAAATTAAATATATCGGCGAGCAGTAGTGCGGCGACACTTGCTGAACAAGATTCAATTATTGCCCTGTTTGTTGTTGCTTTCGACACTCGATCAGGTAGCCTACCAACTCACAAAACTGTAACCAACAGTTCAATCTACATTTCCACATGTAGCATAGCTGCATAATTATTTAAATTGACTTATTAATTTTTATCGAAATTAACGATTTTCAGTTCATACTAAAAATTATGAATCATAGCAAATGATGCAAAGAAGATAAGAAGTGGCAAGCAAGGTGTAGGGCAGTGTTGGCCTAACATTTAAATTTAAATAAGGATTATAAATTATAAGTATTATAAGTTATAAGTAAGGCACTACCTAGGCCTAGTCAAGGTGTAACAAAGTTTACAAATCTGTTACATACTACATTGGACATTGATAGTACAATGCAAGGGGCTTTGGCCAGTACAAGGAAAACATATTTATTTATTTTTATCGAGGTTCCTGTCAGAAAAATACTGTTCAGACCATGGCAAATAAAAGACAATCATCTAGAATGGCAATCTCAGTGCACTGCTGGAATACTTCCTATTCCCAACAGTAATATATTCCATTAGCAAAGTTCCAGTCTATTATTTATTATTAAATGTTAATGATAATATATTTGCCTAGTCTCCTACCTGTTCATAGTATAGTCTATAGTATGGCATCTATATATAAAGTAGTAAGTAGCTTACAATGAAATATAAATAATAAAATAATAATATAAAAATAAATATAAAATAGTAATCGTAAAACATTCTTGAATAGAATTGGGCTTATTGGGCAAAGATTCTTTTCCTTAAATGTCATTTGTCAATGACTACCTATCTATAACTAGCATCACTCTAAAAGCAAGAAGCTAATTCTCACTAAAAAGATATAGGCCTATTCATGTATGCATATATAGAAATATAGGTTGATTGATTTTCCTTTAGCTGGGATTAGTTTAAAGCTACTAATTTATTAATTTAATTTTGAAACAGTTTATTTATTTATACTTTTGCAAGGGATGTAGATAGTAGCATCAACTACTATTCTCTTTTGTTCATAGGAGTCATAGCCTTCCTCAAATTTCTAGGATGTCTGACAGTGAAAATAATTAAAACATCCGTAACATCTTTTTAAATTATAAAAAACAAAATTTTCTTAGACTAACAGAATTACTAAAAAATTACTGGATTCAAAATAAATAAAATATGAAATGCAATGGGTGTTTTTGCTGTGGCCTTTTAAATTTGCAAAGATTTCATTACCTTGTTGAAACTAAAATCTATCTATAGAAATATATTTACAACATGTTAATTTTTTTAATTAATTAAGACTACCTTTTCTCCTAGTTTTTTTTACTATGGTACATGAACATGAACTTTGTCTAAAACTATAAGTGAAAATTAAGACTTATAGGTATACTGACTTATAATATTATTTGATTATTATGTTTTGTTAATTTCCTTTTAAACATCCTTGTGTTTTTGTTAAATTTTTTAAATTGTATTGAAAACACTTTATATGTTTAAGGAAATGTCATTGAGTGGTGTATTCCTGAAGATACAGAACTTGATGGAGTTGAATTTAAAGCCATGCCCAGTGGTTCTCACACTCTCTCTAGTGACTTTGTGTAAGTTTCTTATGTATAGAATAGGACTTACAATTGTGAATGGGGCATGGTGGTCAAGTAGCAGCACATTTGGCTGGCATGTTTGGCTAGTGTACTGAAGGTCCTGGCTTCAAATCTTGGTGAAGGCTGGGATCTTTTCCCGGGAATCGAGGGTGTCCCTAAGTCTACCCAGCTCTGATGGGTACCTGACTTTAGTTGGGGTAAAGTAAAGGCAGCTGGGCGTTGTGCTGGCCACACATCCCCTAGTATGTTTATAATCAATTCAGTAAGACAAGTACTTTACTACTTACTTATTACAATTGTAAACTACAGATTATTTTTTTCTTACATTTCTTATAATCATTTCTATTATTGTTACAAATTTAAGCTACTTCAGAAAAGAGAATCTGTTTGGTCTGGCCTGTTTTGAAAACATGAAAGTGGAAAGTGAAATAGAAAGAGGAGCACGCATGAAGTCTGTGGGCATTCTTTCTTTATCCTACACCACCTTGTATCGTCACATGCAGTTTCTTGAAAAGCAAGTCAGGTACTCAATAAATAGCAACATTTATACCCGGTATTAAAAAATTAATTCAGATTTGAAATAGTTTTAATCATATATTGTTTGAGGTCAATAAGTGTAGTACAATTTATTTATGGGATAAATATTTTTACTGTTATATTCAAATACTATTACTGTATTAAAATCATTTAGCTTTATCTTATGATCATAACATCGTTTTTTTTTTTTTATTGGTTGGGATTGGAAATACATTTTTTAAAATGTACATACAAAGGTATTTGAAATATTCAGAGTCTTTTCATTTATGTTTTTAAGGAACTTTATTTAGCATTTACTGAAATAAATAATTTATATTATAAAATTATAAAATAAAGTAAATAGATCAATGTATCTAACTTACCAGTACAGTTTTTCTGAATAAGCATGATCCATGGATACAATTTTACTTAGTCTACATTCATCTTTAAAATATCTGGAAGTTTAAAGACGATTCTTAGATGCTGCTGCAAATTTAACTGTCGCTCTAGTACATTCAAAATTAAATTGCAGTGACTCTCTTCAACATTTTGTTATCGAGTTTCTTCTTTCTTTGAAGATAAATTATTGAATAAGTAAATTATTCTATAAGTCAATTATTGAAAAAAATTCAAAGTTTGTTCAAGTTTGTAAATTGTACATTTAACCTTAAATCAAATGAAATGGTCACCTTCCATAGGCACCAGCTAGAGACGCCAGGAAACTACAGTCAACTCTTAGCATTTTATAATGATCGTAAAGGCATTTTACCATCGGATGAAACTTCAGAAACATTAAAAGCTCATTCCCTTGGAACAACGCCAACAACACCAACCAGAGAGATTTTGCCGGAGATGAAAGTATGCATGCCAACTTTTAAACCTTTTCATCAACATTTCTTTCATTTTTATTTATTAGAGCATAAAGATTGTAATTATTAATATCTAAGTTAACCAAACAGTAGTTTACAAATTGTACTGTGATTTATTAAGAAAAAAAAAACTTAAACGTAACTGAAATTTTTAATTCTTCTTGCCACAAAGCTCAATATTTTCTTGTATATAATTGAGGAAAGAATTTTTTTTTGTTTCATTCCAGATTACTCATCCCGCTGGTTGCTTCAATCAATTTATAAAATTTTTTGGGGAAAGAATTTTTGTTTTGTGGAAATTTGCCTTATTACAGAGAAGAATTATCTTTTTCTCCCCACCACCAATTGGAGTTGTGTGTTACAGAGGTAATTACTTATAGTAGAATAGATAGTCACTTGTTGTTGTGTGTTACAGAGGTAATTACTTTTAGTAGAATAGATAGTCACTTGTTGTTGTGTGTTACAGAGGTAATTACTTATAGTAGAATAGATAGTCACTTGTTGTTGTGTGTTACAGAGGTAATTACTTATAGTAGAATAGATAGTCACTTGTTGTTGTGTGTTACAGAGGTAATTACTTATAGTAGAATAGATAGTCACTTGTTGTTGTGTGTTACAGAGGTAATTACTTAGAGTAGAATAGATATTCCCTTCATGTGAGGTTGGCTGGTCATGTGGCGAGTACACCGCCATGCAGGAGTTTTGGGCCTTAGACGTAATAATCTTCTTTCTAGAAGGAACATCTGGAAACTCATAAGTCATGTCATTCACAAGGACAGACGGTAACATAGCCCTTACATATACATAAAATATCTTCTTCTTCATATTACTGTGGAGACCCCATTAGGACAGAGGAAAGAGTCCACATTTTAACAACACATAAAAATAAACAACATCACAAACAACAATTATAAACAGATGACAGAAGGTCACTTTAGGTTTTTAGTCCAGCCCGTCAGTGAAGATTTGAAAGCCGGCACAGTTACAAATTACGTGTTTAAAACGGAGACAGAAAAACCAAAAGAGTTGTTTTTTTTCAATTACATTTTAAGTAGAAGTGGTCAGAACAAAAGTGAAAAGTAATTCTGTTATATATATAACAGAATATTAAAATATATATTTTTTTTAATGACATTTAGAAATGTGTAATATGTCCATGAAGTAAAAGTTGTGCAGTAATGGGGTAATTCAGTAATAAGTTGTGTATTAACTGTAAAGTGTTGTGTTTTCAGTTTACTGTGCTTGCTGTCTGGCCAACCACTCCATACCAGATCTGAACAGTATAGAACTAAGGCCACACTTTTATGTGAATGTTGCTGATATTGAAGCTCTGGAAAATGAGGTCTCTTATGTTGCTTGTAAGTTTGGGTTGAGTTCACTTTGAATTTGAGGTCTCCTATGTTGCTTGTAAGTTTGGGTTGAGTTCACTTCAAGTGTGAGGTCTCTTATGTTGCTTGTAAGTTTGGGTTGAGTTCACTTTGAGCGTGAGGTCTCTTATGTTGCCTATAAGTTTGGGTTGAGTTCACTTTGAGTGTGACACTTTGTCTTTCTATAACATTTAATTATGAATGTGGTGATCATTGAGTGTTTACAAAGACTATAATAAGATGGATCGCTTGCTCTATTTTTTAGAGCGTATATGTTATTTTTTCAGTGCTCAGCAAATAATGCTGTCTTAAACTTAAATGACTCCTACGACTGCCTAAAGGTTTACGCTGTATACAACTTTCGATCTTAATTTTCCATTGAGAAAATCATAGCGATTAAATAAAACGAAAGTGTAAAATACAAAAGGGAATCTGGAATTCCGAAAAGAAGTCATTCGAGTCATCAAATATAGAAATATTAAAGCAAGTGGTCCATCTTATTATAGTCTTTTGTGTTTATAATGGTAGTTATCAAATGATTTTTAATGAATATAGTGATTAAATGTGCATTTATAAATGTAATTATCAAATGATTTTGTTTATAAATTAGTGATCAAAGTATTTATAAATCATCATTTTTAATGTGAAGGTACAACAGAAAAAATATTTGAGTCCAAGACGCATCTTTACGACATCTATGTGGACAATCAGAATGTGAAGGCTTCATCATTAGCAATGAAGGATTTGCTCAGAGTCAGTGACGGAGACAAAGAGAAACTTGTGAAACTCAACAATCTCAGGTAAGTTCATTTCTTGGATCTCAAGCATCAAATAGACAGTTTACAATTATGTTATACTCGATTTAAAAAAAATAATAATTCTGAGGAAATTCTAATTTTCCACCTAAACAGATTTTAATGTGGACATTTGTCAAGAGCTCATGGCCATCTCATTTTTTTTTCGCAGGGGGGAAATTCTTTTTCACCAGATATTGGAAATGTACAAAAAAATGAAGCAAAAATAATGTGGACTGAAAAAAAAGTCATGAACGGATTTTGTATCTTAGTGCAGACATAAACACAAAGCTTAACGCTTTTGAGGGCAGAATGTACATTAAATAAACCAAAAGCCCTAGTCAATGGAAACTGTTTATTTACAATTTAATGGGTTGGGGAGGGGGTGCAGTCCAAATATTTTGTTATATATAGGGCCTACTAATTTTGTATAAAATTGACTGACCATCATCATATTGGAAAGTCCAGTCCCCTCCTCCATTTTCCTTGACAATCGCATAGCCAAGACCATGTGCAGGGCAGCAGTTGTTGTTTTCTGGAGTTTTCTCTCCTAGTTGAGTGAGCTTCCCTAGCTATTGCATCTTGTCTGCATGAGTTATGAGTTTGGGCGCCCTGTACTCACCCACTTGGAGTTATTTTCTTGGGTTTATTGAGGAGTTTTATATGAAACTCCCCAACCATTCCGAAATTGCAAAACAGTATACCTGTTGCTGTTTATTTCATGTCTACAGCCAACCTTTTAACTAATAGCCAACTGGGACACTCTAGGTAGGAGATGGTAGCTTCCTCTTTCTGTTCCCTTCTCTCCCCCCCCCCCCCCCACTCCCAACGGAAAGTCCTGTATTGTAGCTTCAGGTTGAGAGTATTTTTTAATTCAAATTCTCATATCCACAGGTCAGCTCACAAGTTTTCCACACTAGATTTAAATGAAGAGTCGAATTCAAATGAAGAAGAAATCATTACAAGGTTAGTAGAATACTGTATACTGTTGACCTATTAGAATACTGTATACTGTTGACCTATTAGAATACTGTGTACTGTTGACCTAATAGAATACTGTATACTGTTGAGCTAATGAAATACTATGTACAGTAGACCTAATAGAATACTGTGTACAGTTGACCTAATAGAATAATGAGAAGGAGCGTCAGTAAAGTATAAGAACTAATAGAATACTGTCCTAATACATAGAATACTGTGTACAGTTCACCTAATAGAATACTGTCCTAATAGAATGCTGTGTACAGTTGACCTAATAGAATACTGTCCTAATAGAATACTGTGTACAGTTCACCTAATAGAATACTGTCCTAATAGAATACTGTGCACAGTTGACCTAATAGAATACTGTCCTAATAGAATACTGTGTACAGTTGACCTAATAGAATACTGTCCTAATAGAATGCTGTGTACAGTTGACCTAATAGAATACTGTCCTAATAGAATACTGTGTACAATTGACCTAATAGAATACTGTGTATAGTTGACCTAATAGAATACTGTGTACAGTTGACCTAATAGAATACTGTGTACAGTTGACCTAATAGAATACTGTGTACAGTTGACCTAATAGAATACTGTGTACAGTTGACCTAATAGAATACTGTGTACAATAGCATTATGTGTACAATTTAGCTAATAGCATAATGTGTATAGTAAAATACTGTTTATTGTTGAGCTAATAGAATAATGTGTACAGTTGAGCCACATTGCTAATAATGTTTCATTTGTTTAGTTTCTTTACAGAGCTGAATGAGCGCTTGTTTCAAACCCTGCTGGATATATCTCAGTCACAAGATCGGCAGTTGACCTCTGACCACATGAAGAGCATCTGCCTCGATCCAACTGGAGATCGGGCTTTTCTCATGGAACTGTTAGAGCATTATGGGATAGACGTAGTTCTAATGGTGGACAACCCTTGTTGTCCTAAATAGTTGAATTTATTTTCAAAACTTTAGCTGCTCTATTTAAAATATGCCAGTGTTTGACCAAATAACAGGTCCTTATGTTACAGTATTCGAGTGAGCAGAAAATCTTCGATGCTTTTGTAAATTATAACCAATATTTATTATTTTTCAATTTCTAAAAGCAAAACAGATTTTCTGTGTCATAATTTATTTATTTTTATGTAACAGTGTAACTTCTTTAGGTTTGCTAAAGTATTCAATGAGTTTGTTGGTTTATTTGAGTTATGCTTATAATCAAACCCTTAGGGTGGGTTAAGTTTTGTCTACAACGCTACTGAAGGGATGGCATTTACAACTGTAGTGAGCTCACTCCAGAGAGAGGCCAAGTTGGATTTACTCCAGCTCTTGCTTTATCTGCACTGTTTCTCTGTGTCTTCATCTAGTGATAAAGTAAAACTGGACAATGGCTGTGTTGCAGGTGTGGCGCAATTATTGGTCTACCTGATGGCAGACCCCATTTTGAATTTTTGTTTCTGCCTCTTGCAAAATATTTTGGATTTCTGTTCAAGGCAGAAAAACGATTCCACACCCGTAAGCATTCAATGCACGATTGTTATTACCGTAAATCAATTCGATATTTCAGGGTTTTGAGGATATTTACACCTGCTGGTATATATATATATATACACACCATATTTATAAACTTAGGGGCATTAGGAACTGATTTATTTTATACATTGCAGACGCTCGTTCTATAAAGAAGATTATTGCGTCCTATAGTAATAAGCCAGTATTTCTGGAACTGTAAACAGTTTATTCAAATCTGTTACAAATTGCCTGAGAAAGTTGCCTGTAAAATTACATATATGATGGCAGTTGCCAAAGACTCAGCCCACCTCCAGATGTCCCACCAGAAAATTTCTTTTATTATTTTTTTTTTCACTTCCTTGTCAATGTTTTCTATTTAGTTTTATACAGTAGCCCAATTGTACAGTGAGAGTACTTAATTTTTACAAACATTCAAATTTTTAATCATTCCACTTGCTCAAGTGTTACTGGATTAAATCAAATTCCATTGTGTGGTAATGCTATATTTAAATATGTGTGTGTTGGTGTGTGTTGTCTTGAACAATCACTTGGTGGTTTGAAACTTTTTGTCTATTAAGAGTTTGTTTCATTAAGAGCTGCAAGTCATTCTGTTCCATTGACATGTTTGTGAAATATATTAGCTTGTTGTGGAGAATTACATAGAGAGGTAAATATTAGATGGATAGAATAGTAAAGCACACTTCCGACCAAATTGATTATAGGTTAGTTGAAGCAGCGTTCACCAGTTTTCTGTGGCCATGGCATACATGGGGATGTGTTGCCAGCACAATGCCCAGCCACCTTTACCTCAATATCAGATAGCCATCAGAGCTGGGTAGACTCAGGGACACCCTCCAGTCCCGGAAACATATCCTAGCCTTCTCCAGGATTCGAACTCATAACCTTTGGAATGCTCTACCATCAAGCCCCATAGATAGATAGAATTGAGTGAGATAAAGATTTAAGGATTATATATTCCATGGCCTCCTCCCATTGCTGCATCTCATTTTTGTACTGTCTGTGATACTGAAGATTGATGCATCTAGTAAACATCTAGTGCAATCAGCGTGTGGATTATAGTTACAAACAAAATGGAGCTAGGTTTCAAAAACCCATAAGTATTTGAAAAAATTAAACATTTTGCAATACACTTTGTGACATTAAAAGAATATAATTGAATGTCACCATGCTCAATGCAATACCAATTTGTATTTATCTGAAACTTTTTTGATAAAAAATGTACCAAACATTTTAAAACAATGATTTTTTTTTCTGTTCCTTTTGCCATTTTGTTTTCCCCTCTGTTCAGTAGCTTTGTGAATTGACCGTACATCTGTCTGGTGATTTCATTGGCCACCTGGTATTGTGCAATATTGAAAGTTGTTGAAACTTTTGTCTATTTATGAGTGTTGTTTCAGTCAAGTTTAGTTCTATTGGATATTATTTATCTTTTCACATGTCGGTTCTATTTATTTGAGTCATGTTGATTTATACACTTTTATGCTATACAATTTTGAGTTTTTCTTTTAACCCATGCTTATGGTGCATGATATCAGTGAATATTTATTTATGTAAATTAAAATGTATCAGTGGTCTTGCTCTTCTTAAAATATACAATAATTGTTGTTTTACATTGTTCCTATTATTGAATAAATACTTGTGTAAAAGCCTGTAAGGTTTTATTGAACTTTTTGTGTCAGTATGGCATTTAATTTGTGTTTTGTATTTGGCATTGGGTGCAGTGGGAAGTTGTAGCTAAAGCTTAAGGTCAGTTATAATATGGATTTTCCTCGGTCCCAACTTTAATAGCTGTTTAATGGCTATCCATTGAAGAATAATGAAGCATAGGGCCAAGCACTGTGCTTTAATTTATTCAAAGTTCATTTCATTACAACACCCTGATTCTTGTTCAAGTTATTATAAATTTCAAGTTTGTTTACTGTCTTGTTGAATAACTTGTATTAATTGTTATGAAGTCTAACTAATTATCTTATCTTATACATTACAGACGCTCCTTCTATAAAGAAGATTATTGCGTCCTACACTCATCCGCGGTCCGAGTCTAGTCTTGCTTTGATTAATGTTTTAAATGATGCTAAGTTACTGATTTTCCTGGTTTGTTCAGGCAACCCATTCCATGCCCAAATGTAATTTGATGAATGCATTGTGTTTAATTGTGACAAAAAAATAAGTATTAATTAGAATCCAGTGTAAGAAATGTTAAATTAAAATTTCTGCACGTTTTAGACACAAGGCATATATCCAAATTGCTCATAGGGCCGGTGAAGCAACATTCACCAGTTTCTGTGGCCAAAACAAAATGTTTGATTATGATCATTGGTGTAAACCACTAATTTTATCAATGAAATGGATATATTAGCATCCTTAAAAAATGTGTGCCTTTTGAAGTGGTTACAAACTATTTAGCCATTATTTTGTTTCAAAAATTCAATGGGAAAAAAATTATCAGATGCGTTGAATAAGGATTTACAAATGAGCACCCTAAGTAAAATATAGTGTAATGAGAAAAACGGTAAAATAAGTTGTGGGCCTACAGTTTAATATTATAAAGTAATATGTGGGCCTAACAGTAAAAGGCTTTAGTTGTAAATATAACAAGGAAAACATATCCTGGAATTTACACATGTAAAGCTTTTATATCAATAGTATTAATATTATATAATTGATATAGGCCTACTGGTAGGTGTGTTTAAAAAAAATATAGTTGCAGTGTGACAATATTTCCCTACTTAAGTAGTAGTAGTTATTTTAAATCTGTCTCTCTAGTCTGTTTAGTTTATGTTTTAGACAATCAAATAATTTTGACTAATTGTATGCTAATTCAGTTTTTAATAAATTTACACACGCATTCATTTTCATTATTAAATTTGTGTTACTTTAACAATTTAGTTTCCTTGGATTCACTCAAGACATTATTATTCAACAATATTCAGACACAAAATCAATAAAAAAACACACCAAAAAAACAACAAAATACTTTTATTTTTTTGTATTTTCAAAATGAAAAAGGAAGACTCCATAGCAAACATGGAACAATGTAAAGTGGAACTACTTTATATATTGAATTCTTTTCAAGAATATATTTCATTTTTAATTATTTTATTATTCTCACATTATTGTCTCATATTAATCTATTTAATACAAAATAAATATTAATGAAATAAAAAAAAGACTTTGAAAATTTTTAACATTCATAAATTTGGTATAAAAAATAAAATGTCCAAAGATATAATATTGTGGTCAAAATAAATTAGGAGTGAAGCAAAAAGCAGTACACCAAGTATGTATCAATAATACTAAGGACGAATCAATAATTATAAGAGAAAAATTTACAATAACATTTTATTTCAATTGGCAGCATGCAAATAAATTAAGGATTTTAAAGTCACTAAAAACACACTAGACTTCAACTGTAACACCCCAGATGTATCACACTAAGCACACACTAGATTTCAAATGTAGCAACCCCAGATGTATCTGTGTGGAAATAAAGAATAGTCACTCTAGATGTATGAGTTAATTAAAATATAACTAGCCCATGTTAAAAATACAAATGTCAGCAAAATGAAATGCTTTTCTATAAATAGCCACAATTGCTTGTTTCTGCAGAAAATTTTCAATACATTAATGCCATTAGAAAAATGTTAACATTTTATTTTGTTTTACATGCTAAATAAACATTACACCACAAAGGTAGTAGTGGTACCTCGGGTTATGAAAGCTCCAATCAAGAATAATTCATGTTACAAACAGAAAATATTTTGTCTCTAGCTACAAACAATCCCAGTACATTACAAATGAAGGCCACGCAGTACTAACATCGTTTAGCGCTAGCCAGTGACCGTTTCAACTGCCAGGATTAAGGAAATTTTTAGCAAGTGGGTAGACGTCAAAGACTTCATTGTGAACCATCATCCAGACAAAAAGGGCAGTCAACCTGATGAATGATAATGCAATGGCCCACTTCAAAAAGATTCTCCAGCAACGGTAAATTTACAGTTCTGGGTGCAGGTACTCGTGAAACTAATGATTCAAATAACAATAACAAAGAAAATGATACCATGATCGTTTTCTTGGGTAAGATTAGTAAGAATTATCTTTCTTGAATCTTTTCTTACATTTAATTTGGTTGTTTTCTTATCTTTCTCTTTATTTAATACCTGAAATACATGTATTATGTATATTAGTGTTTTGTCAGGTAACTGGCCGGATGATATAAAATTTATAATGATGCCCTCTGTTGAATATTATACTTAAAGATAATTAATCTCAAATAAAACATAAATTTCACATCTATTTATAAGCCCCAATCATTCGATTAAAGTTTCTTTGGTTATTATTCGTTTGTTATGCCAATTCCATCCTGAGTATCAAGATATGGCCAATACAAAGTTTTTTTTCTTTTTGCTGCCCTTATTAAAATCAAGGGTGTAATTCTAATTCTGACACAATTGATTTTTCATTTACATTTCTAATATGCAACAATCTCTTCTTAAAAAAGCACCGCAATATATTTTTTTTACAAAAATTATACATTGTGATATCATCAATACATTTGCTAGTAATGAAATTTAAAACTAATTTTTAACAAAGTTTTGTTCAGCTATCTACTCATCTTGAGGAAGGCGTCAACAAGATAAAAATTAATGGCCGAGCATGGAATGAAAACATTTTGATATAAAGTCTTTACCCCAGTGACTCGGTGAATTATTATCCGATTCTTCATTTATTTTTTTATCCAAAACACTATTAAAATAAACTGCGACACACAGTGTGACACAGTATTCCCTCACAACTTCACACTTGGCTATTCACAGCTAGACATTTTGCTTTTTCTTCTAGGATATGTTTTGCAGATTTGTTATATTTTGTGGTTTTGAGATTAATATTGATTATGTATATTTTTTTTAAAGATCTTTCTAACCAAATAGATTAAAATAGAGTAATATAAATCTAACTTTAATTAAATGCCATTAAAAGACTATTTACTATTATATATATTTAATTGAAATTAGAAATTGGATGGGATGTCTTGAAACGTAATGTCAGCGAAATATGAGGGATTACTGTGATGGTACAACAAAACTTGTGCAAAATCCTGTTTTCAAAATTTTGAAAACAAAAATAAATTTGTGCATCCTTGAAAGGTTAAGAAAAATGAAATTTTTTAAATGAGAAATTCTCTGGAAATGAAATACTTAAATTGTGGTAAACAAAATCAGATTAGGATGAAAATTTTAAAAGTTTCAAAAACAAAAAAAAAAAAATACATAAAAAGTATGTCTATGGCACACACAGAAAAACCGCTGAACAAAATGTGAAAAATCAAACCACACCCGCTGAACAAACATTTGAAAAATCAAACCACACTTGAGGCAAGCATCACAATCAGAATCACAATACTAACAGTTTTAAGAACATTAATCTAAATATAACAGTGATAGGATCAAAAGCACCACAGATGATACACTTTCTTGTGTATCTATATCAACAGAGATATTATTTTTGGGATAAATATGCCCTGAATTCTTACAATTCAAATTTAATGTAGTTTTTTTTTTCAGTAACAAGGTAAAAGAAATAATATTGCCATAACAAGTATCACTATAGGCAACAAGATCACATCAAGTTCATCAATTAGGGCAGTAATAATCCATGGCTTACTCTGAATGTTCTTGACTTAAAAACAACTTTTACTTTTAAAGAAGATGGAAATAAAATCCATTTCTGAAATGGCTCTTAGAAAAGCTACACAGCTTTATATGTTTTGAATAAAAACAAAGCTGACACATATCATCTAATTAAAAAAAAATTACATTCTGAAACAAGTCAAACTTATTTTATCACAGAATATGTTCATGTGTTCTTAAAAGCTCTTCAATCCACTGAGATCTCCAGGTGGGCAGAACATACAAAGTCATCATCTTGTTTTAACACAATATTCATCTATTGAATACTTTTTAAAACACAATATATTTTCTATATATTTTGATGTTCAACCCCAATATTCATCATAAATTTACAAGACAAAAAAAAAAGAAACTCTGTATAATTAATTGACTCTGTCTGATGACTGCGTCAAACTTAATGCTCTGTGGTGATTGGAGTGAACACTTCATTCAACTGCTGGGTGACTCGGATAAAAGTTGTTCTCCTGCTAAGCTCTTTCAGTTTCGAGGCCCCAACATAGGTGCAGGTAGAACGCACTCCCCCGAGAATGTCTTGAATTGTAACCTCAACATCCCCTCTATAAGGTATCGTTACAGTTTTACCTTCAGATGCTCTGAAATGAAATTGACGCTTTTAGCACTTTACACCACATTTTTTCAATATACACATTAAAAAAAAATATATATATATAAGTTTGTTAACATTATTCTACAAATGAGTGTTAGTAACTTTATGTATTCTAACAAAACTTTATCGATAAACCATTGCAACACAACTTGTGAACTACTAGTGTCTCAATACATAAATAAAAGTTTAACTCCTAAACAGGGTTCTTACTCGACAAAATTTCAAAACTTTCTCCGAAATTCACAAATCAATTTATACCAGCATGTGTAAAATATTTCAATGTCTGGCAATGTATAAAGGTAAGGTAGTTCATAATTTTTGTTAAAATTTGCATTCATACCCCCTTAGAATAATTGTAGAAAAAAAAAACAAGAATAAAGGACTCCTGATTTACATAGTCATTCACTTTTTGATTATATGAAAAACATTTTACATGCTACTTAGTCTAGTCCATTTTATCCAAATTCATAAACTTCTTTAAACCTCGGTCTGTTTTTCCAAACTTGAAAAGTCAAGTCAATTTTTACAGCCTGCATGAACCCCGGTAAATTAGTCACTTTTCAATCACTAGTATGTGGCTAAAAAAATGTTTAAAAAGTAAGAAAACTAGATTTTTAGAGAAGTCAGGTTTCTCTCACCTGTATTCTGCGACGCCCCCAGCATGTTTTTTCATGGCCGTAGCTGAGCTCATGCCGTAAAACAGTTTAAACTTTTTCCCGTCCTTCTCAATAATTTCTCCCCCTGATTCCGTGTGTCCGGCCAGCATTCCACCAAGCATGACAAAGTCTGCACCTGCACCAAAAGCCTTCGATACATCACCTGGACATGTGCAGCCGCCATCCTGTGGAGCAAAAACTTTTGATTCACTTTTGTTTCTTGGCAAAACATTTTAAAGACATGAATTACTACAAACAAATGATAAAATCAATTTTTTTAAAAGAAATTAGTGTGACAACACTTCACTGTGACAGAAACATGACCAAACATTAGTGGGAAAATAGAAAATCTACTATTTATGACTGAAATCGGTCTTTTGGATTAATTATTGATGACATTGACTATTTCTTACTATTTATGGCTGAAATTGGTCTTTTGGATTAATTATTGATGACATTGACTATTTCTTACTATTTATGGCTGAAATTGGTCTTTTGGATTAATTATTGATGACATTGACTATTTCTTACTATTTATGGCTGAAATTTGTCTTTTGGATTAATTATTGATGACATTGACTATTTCTTACTATTTATGACTGAAGTTGGTCACTTTTACTATTTATTGCTATAAATGACTGATAATTTATGAATGAAATCAACCATTTTGACTATTTTTAGGTAAAATAAATCTTGTAGTCAATATTGACAGCTTTCAGTATTTATGCTTTAAAATGGTGACTTTCTATTCATTTGTCTATATATTTGTACAATTTATATTTTTTATACACAAGAATTAGCACTGTTTTTCACAATATGTTTCTACATATTGTAATTTGGAAAATGTAAGTTTTAAAAAATTTTTTTTTACTGTGGAATATTCTTGATTGTTCTCTAAGTTTAGTTCTAAAAAAGTAATAGTTCGGAACAAGGACTGAATATATCAAACTTAGACAAATAAACATGTGAGTTCTTAAACAATTTAAAACTACTGACAGTAGGCCTATTCATCTCATAGTACCATTATTGTTTTTTAACTTCTTTAACTTTTATTCTATCCCCATAGACTAGGCGTAGGGCAATTTCAAAATTCATTACACATCAATAAATATATAATATTTATAATATATAGTCTGAAGAAAATTGTGTACAGAAAGTCAATTTTAGCAGAAAATCAAGATTTTTGCACCAGAAAAAAAATAAAAATAAGTCTCCTCCTTACGATTAGCAACTAGACCAATAGATGGTTAGATCATAATTTTTTTTCATTCCATGTTGAGAAATGTTTCACTCACCGATATTATATGTCCACCCAGGCCATGGGCAGCATCTGCACACTCCAGGACAGCACTAAGCTGAGGATATCCCACCCCAGTCTTCTTGCGGGTGGTGCACACAGAGCCAGGGCCGATGCCAACTTTGATGATGTCTGCACCGGACAAAAGTAATTCCTCAACCATTTCACCGGTGACAACGTTACCAGCCTTGATAGATAGAAATATTTTAGTAAGTTGACTTTGTGGACAGATTAAAAACAAGCCCATCAGAGCTTAAAACCTTGTGCATGAAATATAGTAAAATGATATCTAAGCTTATCATTACCAATATGGTGTGTTCAGGATACTTCTTCCGCACATCACGGACAAACTGCACAAAGTGTTCAGAGTAACCATTGGCAACATCAATACAGATGTATGTGATTCCAGGAACGGCCTCCAGAATAGCACTCAACCTTTCCAAGTCTCCTTCCCCAATACCAGAGCTTGCAGCAACAAACTGGCAAAATCAAATAAACTCTACTTATTAATAAATGTAAATATATATATATATACTATATATAGAGAGAGATATCAAATAAAATCTACACTTGCTGGCTAAATCAAACCATTGTATTTTACAGACAGATTTATTGAAAAGTAATTTTACTTTTGAATTTTTCAGTAAATAAATTTCAATCAATCAATGTTTTTTTTAAATAAAAGTTGCTTTATCTTAGATAATTATGCTTTAATACTTATGACTTATTGTAAAAAGTATCTGGTTGACATACTCCGAGAATATCTGCATTCTTGTCAGCAAACTCTTTCCACTCATCCAGACTGTAATGTTTGTGAATTGTTGTGAACATCAGATGCTGAAAAGTTTTTTAAACAACAAAAAGTAAATTCAGTTCATCGTGTGCTTTTAATATTGCAACATGGATTAAAGTTTAAAGAAGAAAAAAAATTCCATGCCCAACAAATGAAAACTGTTCAATGAAATGTGCAACAAACTGCAAAGGACGTATTAAATTTAAGCCCATTTTATTAGAATTTAAAATAAAAAGATTTCCATTACAAATTATTTCACTTATACTCAAACAGGGTTCTTACTCTAAAATCATTACAAAATTCCAAGTCTTTTCACAAACTTTCCAAAAAAAATTCACAAACCAATTTATACCGCTACTTATGAAATGTCTTTTTAATGTTTACTGTATTTAACCGTATTATAAGTCTAAATTTTCAACCTTAAATTCTCAATCTTGTCCGCCCCATATGAATCCTGTCAGTACCAATTTTATTATTTAATTTTGCAAATATTGAGAATCTATTTCTTTTGTACAAACCTTTCCCATTTGCTTGGCCATTTCAAACGTTCCCACAGTATCCATGTTGGCAGCAACCACAGGTATACCATTGTATGTTTTCTTTGAATTTCTAAAAATAAATGAGCGTGTGAGGTCGACCTAAAGGATAAAATAGAACAACAGTCAACCAGCTTACAATTAGCACACAGTCTTGTATAACTATTTCAATTGGGAAATTAATAAATGCAGAAACAGGTAAATTAACATGTATTTAAAAAATTGAGTCATGAAAAACAGAATTATTATTTCATAACATTTTAAGGTTTAAACTAATTTATATTTTTGATATTTAATATATTTATAAAGCAAAATTGAAAGAATTTATTTTTGATACTTATAAAGCAAAATTGAAAGATAAAATAAAAGCACTGATTTAAGGGAAACTATCGCCACTATCTGTATCTACTTACATCTGCTCTACTTTTTAGAGTACTTCGTTTAGGTCTCACTAGAACATCTTTAAAGTCTAGCTTGATATCATTGTCTATATGAGGCATTGTGCTCAATAATGTAGAAAAGTGTTCAGGATTGGCTCACTGAAACAAAAATTAATATTATTGTATCATTTGGAATCATAGTTCATGGTAAAGTCTCGCCTAAGTTTACAAAAGCTGTTTTCTAAAGCTTGATGATATGAAAAAAAGCCACTGGAAGATAGTTTGTCTGATGAGGGACAAGGCTTTTTCAGTCAAGTACAAGTTCAGATATGAGGCTGTTGAATTGTTACATGTTATAAGTTAATTCTCTAAAGAGAAGATTTAAGATGTAGCTTTCAGACCATTTTAAGCCGCAAAGGCAAGTAAAAAAGAGCATCACCAGTATCTATACTGTAGCCACTACATACTAGGGGATTGTCTGACCAACACAATATACAGCTTTTTTACTTTTCTCCTCTAAAGTCAGATACCCAGGCCAGCTGGTCCAGCAGGTAGTACACCGGACTGTCAAGTCAGATACCCAGGCCAGCTGGTCCAGCAGGTAGTACACCGAACTGTCAAGTCAGATACCCAGGCCAGCTGGTCCAGCAGGTAGTACACCGGACTGTCAAGTCAGATACCCAGACCTGCTGGTCCTGCAGGTAGTACACCGGACTGTCAAGTCAGATACCCAGGCCAGCTGGTCCAGCAGGTAGTACACCGGACTGTCAAGTCAGATACCCAGGCCAGCTGGTCCTGCAGGTAGTACACCGGACTGTCAAGTCAGATACCCAGGCCAGCTGGTCCTGCAGGTAGTACACCGGACTGTCAAGTCAGATACCCAGGCCAGCTGGTCCTGCAGGTAGTACACCGGACTGTCAAGTCAGATACCCAGGCCAGCTGGTCCTGCAGGTAGTACACCAGACTGTCAACAATATGGCCCAGGTTCTATCCCTGACGCTGACCAATCCCTGACGCTGACCAATCCCTGACGCTGACCAATCCCTGATGCCCTGCAGTAATGAAATAATCTTCTATGCTGTTGACTTTTTAAAAATGTTCTTTAAAGGACATTTTGCTTGCATAAAAACACATTTTAAGTAATTTCTAAAAATAATGTTAGTTTAAACAATTTACAATTACTTATAATTATAAGTTAATGCATTCAACATTAAAAATCTATCATAATCTGAAAAATGACATAGGACACTTTTTTCACATAACATTAGCAATTTGTGAGAAATCAGTTTTGCAGATTTCCGTACCTGTTTGTAGAGTATCATAGCATATGTTACTGTTTATTAAATTTAAATTGTTTTAATTCTTTTATATTGTTTACTGAAAAGCATTTTATAATAAATAGCTCTTGTAACTTTTCTTATTAACTAACTTTTATTACTTTCCTGAGATTTGCCTACTAAACTAATCTAGCAGCCTATCAAATTCGTGTCATTAAGGTGCCGTCTATAGTTTGCCATTTTCAAATAGCCTACCTTCCTTATAGTAACTTTGGTTTTGTTACAAAATCTTTGAAAATCTAATCGTCCCACTTTCCATCAGCCTACTGAGTTAAAACTTGGCACATGGACTTGTTGCAGGTGAAAATATCGTCTATCGAAATTTCAGCATCATCCACAAACCACCCCACCCCCCCAATTTGTTTTTCCCTGTTGTTTTTTTCATCAGTCCTACTCCTTAGCCTTAGGGATGCACATTTCAAAATCCATTATGATTAACTTCATTTTTATACAATTTTAAGTGTCCTTTAATTTGATATAAGAAGGCACAGAAGTATTTGTGGATGTTTTTATTTGTGCGTGCATAACAGTTATTTTTATGCGCAAAAGACTGGACATAATAATGATAATCAATATTACACTATGTCTAGGTGTGTAGGATGGGCGTTTAAGCCTGAGTATGAAATAGGCCTAGATGTAAGTGAAACTGGTTCCAGTGGTCAGAGTTTTTTTTTACTTTCCTTAAACATAGTGGTTATTCACACGGTTTTAACGTGTGGATAACGCCGATCAATATTCGCACGGTTCCTCTGCGCATGCGTATTATAGCGGCTGGTCACGTGACATTGGAAAAAAGCGCGCCCGTTGTAGGTTAATGTTAGTCGTGACTGCACATACTCCCGAGTACGTACGTTTCGAACATAATCTAATCAAAAATTTATTTAAAACAACCGGTCAATAGGCCTACAGACATTTCATGAAATAAGTCGATCGGCTGATCGTAGTTTTGGAAACATTGCTTAGACATGGCGCGGTATATGTCCTAAATAAAACGCATCTTAATGCTACTAGTGATTACTACAAGTCTAGAAGTGTGTAGGCCTATACCTACATTAGAGATCTAAGTCTAAGACAGGCTTTCACACATTTACGATTCATTCCGCACTGTAATTTGCGTCCATTATGAATTATGCCTAAGTTTAATTAATTATCAGTTTTTAATTCCTGAAATGGCTGAAATAAAGGCTAAATTTTAAAAATGCATTATTTTAGTGAATTTAAGTATACAGCACACATTTCTGGTTGTGGGGAATAACGCTAGAAATTATCCGCACGGCCAAAAACGACGTGCGGATAATGCCCTGCATTATTATCACGGTCATAAAACCGTGCGGACCATTGCGCATGCGCAGAGGAACCGTGTGTATATTTTTCGGCGTTATCCACACGTTAAAACCGTGTGAATAACGCTAGCCTTCCTTAAAAGGGGGTCAATTGCTAGTTTTTGCATTCTTTATGTAGGCCTCCGGTACAAAAATTATCCGAATACTTTTGCATAACATCGAGCCCTGAGTGCAAATGACCGGACATAGCCTAAAATTTGTGGTGTCTGACATTTATTGTTTTTCTCTCATTCTAAACAGTAAACAGTTAAACTTAAACTGCTGGGCACTGGGTTCGTGATGTCAAAACAATACACATAAAATCATGTGCAGGCTACATTGACCCTTATTTGTGTTGGGTCTATTTATAATTCAGAACTCAATTCAGCTTATTTTATTTATATTATATACCATATTATATGATATATGGTATATATTAAATTATAGGCCTATACCATTTATTTATACCAAATTGTAAATTGTGGTTCCGCCCGCCATCATCACTCATTGACTCATGCATCATGCCGCGCGGCACTCATGCAATGTCACTCAATGTGTAGGTTTAAGCTGCAGTTTAGTTAACATATTTTTTATATAGTACTGTACTACTTTTTAGGTATGCCTAATAGTAAAAAAAAATGTGTATGGACTATCGATTATCTTTCAAACTTGTAATGTCAACAGACAACAGAATCCTACCTTGAAAAATTATCCTTTCGCGGAATTTGTTAACCTGCCAATTATAATTGTTTGCCAACTCTTATTTTACGCGAAAATATATGGCAAATAAAAAGCACTAGCTCCATGTGCCCAGTTATGCCCGTCAAAAAGAAAATGTAGCCTACAATTTTTTACCCTGGGGAAGAAAGCTGATGTCAACAATGTTACTTTTTATTTAAAAAAATGTATAACAAAAAATGGTAATTAGTCGTGCGTGTGTATGACAATGACACACACTCATCGTCCATCAACAGCCTATCATAATTAAATTAAGCTTAACTTAAACTAAATAGTCAACTTCGTGTCTTATCTTTATCTTATACATTACAGACGCTCCTTCTATATTATAAAGAAGATTATTGCGTCCTACGCTCATCCGTGGTCCGAGGCTAGTCTTGCATTTTGATTAATGTTTTAAATGATGCTAAGCTACTGATTGCCCTGGTTTGTCCCGGCAACCCATTACATTTGCCCGAATGCCACTCGGGAAGAAAGAATACTTGTATGCAATTGTTCTCGCATCAGGGATACGGAAAAATTAAAGGGAAAAATAAAGCATAAAATTAAAAAAATAGCAACAAAATAGAGTGATATTTCTCATGAAAGAGATAAATATATAGTCCTATATATGGACTATTGCAATTCGCTCTTAGCTGGTCTCTCGGCCTCCTCCCTTCAATGCCTCCAACGTATCCAGAACTGTGCAGCCCGACTAGTCCTCAAGAAGAAGAAGTCAAATAATAGGCCTATCACTCCTCTGCTCCGTTCTCGATCTGCACTGGCTTCCCGTCAACCACCGGATCTCGTATAAGCTGGCTTCTCTCTGCTATAAGTGTCTAAATAACTGCCCCGGATTACCTTTGCTCCTGTCTTGAGCTCTACACCCAATTTCGCCCACTCCGCTCAGCTTCTGATGCGTGTGAGGCTAGTGACTGCTGGCGAACGTGCTTTCTCATACGCGGGACCTTCCGCTTGGAATCACCTCCCACTACAGCTTCACCAGAGCCCTAGCTTCGACACCTTCAGAAGCCGACTGAAGACTCACCTATTTGGTTAGCAATATTTGCTACATATTTTCATTTTCGTCTGTTGTTGTCGTTTCAGCGCATAGAACTGTTATCAATGGGATATGCGCCATATAAGCATTATTATTATTATTATTATAGTTTTTATCAGGCCCCATGAGAGGGGGGGGTACAGCCGGTACGCCGTACCGGGGCCCATAAGAGTTTAGGGGGGCCCATGAATATTAAAATTTAAAATTAAATTGGCAATTACACAAGTAACTGACAAGAGTAACACCAATAGTTCAATCAGTAAACCTAGAAACACTAGAGCAGGGGTCGGCAACCTTTTGCTTATAGTGTGCCAAACTAGCAATCTTGAATCATTCAGCGTGCCAACAGCGTGAAAGTCAAACTGCTCAACTATCTTATTTTTTATAATAATACAATTTATTTAGTGTTGTAGCAAGACCAAGACCAAAAGTAAAGTAGTGTAATAGAGAAAATCATTAAAGCGTTTTATAAATTAAATAACAAATAACCTGTTATCATCTTTAAAAAAAATCCATTCTTAGCTAATACACAATTATAATACTAAACTTAGATCTACACATTAATAGTTATCAACATTTGATTTTAGTTGTCAAGATATTATTCTATTAATAGCTATAAAGTCTTTATAGTTTGATCTCAGCATAACTGAGATTGACGCTAACAAACTATTTAAACTTAAATTGCAGAAGGCGCCAATACACTACACGGAAGAGATACATAGTAAACATACCAACTGGATAGTTATTGTAATGTTTAAACATGTACATATACATTCTTTAGTCATAAAATATTTATATAGTCTTCAACTATCTTTTGTAATTTGAATGTAAAGAAACTGGTGAACGCCCTGTGAACAGTTTGGTACGAAGGGTACTTTACTTATTAATGTAAAGAAAAAAGGTTAATTATCTCCTTTCAATTCAATTCTCCAAATTTGATGCTAGGGATAACAAACGAGTTAATTGTTTTAATATAACTAGTGTACTTCTGAAAATGCTCATCTATCTTAAATTGCCTTAAATTAGGGAAAGAGTTAAACGTTTTTAAATTGATTTCACGGAAAATATGTCCAGCTTCAATGTAAATCCATTCCAGTGGCCCAACACTTACTTCAAGTGCTTTTCGACCCAGTCTTGTAAATGTAAGTTTAACTCACTGAAACGTGTCGCCATGTCATTTAGAAACATCGGCTTCAACAGTCAGTTCGTCTAATTCAATACCGGAAATATATTTTTTAATTAAGATACACCCTAATTGCTTCCAGGCAAGAAAGGAATCTATCCAAGACTTTACCTAAACTCCGTATCACATAGAAGAGACTCGAAAAACTATAAAATTGACTATCTTAACAAAAGATTCAAGCACAGGTCGCAAGTCCAATGATGATAGTTTTGCATACAAACATTCCTGAACTAAAACAGTCGACATCCAGTGTGATTCCCCATGTAGTACGCCATGCAGCACCCACTAATTATGCTGACATACGTTGTTTTCACTTGCATTAAATTATAATATTCCTGGAGGTCTCTCGCGTGCCACTGAAAATCGTTCTGAGTGCCAAGTCCGGCAAGAGTTCCTTAGGTTGCCGACCCCTGCTATAGAGGACAGAAAGACAACGAGTAAAGTTGGCCTAGTAATAATACAGAAGACATTAAACTCTTATTTAGAAATGCAACACAAAAACAATCTGTTACAATGCTCAGATAAACATAAGGACAAAAACACTTTCCTTATCCCTTATGCGAACTTGTACGATAACAAATGCACACAAGTACTTTTTCATCCCGAGTGGCATTCGGGCTTGGAATGGGTTGCCCGAACAAGCCAGGAAAACCAGTAACTTATCATTTAAAACACTAATAGAAATTCAGGACTAGAATCAAACCATGGACGTGCGTAGGACGCAATAATATTCTTTATAGAAGGAGCTTCTGTAATGAATAAGATAATAGGTACATTGATCACACATGGTAAAGCCCTATGGCACCCATCCATTTTATTATAACAATGCATTATCGGCAGATTATGGGTGTCTGCCATCTATCAAAGCATATATACAACTTATCCCCTGTTGACCACTAATGAACCGTTTCTTATTATCACAGTGTTTTTTAAAGCTTCGATTGTGTGTAGACCTGTACTATTTAGGATGTACATATTTGGGGTAACGGTGTGCTCTCTACCAAGGAGTTCTTTTCAACCAAATTAATCATCAATCATCAGTGAGAGTCACATTTCCCATTTTCCACACTTTTTGTAATATTATTTGCATGATCAATACTGAAGCAGAGGAACAATTACAATAATTTAAAATAAGAACTATGTACTTGATTAAAGTATTTTTGTAAAAGACATGTAAAGCTGTGATTGAAGTGATTGCACTCTAGACTCTAGACTAATGGTATATGGTAACACTTATTAATATGACAGTTTCACAAAATTGTCCACAGACCTTTTAAAAAGATTCATGATTATTCATAAATCATCTAAATATGACTAGTGTTAGTAAAAAAAAATGGTATTGGAAGGGGGGGGGGGAAGGGGGGCCCAGAAAAGATCTCGTACCGGCATCTTTTTTTTCTCTCGAGGGCCCTGGTTTTTATAACAAACAACGAGGTCTTGCAACGGGCTAACATGCCTAGCAAGATCACTCTCCTTCGCCAACGATGTCTTCGGTGGCTTGGCCATGTTTCCAGGATGGAGGATGGGCGAATCCCAAAAGACCTGCTATATGCTGAGCTCGCCGAAGGCAAGAGAGCTACCGGCCGCCCCCAACTCACGTTCAAGGACGTCTGCAAACGTGACCTAAAGGTTATAATATAGATGTAGAGGTCGGAAACTGGGAGAACCTTGCACAGCACAGAAGTAGTTGGAGTGGAGAGGCACCTTACACACCGGTATAAATGCGGCAGAGGGCAAACTTCGCCTTATGGCGGAGGCTAAAAGAGCAGCGAAGAAAAGTAAAGAACACAGGCTGCCCCTAACAATCTCCAACGGTCCAGCTTTCAAGTGCCAGAGATGCGACAGAGCCTGTCTCTCAAGGATAGGTCTCCACAGACACAGTCAATTTTGCAGAGCGCAAATCTAATCGTCATTCGATATTATGGGGCCAAATGATGATAGTTTTGGCCCATACATGTATTTAAATATGCAGACCAAGGGCTACTGAAGTCTTCATTAATTACGTCATTAGTCTGCAATTAAAGTGAGGATGATAATCTAAATTGGGGTTTTATAAATCTATGGATGTCCCCCTAATGCCTAATCTAAGTAAAATAAAAGACTAGCCTACATTTACACATCTATAATATCACTATCACTCTTTGGTGCCGTCCATAAAGTACGCCACGCTCCAGGGGGAGGGAGGGGGTGTAAGAAAGTGTGACAGTTTGTGACAAGGGGAGGGTGGGTCACAGGGTCAGGCCATGTGTGACGTCACACATTTATTTATTTTTAAATTTATTTCAAATTTTTTTTGTAGTAGAATTTGATAGCTTTAAAAATAATTGTCAAAAATTGTGTGAAGCATTTGAATTGCTTGATCGAATTCGCAAAGTGTGTCGCTTATACTTTGCCTCACAAACAATGTTGAAGAAACATGCAGGACAACACGTACAAAGCTCTGGCTCGGGAGAATGTGCCAACCCAAACTGTTCCTGAATCAACTCAGATAAAATGCATCCGTCCTTTGAGAATCGCTGCTAAAAGGCAAAGATAACTCATGACAGTTATTGCCAGAAGAGAAAATGCACATTCAGAGGATATGTTGAGTGGCTATAGATAAGGATGCAATTATCCTTCCAGGAAACGATGATGGTAAAAGATTGATGCCATTCGTAACTATGGATAAACACTCATTTCACCATGGATGGATGATGTCCAGTGAAACATAAAGACAAAAACACTTTCCTTGTCCCTTATGCGAGAACAAATGCATATAAGTAGGCCTACTCTTTCTTCCCGAGTGGCATATTCGGGCATGGAATGGGTTGCCTGAACAAACCATGGAAAACCAATAGCCTAGGCTAACATCATTTAAAACATTAATAAAATGCAAGCCTAGACTCGGACCACGGATGAGCGTAGGACGCAATAATCTTCTTTATAGAAGGAGCGTCTGTAATGTATAAAATAAGATAAGATATTTTTGAATTAAACATAAATCACAGACCCATAATAAACAGATTAAAAAAGCACAAGTTTGTCACATAATTTAAGTCAATCCAGTCTTTTTTAGTCAATTTTTTTGTTTTCATTTTAGGTCTATTATTTAATCACTGGGTGAGGTCAAGTTTCGCTAATTTACTTCTTATCCTGTGTTAAGAAAAAGATTGTATAATTTGAAGATTATCTCAAACTTGACCTCACCTTTTGTAAATGAAAAACAGCAGATAAATGATGTGTGTTATATTGTCTAGACTAATTTTTGCAATTTTTGTTTTCACATTCAATATAGATTGAGTCACTGCTTCAATGAATAACTGTGACAACCTTTGACAATTAACTATTAAAGTCATTTTAATTATGTGATAGTTGTTTTAAGTGGACATACTTTATGGACATTGCCTTTCTTAAAACTAAAACTATTATTTACTATTATAGTATAACGTTTTATTTAAATTTAATAGATTATAGGCCAAAAGCAGTCTATTTTTTAAAATTAGTAGCCTAATAAAAAAAAAACCACTATATATAAATTAGTAATTAAAAAAATAACACTAAAGTTAAAAAGTACAGATGTATAAGTTTGTATAACCATTATAATTATAACCATTCATAGATCTAATCAATGAGGAATAAAAGGAGATAATTTCTAAACAACAATAATAACATTATGTTAATATTATAATAGCGCAACGGCAATCGAAAAAACGCCACGTTTAGTGGAAAACAATCTTTAATATAAACGTTTAAAAATGTTCTTTTATAGCCAATGCCTCCCAGAATAATCATCTTCTGCTTGACAGCTATGTTTAAAGATGGCTGCCTACACAACAGTTTTATGTTTATTTTTGTGTAGTAAGTATTGCAATCGAAATGCCACATTTGTGTGTGTGTGTGTATTTTTTCAAAAAAAAATAAAATAATTAATTTATTAAGCAATATTCTAAATTTGTTTGATGGATGTGATATATTATACTTTACAGACGCTCATTCTATAAAGAAGATTATTGTGTCCTACGCGACTACTATACTACTACTAACTACTACTATGCTAGTATGCTATGCAGCCTACCTATGCCTATACTCCTATACCTATGCTAGACTCTACTGAGTCTACTTCTTGTTCGACTCTCTAGTGCAGGGGTCGGGAACCTATGGCTCGCGAGCCATATGTGGCTCTACTGATGGCTGCATCTGGCTTTCAGACAATTAAATGTTCGATAAAAATTAAAAATGTGGTGTCTTTAGAGTCGACTCCTTTGATCTAGATCTAGATTCTAGTCTACATTGCATATCAATATTAATAGCCTATATTTCATTATACAAATGAGCTAAAGTCTACTGCAGCTCAGCATCAGAAGTGGTAAAGGAGGTAAACTCCGCTGATCTAAAAGACAGAAAAATAGCAACCCTGCATTCAATGTAATTAATGGGAAATAACTCTGGCCTTACATTACACAAAATGCACACATTTACTTGAATTTTTAGTTTTAAACATAATGTATTTTGTATGGCTCTCACAAAATTACTTTTTAAAATATGTGGTTTCCATGGCTCTCTCAGGCAAAAAGATTCCCGATCCCTGCTCTAGTGTCTAGACTACGCCATTACTCTCTTATCTTATTGTCTTTTATACATTACAGTCAGACGCTCCTTCTATAAAGAAGATTATTGCGCCCTACTCGCATCCGTGGTCAGAGTCTAGTCTTGCATTTTTATAAATGTTTTAAATGATGTTAGGTTACTGGTTTTCCTGCCATGGTTTGTTCAGGCAACCCATTCCATACCCGAGTGCCACTCATCCGACTTTTACAGCCAATAATAATACTGCTGCTTTCAACACAGTAGCTGCTTTTAATTTAAAAAATATGTTTTTAACACAGCAACTTTCTACACGTGTATGACTGGTTCGCTTAAGTTCATTATGACGCCAACCCTGTCACATAGTCATAGTCACATAGGCCTGCTCCTGTATATTTACTGACTTTAGGCTAGATCTATGTGATGGGCATGGGGGTGGCGTGATGATGTCATCACGTGATGTGGCTGTATCTGTATGCGGGCTCATCTTTAGACAGAGAGATGAGCAGTGTTTCAATTACTAAGACTATCAAAAATATATGTTTTCTGATGGTCTTAGGCGACCCCTGTAAAATGGTCATTTGACCCTCAAAGGGGTCGCAGCACACAGGTTGGGAACTGCTGACTGGTATAAGTATATGGCATAAGCCACTGGCTTATGATAAGGCAAGGGATAATGATAAGGAAAGTGTTTTTGTCTTTAAGGCCTTATGTTTATCTGAGCATTGTAACAGATTGTTTAAATGTTTTTGTGCTGTATTTATAAATGCCTAGACTAGAGTTTAATGCCTTCCTTATGTATTATTACAACTTTGCCCTTCTGTCCTCTTTCTGTGTTTCTAGTTCCAGGTTTAGTGATTTAACTAGCCTATTGGTGTGACTCTTGTCAGCTGTGAATATTTGTTACTAATGAATCTTGCTACAGCTCTTTTCTAAATTTGTTCTAATAATTAATGTTTGCTTTAGTTGAAGTGTCCCTTGCTGGAGATGCATATTCTAGCATAGGGCCCAGGTCATAGGTCTAATTAATGTCACATAGTATTTAAGCTTTATGTTCTTATTAAATAGTTCCTCACAAATTGATCCATAGGGCTGGTGTAGCAGCATTCACCAGTTGATGTATGTTCTTATTACATTTGTAAAAGTTCCTTTTTATGAAGCCAAATAAATGTTTTGTTCAATTTTTTAATTACTTCATCAAAATGTGGATTCCAACATAACTTATCATTTATTATTATAATGCATTTTTTATTTGGGTTACATACTTTCCACTTGTCTTGTTATTCTTACTCAAGTCATTGACATTGCAGAGTACTTGTGCACACTGTCTATCTGTAGGACCCTAACCCTATACCTATAGAACAGCTCTCACCTATACTAAAGCTTATCACTATATAGCCTAACTATAACCCTGGTCATACTAATGAATATGTCTTATGTCATGTTATGTTATGCTGCAATTATCAATTATGCTCATAAGTCATTGTTAATTGTTACTTATTACAAGGCAATTTATTCACCATAATAAATTATGGATGAGACCTTCTATTTAGATCACACAAGTATAATTATGATTTATAATGTTATTACGGCTAGAGCCCCCATTCAATTTATGAAAATAATAGTTATAGTATTGTTATTATTAGTGTGAGTATCCTTGTATTAGTGAAGATCTTATTATATTAATCTGAAGTTTATTTGTAGTTGTCTAGAGTATTCCTGGTTCTTATAATCCCCTGGCAATTCACATAGCGTAGTTTTAGAGTTTTCAGTTGATTTACTTCATGTATAATTATTTATGTGGCTCATATTATACAGCAAGAACCTCGATGTCGAGTGGTAGTGTAGATTATTAATATAGTTGAATAAATATTACACATACACACATGTATATAACTTTGAAATATTGACGCTAACCAAGTTGTGTAGAAAGCAACGATAAATTTGGTTTAATTTACAACATCAATCCAGTAGGAATCCAAATAATATTATATACACAATCAAGAAATACACATATTCCAATTAGTAATGAATATCCTCAATGAACATATAGCATTGTAGTTAATAGTAGAATAATAAATCTTTCATAATACAACTCAAATAGAAACGATCCTCAGAGACTCAGAATCTTAGATGTTATCTGATCGAATGTACGCCAAGAACTGACTAAAAGTGTCGAATCGCGTAGAAATATATTACGGGTCAATCGTTGGAAAAACCAGACAGCCTAGTGACACGAATATTTTAATCAAGCCTGCATGTTGACTGCGTGATCAGGATGTCAAGCAATAATGCTCTAACAAAATAAGGAGAGACCGGACGACCTTGACACGCTGTGTTTGCATGAACAGTTCATGTTTTTATCGAGGTTAATAAAAAAACAATAATGCTCTAATTAAGTTAGGAAAAACCCGGGGGAAACTTTGAGCTGAGAAATATTTTATATCGTTTAAACGCAATTCGCTTAAATGATTTAGTTGGTTTATTAACATTACAATGTAGGGAATTTACGTTTCGTAACAGTCGCCCGTACCAAAAGGAAAAGAACATTGCATACTAAACAATAGAAGTGTGCAATTTCTTTTAGAACCGCCTGCACTTAACTTTAGTTCTAAACAATATACAAAAAAAAACTGACTCCACCTGGGTAGTCCGTTAAATAAGACAAGTAAGGGAAATAATTTATTCTATTAAGCCCTCATCATATAGGATCTCATGTTATCCTTAGACCATAACACATGTTCGCGTTATTCTAAAAAAATTATACTCTCTGAGATATCATTCCTTATAAACATCATCATCTTATTTATAAGGTAAAAATCAACATAACTAATGTTATCATATTAAACAATTCAATCATTAATTAATTCAACTTAAATGAAATTAATATTTAAATAAATTTTAAAGTAAGAGTTTAATCTTAAGTGTGTAAGCATGTGAAGTGTATGCACATTACTCTATCTTGGTTTTTACATAATCACAACTATAGTTTGATTGTTTCAAAATAAGGATGTACATTTCTGTTCATTCATTATCTTACTAATAAAGAAAAATTATGTTCATAAATCCATAATATTTATAAGTAACTTATTAGGTTCTTTTTTTTTTTTTTTCTACAACAATAATAATATTTGTTTTAGCAAATGGAAATATTCATGGCATAAAATAAGGCATAAGATATTGCATAAAATAATCACAACATATTCATATATTCATGCATTAATATTTTAAATGATCCAATTCTCTTAGTTAGGATTATCAGAATATATACATGAAGTTATCTATTTCCTTATACATTTGTTACATGCGCGATAGGGTGTCCGCGACGATGTGATCTTTTACCAATACGTAAGTTATTCTTAAGTTGTATGGTATTAACCCTATACGGATGTTGTTTGACAGGTTTAACATTATCATCTTTTAAAACTACATCATGGGTAACCAAAGTTGTTTTGTTAGGAACATCACTAAACAAATTTACATGATCATAGATTAAACCCTTGATAGAAGTCTGTTCACCTGAGTCTAGATGTGCCAGTTTATCATTGAGGTTTTTAAGTGCTTCAGTGTTTTGAAGTTTACTTTCTATGATTGTCTTTTTAAATTTAGGCGGGGGTGTTTCAACAGTTTTGATAGCACTCACTGGCCTAATGTCAGTTTGTTCTTCCCTAACAACATAAGGTTTTAGCATGTTTATATGGCACAGTCTCTGTGTTTTCCTTCTATCAGGGGTTTTTACAAGGTATGTTACATCACTGATTTTATCTAAAACCTGATATGGTCCTGTATATTTTGCACTCAGGGGTTGTCCAGACAATTGGGTCAACATGAGGACTTTATCACCAGGATGGAAACATCGGGATCTGGCCTTGACATCATAGTACCCTTTCATTCTTTTCTGAGCCTGCAAAAGATTATCTTTAACATGATTAAAAGCATGATAGATTCTATTGCTAAATTGTTCCACATAAGCTACGAGTCCAGTCTCTTCATCAGAATTTAACAAGGTTTCCTGCAACAGTTTTAGAGGTCCTCGAACTGAATGTCCAAACACTAACTCGAACGGACTGAATCCAAGAGATTCCTGCACAGTTTCTCTAGTCGCGAAAAGAGCGAATGGAATACCGCGATCCCAGTCTTCAGTGTTCTCAAAACAGTATGTGCGGAGCATGGTTTTCAGAGTCTGATGATATCTTTCTAGGGCACCTTGGCTTTGCGGATGGTACGCAGTTGAAGTTGCATGTTGGATGCCTAGTTTCTTTAAGACCTGGTTAAACAGCTTTGATGTAAAGTTAGATCCTTGGTCTGACTGTATAGTCTTTGGAAGACCGTATCTTGAACAAAATGCAATCAGTGCGTCAGATATCTTATCTGCGTTAATGGTGCGTAGCGGAATAGCTTCAGGATATCTCGTGGCAGTGCACATTATAGTGAATAAGTACTGGTGTCCTGTCTTTGTTTTAGGCAAAGGACCTACACAGTCTATTAGCAAGTGGCTAAATGGTTCTGCAAAGGCGGGTATTGGCTTTAGAGGTGCTACCGGTATAGTCTGGTTAGGTTTACCAACTATCTGGCATGTATTGCATGACTTGCAGTATTTTGTGACGTCACGATGTAGTCCAGGCCAATAGAAGTACGGAAGAATTCGACGGTAAGTCTTGTTCACTCCTAGATGACCAGCATATGGCGTGTCATGAGCCATGTGTAAGATGTCATTACGATATATGGCTGGTACCACAATCTGACTTCCTTCTCTGCAATTGTCATTATCACATTTCACATCTCTCCATTTTTGCATTAATATTCCCTCCTTCAGAAAAAATCCATTTCCGTTCATTTCTGCCTCCTGTTCAGTTATCACCTTTTTCTTCAGGTGTTTAATTCCTGAATCTCTATTCTGTTCTAATAGGAGTAATTGTCGAGGTGACAAATTACTTTCAGTAGTCTTGACTGAGGGACCACTCAAGATGTCAGCCAGGAAAGTTGCCTGTAGGTCAATTTCTGGTTCTATTTTTGACTTTGACATGGTTTCGACAGACTTTTGTTGTTGGGCCATACCTCTAGTGACGATGCATATAGGTTTGATAAAGCTCTCACTTTTATTAAGGTATTGTTTTTTCTTGGATATGGAATGCACCACATCTCCAGCAATATCATTTCCCAGTATTAAAGAAACGCCTTTAAACGGAAGTGATTTGTATACACCCACAACTACATTTCCAGTGAAGTACGCACTCTTCAGCTGTATTTGATGCAAAGGAACTTGTACATTTTTCCTTGATACACCTTGAATAGTGAGATCCTGTCCTGTATATGTCGATTGTGACGTAGGAACAGTATTCTCTAAAAGTAGTGAAACCTCAGCCCCTGTATCACGGAGTATTCTGATGTTCTTTTCACTAGTGACACCATTTATTATGGATGACACGGTACCTTCTTCAATGAATGGTAAACAATTGCTTGGTATCTCAGTATCGATGAGATCTGTATCCAAGTTATTTTTGTAAGAGGTATGTTTAGTACTCATGGTGGTTCTATCTGATATAGACTCCTTGGAGCTCAGATTAGAATTAGAATTATTGAAAACCATTGTCTCTATTTCAGGAACTATTTCTGGTTTCAAGTTTCCTAGATACGTGTGTTTTGTCAGGTTATCTGCATTAGCACTAGGTATCTCTGTTTGAGTTCTAATATCCTTCTTTACATTTTCATGAGTTCTTTGTTTTGGCATTGCTACATACGATAAGACAACATTCTTTTTATTCGGGTTCCCATTCAATATCCAGCACTTTTCCTTAGTATGTCCAATTCGTTTACAATGGCTACAGGTTGGCTTGGAATTTGTTGGACCTTGATTGCTCTGCTGATGTCTCTTTGATTGATAGGATTCATTTGGATTCATGGTTTTCTTTTCTACCTTCATATCTCGATTCTGGAATTTAGATTTATCAACTGTTGTAAATTTATTGCTGGAATGGATAATAACATATTCGTCTGCCATTACTGCTGCTGTTTCTACTTGTTCTACACCTTTGTCTGCTAAATGTATTCTTACATCACCTCTGATGTTATTGTTAAAGTCTTCCATTAGCATAAGATTAGCTAATTTATCAAAGTCTTTGTTTACACCTTTGGATCGAATCCATCTTTCAAAATATTTCTTTTTCTGTCTTAGAAAATCAACATGGGATTGTTCCTGTTCTTTCTTAGACTCACGAAACACTTTTCTATATTTTTCAGGTGTTAATGCATAACTTAGCAGTACTCTATTCTTGATCAGTTCATAATCATACAATTCCTCTTCAGTAAGACTTAATACAACATCAAGTGCCTTTCCTTTGTTCAGAGCTGAGCGTAGGAGTATAGCTTTCTTGCCCTCGGGAAATTGATAGTCTCTAGCGTTTCTCTCGAAAATCATGAAGAACTCTTCCACCGAATTATCTTCAAAAACTGGAATATGTTTCTTAAACTTATACAGTTCTGCATCTGCTTCAGAGCTTGCATTCGAATGATTTGACGTACGAGACCTTGCTATCTCAATTCTTTCTTGGCTTGCTATTTTCTCTCTTGCTATTTCTCTTTCCATCTCAATTCTCTGGCTTTCTCTTTCTCTTTCCATCTCTAATTCCATCTTTCTTAACTCAAGTTTAAATTTCAATTCTTCACTTAAGTCACCAGTTGTATGCTTTACTCTTTGTTTTATAGGAAAAGGTAATTCATCATCTGATTCATCATTAATGTTATCATTAGCAGTAGTTTCTTCAATAATTAGTGTACCTTGTTTTCTTAAACACTCAGTTACCTCTTGAAGTAATTTAGTTTTTGATGGCCTAGTTTCTGTGATAGAAATGCCCAATGATTTAGCCAATTCTTTTAATTGTATCATTGACATTTTATTAAGCTGTTCTGAGGTTAGATCAAATATCTCTGGATCCAATGTAAGATTATTTGTGGCCTCCATTTTATATTATTAAAAGTTACTGTAAATCTTGTTAATAATACAATAAAAGTGTCCAACTTACTTTCTGTCCTTTGAATAATTCACTACACCACACAGTTCAGATTTTTCACAACAAGGTCATAAAAATAATACTTTCTTAGAGTTACTTTGTTCGATAAGGTAATACACCAGATAATTTTCCAGGCTGAATAGTTAAGTTTTCCGATTCTCAATAGCAATGTTCAATTCAATCACAATCTTTAGTATATTGTATATTGTTCATATTTTCCAACACAATCCATCCAAGTTACGAGTATGTATTACGGCAGTTGTAAATAGTTTGTGTAAATAGTATAACGATTCTTGAAGTTGAAGCAAATCCTCTAAACGTTTGTTAGTAAATCACTGACGAGCAAAACCCATTTTATTACAAGGCAATTTATTCACCATAATAAATTATGGATGAGACCTTCTATTTAGATCACACAAGTATAATTATGATTTATAATGTTATTACGGCTAGAGCCCCCATTCAATTTATGAAAATAATAGTTATAGTATTGTTATTATTAGTGTGAGTATCCTTGTATTAGTGAAGATCTTATTATATTAATCTGAAGTTTATTTGTAGTTGTCTAGAGTATTCCTGGTTCTTATAATCCCCTGGCAATTCACATAGCGTAGTTTTAGAGTTTTCAGTTGATTTACTTCATGTATAATTATTTATGTGGCTCATATTATACAGCAAGAACCTCGATGTCGAGTGGTAGTGTAGATTATTAATATAGTTGAATAAATATTACACATACACACATGTATATAACTTTGAAATATTGACGCTAACCAAGTTGTGTAGAAAGCAACGATAAATTTGGTTTAATTTACAACATCAATCCAGTAGGAATCCAAATAATATTATATACACAATCAAGAAATACACATATTCCAATTAGTAATGAATATCCTCAATGAACATATAGCATTGTAGTTAATAGTAGAATAATAAATCTTTCATAATACAACTCAAATAGAAACGATCCTCAGAGACTCAGAATCTTAGATGTTATCTGATCGAATGTACGCCAAGAACTGACTAAAAGTGTCGAATCGCGTAGAAATATATTACGGGTCAATCGTTGGAAAAACCAGACAGCCTAGTGACACGAATATTTTAATCAAGCCTGCATGTTGACTGCGTGATCAGGATGTCAAGCAATAATGCTCTAACAAAATAAGGAGAGACCGGACGACCTTGACACGCTGTGTTTGCATGAACAGTTCATGTTTTTATCGAGGTTAATAAAAAAACAATAATGCTCTAATTAAGTTAGGAAAAACCCGGGGGAAACTTTGAGCTGAGAAATATTTTATATCGTTTAAACGCAATTCGCTTAAATGATTTAGTTGGTTTATTAACATTACAATGTAGGGAATTTACGTTTCGTAACAGTGGCAATTTATTCACCATAATAAATTATGGATGAGACCTTCTATTTAGATCACACAAGTATAATTATGATTTATAATGTTATTACGGCTAGAGCCCCCATTCAATTTATGAAAATAATAGTTATAGTATTGTTATTATTAGTGTGAGTATCCTTGTATTAGTGAAGATCTTATTATATTAATCTGAAGTTTATTTGTAGTTGTCTAGAGTATTCCTGGTTCTTATAATCCCCTGGCAATTCACATAGCGTAGTTTTAGAGTTTTCAGTTGATTTACTTCATGTATAATTATTTATGTGGCTCATATTATACAGCAAGAACCTCGATGTCGAGTGGTAGTGTAGATTATTAATATAGTTGAATAAATATTACACATACACACATGTATATAACTTTGAAATATTGACGCTAACCAAGTTGTGTAGAAAGCAACGATAAATTTGGTTTAATTTACAACATCAATCCAGTAGGAATCCAAATAATATTATATACACAATCAAGAAATACACATATTCCAATTAGTAATGAATATCCTCAATGAACATATAGCATTGTAGTTAATAGTAGAATAATAAATCTTTCATAATACAACTCAAATAGAAACGATCCTCAGAGACTCAGAATCTTAGATGTTATCTGATCGAATGTACGCCAAGAACTGACTAAAAGTGTCGAATCGCGTAGAAATATATTACGGGTCAATCGTTGGAAAAACCAGACAGCCTAGTGACACGAATATTTTAATCAAGCCTGCATGTTGACTGCGTGATCAGGATGTCAAGCAATAATGCTCTAACAAAATAAGGAGAGACCGGACGACCTTGACACGCTGTGTTTGCATGAACAGTTCATGTTTTTATCGAGGTTAATAAAAAAACAATAATGCTCTAATTAAGTTAGGAAAAACCCGGGGGAAACTTTGAGCTGAGAAATATTTTATATCGTTTAAACGCAATTCGCTTAAATGATTTAGTTGGTTTATTAACATTACAATGTAGGGAATTTACGTTTCGTAACATACTATAAATTTAAGTTTATTCAAGTCCTCAAGTTTTTTTTTGTTTTTTTTTCTTGTCTGTATTGGCATCTAGGTAGGCTGCTAGATTATAAATAGAAAATTAAAATATTAGCTTTAATTACTAATTTAATAGTAATAAGAATAGTAATATATAGGAATAATGACATAAAAATCGGTTCCAATGTCTCTGTCTGTATAAAAACGGATAAGCGCATGGTGCAAAAATCTCCTGTAAAGAAGGACAGTAGATAGACAGTACTCCTTCACTCTGATCAGTGCTAAATTACTTAGTTCAGTGCTGTCCAATGTTCTTTATTGTATGGCTGCTTCTGACTGATGTCTGTTACAATGTATTTAATGAAGGGATCTTTCAATTTATTTTTATAATCATATGTGAATACAATTTTGGTTTCTAAGGGCTGAGTAACTTCACAATGTTCATATTATATACAGATGCATATATATTTCTTTTTCTATATATGATATACAGTATGCTGTAATAAATATGATAGATTTGTTAACCTTTTTGCTTTGCAGGTGTGTTTGTTGTGTGCAAGGGTCAGTTTGAATTAGATGAAAGGTAGGAATCCCATTCAATTTACAATTGTCATGTAATATGCAGCATGCATAGTTAACTTTGGCTTAAAATTTTGATGTGACATTTTTTACTAATTATTGGGGAATAGCTTCCTTAGTCTCTTTGAAGTTTTTTTGAAGGGCATGGTGAGCCTTAAGATAAAAAGCCTGACATTTGACCTCAGACCTCAGTGTGCAGGCAGGATGATCAGGATATGTCAGGCATGTGAAAACACTTGGTAAAATTATTGGTTTAGAGCAGGGGTCTCAAACACGCGGCCCGCATGTTACATGCTGCCCACCAAGTGGATTTCCGTGGCCCGCCAGACAGCTAGTACTGATACACATCAAATTTTATTGTTAATTATATATATACGTAGCATACTTAATAATAATGATGATAGTTCACTTTTTTATAATTCTGTGTGTCTAAATTGGCACATTATTAGTGATGAGTATTAAAATTAGTTAAGATGTATGAAGTGTTTTTTGTTTACTAGGGTCGGGTAGTCGACAGGTAGTTGGGGGAGGGGGGGGGGTTGTCAACCTCGACAAATCTTTTAAGTGATAAAATGGCACATGCCTTCATTCAAGTTTGAGACACCTGTTTTAAAGTCTATTAGGACTGTAAGACAGAGTATCCTAGTGTCAGAATAAGCCGCAAGTTCTTTGGCCCCCGCGGGTAACAAGTAGAAAATGGTCAGAGTCTATCGCTGTCTTTTGGTATCCCTAAAGAGCACTTCCCAAGGTGGGAAGCACACAGTCATCAGTCACAGTCACTCATAGCGGGTTCTACAGCCGTACTGTTCTTTGTTGCTGCAATTTCCCCAGGCTGGTGTAGCGGTGACATCATGATTTTATGTGTGTGTCTACTTTTTGTGGCTTTGGGTAAAAGTCAATTTTTTGTGTGTTTTAAAAAGTAATTTTTTCTTTTGTGTTTTAAAAAAGAAAGTTTTGTGTGTGTATGTTTTGAATGAATTTATATGATAGCAAATGAGCAGTAAACTTTTTGTGTAATTTTAGGTTCTTGGAATATAGAAAACATGGCATGTGGCTTGTTGAGGTGAGATAATGTATTGAATAACTTTGGTGAAATAGCAAAGATGTTAATTAAAAAGTTATGTTAGATATTTTTTGGAACTTCTTTTATTTTATAGACTGTTATTTTTTTTCTGTATTAAAGCTTGATGGTGGCCTTGTTGAAATACTTGATGAAAATAAATGTTCCCAAATGAAAATTAAACAACCACCAAAAACAAATTTTTAAATAAATTTTATATGCATTTTAGTTATTAAAATTGAAAAGAATTTGTCTTCATGGATTTAAAGCATATGTGCCAAGTTTTAGCTCAATAAGATGGTGGTACATAAATCAATTAGCCATCCTATGATACAATCAAAATGAAAGTTAATGAAAAGGGTTATAAAAAAAATGCAGTTTGGTAAAAATATATTTATTGGTGTGGCTAGGGATAGAAATACATGTATTGGTAATGGCAACGGTGCTAACTTGTATAGCATGTCTATCTATGCTATTAACATTTTAGCATGCTAAGTGCACTCTGGTTCCACAATTTAGTTGTGAAGTTTGGCGGAGGGTACAAAAACTCTAGTTGAAAAAGAAGTTCTTTGAACGCCACATAAATGACTCCTCCCCCCCTCCCCCTTCCAATTCTCTAAATGAATCAATTGTAATCTAAATCAATTTAATAACTTCAGAAGGAGAACATCAGTATGATAACTTCATATTTTAATGGCCACAAACTTTGTGTTTTCTATTTGTCAATAGTTTTATGCCCCTTGGTGTGGGCACTGCAAAAAATTAGAACCAATCTATAAAGAAGTAGCCAGAGAACTACAGGTATCAAACAGTGCTGTGAAAGTTGCCAAGCTGGACTGTACAAGATACTCCCAGATAGCCTCAGAATTCAATGTCAAAGGTTTTCCGACCATAATGTTGTAAGTGAACTATTTTGGTCAATTAATTGTAAGTCACACATTTTTCCTCACTCAGCACTATTTAGCTATTTAGGACTGTATTTATTTGTGTGAAACATTTTCACAGGACATTTATTTTAGGCTGCAGAAACTATATGATTAAAAAAAAGTAAGTAAAGTATCCTGTCAGACCAGGTTGATCCATAGGGCCAGTTTCTGTGACCACGGCTTACTAGGGGATTGCGTGGCCAGCGCAACTTTACCCCAACTATAGTCAGGTACCCATCAGGCTTGGGTAGACTAAGGGACACCCTTCAGACCCGAGAACGATGTCTAGCCTTCACCGGGGTTTGAACCCAGGACCTTCGGTACACCAGCCAAATATGCTACCATTTCGTGACCCCAGAAAGTAGATAATGGACTTAGTCATTTGTGGCAACACAATCCCAAGGTATTCCTACATTCAAGGGCATTAAGTATATTCTTAGAGAATGTCCACCAATGATCATGATAGTTCACAGTGTTCTTGTCAAAGCCAGCACAATTTCATTCACTGAGTATTATATTGAACACACACACACATAAATTATACAAGCATAACATGTCTATTATTTCACTGAATTTCAGCATTAATGAAACTATATCTTGTGTTTCCATAGCTTATTGTTAATTTGCCCATCTTATCTATAAAGAAACGTATGGTGTCCTACACTTATCTGTGGTTTGAGTCTAGTCTTGCATTTTGATTAGTGTTTTACTGGTTCATCTGGTTTGCTCAGGTAACCCATTCCATGTCCCAACACCACTCAAGAGAAAGGAGTACTTTATATTCATTTGTAGCACTGACTTTTCACTAGTTATAAAATTGTAAGGCGAGATAACAAATAATTTTACATATTAAAATGTATTTGTTTGTCTTTGACGATTTGCTATTGTTTCAGTGTCAATGGTGAGAGAACATACACTCACAGAGGAGACAGAACTAAAGATGATATTCTAGAGTTTGTGTTAAAAGCTCAAGGGTAAATCTATATGCTTACTGATTCATTTAGTTTGTACTGCAATGATCCTTTTTTTAATTATTTGTTAACATTCATTCTTTCCTGTTCTGATAATCTGTACACAAATATTAAAAATTAAGAAACAAATATTACCATTCATTACAATGAACTTTTCATTGGATTCATTGGAAGTTATTGATTTTAAGAATGAAATTTTGCCTTCTTTGGATGAATTGTGGTTTAGAATACATAAAAAAATTTTCTGTAATGTGCAGGCCAACTGTTCGTAGACTGAGTAGTATAGGGAAGTTCAATGAAGCCCTCGGACAACACAGCGGCTCTGTCTTTTTCCTGTTCATTGGCGATGACGATGAACATAATGACCTCTATGTAAGTTCACAAAATGCTTCTTTTTTTTCTTAATATCCACATAGCAACTTAAAACACTGAATGGTTGTTGAGTACTTCACCAGTTACAAGGAACAAATTATTATTGTTTCACTGGCAATGATGTAAAACTATTGTTTATGTAGTAAAATAAACAACGCAAACTTACAAGGCTTTTTAGTCGAAAATATTTGCCATCCATTTTATTTATTTTGATTAATTTGTATCTTCTAATAATTATACTGTGCTTTAATTGCATAAAAAAATTTAGCATTAGTAAGAGATATATTTTTGTTGTTGTCTCCCCTTTATCAATGAAAAAGCTGTAGCTGGACTAAACATGCTTTAGTTTTATTAAGTGACAAACTTTGATCTATATTTTGTGGCCAAATCTAAAGAAAATTTTATCATTATTTTCTTACATAAAAAGTATAAAGAAAATTTTATCATTGTTTTCTTACATAAAAAGTATAAAGAAAATTTTATCATTGTTTTCTTACAGAAAAAGTATTAAGAAAATTGTATTATTATTTTCTTACAGAAAAAGTATCGTAACTCAGCGGACAATCATGTGATTCACTCTTACTTCTACAATGGAAAGAAACACATTTTAGATGTGAGTGACTCTTTTGCATGAACCTCTTTGCATTTTATCATCTTCAGCTGTTATTTTTTCTCTCTTATGAGAGCTCACTGTTTGATCCAAATAGTTCTACAAGTGAGACTATGTGACTCTGTGTTGACATTTATTAAATGGTAACTTGCAAATAAGTCTAAAGATAAAGGCTGACTAGATTCTAACTCCAGGGGGTCGTGGACTCATACAATTGAAAAGAATGACTTTATTTTCAATATTTTACAGAGTCTATACAGAAGACCACTGCGTAATGTGATGTATGACGATGAGGTTACAATTAATTAACTCCTTTGTTTTTTTAGTTGTGATTATCTCCCTTTGTAACGGATGGTCACATTCTTTTGTTGACCCAGGGTGACCCTTGTCCATTTGTAGTGAGCAAGCACGGAGGAAGTTTCCAGATCATGTGGTGTGTAGTTTAGTTTTAAGTAGAGAGTAGAGTGTATTGAGAGACTGGTTAGGCTGCTTCTTGTGTTCTTCCTAAATCGTGTTATTATCATTGACTTGTGTGTTGAGCTTCGATGTTATGTATTATGTTGAATTAAAAGTACCGGTATTGTTAATTATTCCTGACGTCGTTTCTAAATTGCTTGGATCAACGTTTGGGCGAGAATTAAAGATTCTTCAAGAGTACCAAAAAGTCATTGTAATAAACTGCCCACCCATAGACAGCAAAACGTAACAGTCATTACTTGCAAAATGTATCTGTATTAAATAAGCTCCCATGGGCACATGATTTTAGTAATGCAAAGATTACTGGGGCTGTATAATGCATTTGTTATGCAATCCCCTTGCACAGAAAACTGCTTCAGTTGTCATAGAAAACTGAAATAGGTGAAAATGGAACTAGTTAAAACTCTTATATTTAGATATTTGAAAACTATAATCAGTAATGAACACAATTGTTTTCTTCTTATTATTAAAGGAAAGAAAACTTCAAAGGCACCCAACAATTTTAGTTTTCAAAGACAACCAGTATTTTGAATATGACCGTAAGTAAAAACTAAATCTTATTCTAGCAATGAGTTAAGACAAACCTGTCTGCTTATGAAAGTGTTTTGACAAAAAAAACTCAAATCTAATTCAGTATTCAGAAATTTTTAACAAATTTCATTTTTAAAAAAAAGATTTTTAGAGTAAGAACCCTGAGAGAGTCTTAAACTTTGTTTCACCTCTCTTTTTAATTAGTGTCTGTGTGCCTTGCATACCAGTACATCTGCCACTGCAATTTATACCAAGAGCACACTGAGCATGCTAAATGTAATATAATGGATACAAGTGCTATATAAAGAACTGTTATTATATATAATATCATCAAAGATCAGGCAATTGGAATATCAAAAAAATTCTCTGTAAAAGTAAAAAGAGTATTATGGATTTATTAGTACTAGATACAGTAATCTCATTTTTGTAGTTTCAAAATTTGATGAAGTTTGCCATCTTTGGTTACTTTAATAGCTGTAATTTTATTGGCGTCTAAAGATCTTTATCTCAATGGATTCAGACTTTCTGATAGGTTGAGGACAAACTGATATCATTATCAGTTCCATATCCAATTATCCATGTATGGCTTAAAAGCTAGAAACGATAATGAAGAATAAATGTAAAAAATAGAAATTCTCCACTTAATTTTTTTTAATATACATTTTTTCCCTAAAGCCCCTAATGGATTAGCCACTGCAGATTCTATTGAACAGTGGATTAACCGAGAGCGCTATCCTGCCTTTCCGAAAATGTCAGGGCCTGGACTAAATGAAATGGCCAGCATTACCAAATACTTGGTCATCTTGGCTTCAGAGCAGAAAGAGTTGGATAATTCAAGCACATCAACTTCAAGGTAAGACAAAGACACAAGAACAATTTGATAGAACTTCAGAATAATAACTTCAATACTTTGTTCTGTAGTTATACAAGTATAAGAACAACCTGATTGTGGCTTCATATGGGGAAAAAAAGTATTAATATATCCCTTTATTCAACAAAGAACACTCCATTCTGTCAACTCCTCACTTCTGGATGTGTCCCATTTCTCTCTGATGACTGTTAGCCTGAAAACCTTCTAAATAACTGGCCCAAAAGTATGGAATGTACTTCCCATCCATCTCAGGCAAACAAGTCACTTTACAAAAAAACTTGAAATCACATTATTTTAATATTTACATTCATAAAAAATTATTTTTTTCCCCTTGCTGTTGTACTTTTATATTAGGTCGGTTAATGCTACATTTATTTGCTTCGTTCTATGTTTGTAAAGTTTTTAATTATTACGTAATTAGCTTAATATTTTTTTTAGCCTAGAGAATTATATCCGTTTTCTTAGTTGTTTGTTGGTCAATGTTAAATGCACTCTGGGCTTACATTATGTTTTTTGGCTTTACTAATAGAATTATTATTATTAATATATATACAAATCAGAAACCAATTAGATTAAGTCACTATAAACTAAGATTCTTAAGCAACATTTCAAAGGCTGACAGTAAAATTAACTTAGTTTCACTATTTCTTCTCAATCAATTTTTTTTTTTACCTGCCTTCTCATTGAAATCTGGCCAGTAGGCCGCCAGATAGAAATAGTTAAAAGGAAGGATTTCTGTTTCTAAATATACACGAGCTCTTTGCTTACCTGTGAACTGTTTGGTAAATAAACATTAAGCCTTTGAATTTAAAAGAAGCATTAAAAAAATATATTCATATTACAACTTGGTATTTATGATTGCTAAAATGAGGCTCGTCTTATTAAAAACAAAAACGAAATTAATTTTAGAGTATCAAAACAACAAAAAAAATAAGATAAAAACCGAAATAAAATATAAAGCTTAATAAAAGTTGAAATTATCTTTCTTGGTGCATTTTATGAGTAATTTGAGTGTGAGGGCCAATTTATGTTTGCCAGAAGTCAGATAAAAGAGTTTTAGATAAATGAAAGTAGGCCTAACCTATATGCTTTTATGATCTGTTGTTGTCTTTGAAATTCTGTTATCTTAATATTAAAAATGCAGTACCGGTATTTACTATTTACTCCCCTTAACTTAGTGTTCAGTTAAAAAACAACTTTTGTCAACACTTTGGGTGGCCTCCCTTATCTTATTACACGCAATCGTGGACGCCCCACCGAACAGTGAGAGTTCTCATTCACAGCGCTTCCGGTTTCGTTTACTCAGCATCGTCTCGGAGTTTATGGATTCTCGCGGGAAGAAAATGGGGAAACGGAAATAACCCCGATGATTTCCGTGGTTGCGTGTAAGTGTAGACCAAGAGTGTGCAACAGGCGGCCGCGTGATACAAAACGGCCCGCAAAGCCTTTTAGTGTGGCCCTTGAAGAGCTTCTAACGGCATTTTAAAAATATATTTTAGTGTGGCCCCCGAAGAGCTTCTAACGGCATTGAAATATATATATTTTTTTTTTTTTTTTTTTTTTTTTTAGAGCCCCTTAATTTTTTTCGGAGGGTCTTCCGCATGCCATTGAAAATAGTTCTGCGTGCCAAGTCTGGAGGGGGGGGGGGGGGTTGGTAGCACATCCTCTAGCATTACTGTCTCCCAAACTGAAGTTCTACTTTGTGGATAGGAGGTGAGGGTGCATTGTCCCAGGATTCAAATTTCGTTATAAATTTTGTATCGACATTTATCATTTAGGCAATTTTTAACTGATTTCATAAAAACTAAATCTCCATTAGGCTTTCGTCTTGGGGGTTTTGAGCTTCATTCGTCTGCTATCTATTTAATCTGCACACACCGTAGGACAAGCGGAGATAACTCTTCTGGTCTGGAGACAGACGAACAATTTATTTTTACTATCCACCTTTTACAATCTCCATCCATGCTACAATATTTGATTTGTTGTGTTAAACAAGACTAAAAGACAGGATGAGACCAATTACACAGAAATAAATAAAACAGAAAAACGTAATTTTCGTTTCACGTTACCTGGCTTATTTAGAGTTCTTTTTCTGCGTTTAGAATTGTTTAGAGAAATGCTTTTAAAAACATGGAGAATGTAACAAAAGTAATATGGCGCCAAAACGGTTTAGACTTAAAAAAAAAAACTGAGGGTTTTTGTTTATTCGTTCTTTTTGTTCTAAAATGAGAAAATGTTATTAGAAAGGAGCAATTTTTTTAGTACACGTTGTTTAGTTTGTCTGTGTGTGTTTGTGTGTGAGAGAGAGAGAAAGAGAGAGAGAGAGAGAGATTGAAATGATGAAGGAAGAGGGTAGATGACTTTGATGAAGTAAGCTAGACAAATGCTATATATTGTTTGTCGATCTGTGCTAAGTGCTAAACAATGTTCTATTCGTTTTGTTGTGGATTTTTGCAAGCACTTAGCGAAAGCAAGAAATCTCATAATAGAGTTCAAGGTTTTGAGTTTCACACTACTGGGTTTTTAAACACAATCCCCTCACCCACCATCATCATCAGCGCTTGCGAGTAAATAAATGCACTGTAAACAATTATACAAATTACGTAATTTTCTCCGTGTTCGATGCCATTGTTGTTTCTGGCAGAATTCCTCCTAATCCACGTCGGCAGCAGCAGGTGCCGTCTGTGACTGCAATCAGAAGACATGCACGCCGGCATGCCGGACTTATTTACCTACATTAATAGGATGGGTGCATACCTTACGTGGCCAGCATGTTAGTCACACTAGTCAAGCTATAGCGATGAAAACAAACCCGCCGCGGTTTATTGTTGATTTTTTTTTATAATTTTGTTACTTTCTTGTAGACATGTTCTGCTGTTTGTGTCCGCCAAAAAAACTCTTTCATTTTGCGTTCTAGCCGGGAGGGGTGTTTGTGTGTCCAACAGGAGGCCGGCGGGTCACAAAACGGTCCCCTGGACCTATTAATTCGGCATGTCCCCAACAAAGCTTCTTCTTACTAGAGGCCGACCGAAACCATATTTTCGGTTTTCGTCTGTGAGAGCCATACATAATGTTTAAAACTAAAAATTAAAGTAAATGTGTGCATTAGTTATTTCCCTTTAATTACAATGAATGCAGGGTTGCTATTTTTCTGTCTTTTAGGTCAGCGGAGTTTATATCCTTTATCACTACTGATGCTGAGCTGCAGTAGACTTTAGCTCATTTGTAGAATGAAATATTAATATAATGCAATTAATATGAAGATCAAAGAAGTCTAAAGAAACATTTATTTTTTAATCGAACATTCGTCTGCGAGCCAGATGCAGCCATCAATAGAGCCACATCTGGCTCGCGATCCATAGGTTCCCGACCCCCTGCTTTATCAGAACGTGTAGCCCATCGTGTAGCAAATTCCTTATGCGGCCCAGTAACAGAAGAATGTTGCCCCCCCCCCCCCCCCCCCTTATCCACACCATCGATTTCTGTTTTAATGATGATTTCTTTTAAAAAAACGAAATGTGAATGTTATGAAGATTGTAGGCCCCCCCCCCCCCCCGGGACTTACCTAATAAGTTTTTGTCTTACACTTGTATGTAAATAGAGCTAGAATATAGATCTGTGCCCTTGGGTGTAGCCTACCCTTTCAAATTGTATCTATACTTTGTCATAAGGATACTTTATCCTTACAGATAATCATCTACATAACACTGTGGGCCTACTCATTTTTATCACTAGCCTATTACATAAAAATGGTTCTATTTGTATAGCGCTGCCAACAAACATAATGTAAGCTCAGAGCACATTTAACACTGAGCATGTAACAGATATAATTCAAAGGAAATATTCGTTTTATTCGCAAATACGAAGCAAATTAAATACATGTAACATTAACCGACCTAATAGCCTTACATAACACTCCATACACCATACGCCTTACTAATAATAACATAACACTTCTTATAAATAACTGTCTACACCAGGGGTCGGCAAACCTTATATACTAGTGTGCCAAAGTGGGATTTTTAATTCATTCAGCGTACCAACATCATACAATTCATGCTGCCTTAGCACTCAATTCCTTGTAGAAGAGACTTTGGATAGCCTTTTTGGGGGGGGGGGGAGGATTCATCAGCGCGCCGTTGAAAATCGCTCTGCGTGCCTAGTCTGGCACGCGTGCAGTAGGTTGCCGACCCCCTGGTCTACACAACACTCCTTACCAATAGCCGTATTCGTAACACTAACGTGTAGTACTGTTCATCAGTTCGGAATCTTTGCTTATTGTTTCTGGAAACATCTCTCAGCCCTCTCCCCGCCCCTCCCCTTTTCACTTCAATTAACTTCCTCTGGTGTCTTCTCTGAGGCTAATTGCCAACACATCCCGTGTTAATCTCGGCCACAGACCCTTGGCGGGTGTACTCATTAGAACTCGCCTCCTGGCACTTAACCTGTCACTCTTCGGCTCTTTCTTGTGCCCTCATTGTGATACGACAAAAACCTCAGCATGGGTGCCGAATGCTGGGGGGGGGGGGGGGGGGCTCTTGCTGTTATGTCATTTATTTATGGCTGCGAAGGGATTAGCGGTGTCGTTTCCCGCTGCGTGTGGGGTGGGGTGTGTCTTTGATGAGCTTATTGTGTGCATAAGGCAAATCCCACACACAGGATGTCGTGCAGCTATCAGTCGTTGTCAGGTTTCCATTATGATGTTTTGTAAAAAAAAAGTTTGCTTTGTGGTGTGTTTTTGTGTGTGTGCGTTATGTATATAAAATGTGCGTAATGTATATAAAATGTGCGTAATGTATTTGTCTTTTAAAGTTTGAAACGTTAATGAAAACAAGCATCGGGTGTCGTTTTTTATTTATTTTCTTATCATAAACTATTCCCTTTACAAATGCTATGCAAGCTAGATCTAACATTACAACTGGAGAGTTATTCTATTCCCATTCGCAAAAGCCATTGAAAACTATGAAGATATTTATATTATTATTGAGGGGCACGGTGGACGAGCGGCAGCGCGTTTGACTGGCGTTCCGAAGGTCCTGGGTTCGAATCCTGGTGAAGGCTTTTTTTTGCCTGGACTACCAGGCTCTGATGGTTACTTGACATGGGTTGGGGTAAAATGCATTGGGCTGGCCTAGTATGCTGTGGTCACTGAAACTGGTGAACGCTGCTTCACCGGCCTTATGATCAATTTGGTCCGAAGGGTAGCTTACTTGCTTACATATTATTATTAGAATGGTTGTATTATAGATGTACTTGATAATGGAGATACTATGTTCATTTAATGAAAATGCTCAGGGAATGTTTTTGCCAGTGATGAGTTCATCCGGGTAACAACAAAATGTTCATTTAACATTTTTACCTCTTCAGGGGAGTTAGTTCGACTGACCTTGTCTCATATATCTTACCTTATCTTATATATCTTACCTTATCTTATACATTACAGGCGATCCTTCTTACTATAAAGAAGTTTATTGTGTCCTATTAACATCCGTGGTCCGAGTCCAGTCCTCGCGTTTTTTTATTTGTGTTTCAAGTTTTAAATGATGTTAAGTTACTGGTTTTCCTGGTTTGTTCAGGCAACCCATTCCATGCTCAGATGCCACCCGGGAAGAAAAAGTACTTATATGTATTTGCTCTCGCATAGAGGATAAGGAAATATTATTCTAAATATAAACAGAGTCAGAGTTTTGGTGAATAGGGGTAGGCTACCCACCGCTTGCTGCTTTAAATGCAATTTAGGACGTATAGTCATAGAGTGGTGTAATTGATCTCTTTAGTACTTATAAACCACAGAGTGCTGTAGTTGAGTAATTTAGTGTTTTTAATCACAGAGTGCTGTAGTTTAGTAATTTAGTGCTTATAAACAGAGTGCTGTAATTTAGTAATTTAGTGCTTATAATCAGAGTGCTGTAGTTTAGTAATTTAGTGCTTATAATCAGAGTGCTGTAGTTTAGTAATTTAGTGCTTATAAACAGAGTGCTGTAATTTAGTATAGTGCTTATAATCAGAGTGCTGTAGTTGAGTAATTTAGTGCTTATAAACAGAGTGCTGTAGTTTAGTAATTTAGTGCTTATAATCAGAGTGCTGTAATTTGGTAATTTAGTGCTTATAATCAGAGTGCTGTAGTTGAGTTACTTAGTGCTTATAAACAGAGTGCTGTAATTTAGTAATTTAGTGCTTATAATCAGAGTGCTGTAGTTTAGTAATTTAGTGTTATAAACAGAGTGCTGTAATTTAGTAATTTAGTGCTTATAATCAGAGTGCTGTAATTTAGTAATTTAGTGCTTATAATCAGAGTGCTGTAATTTAGTAATTTAGTGCTTATAGAGTGCTGTAATTTAGTAATTTAGTGCTTATAATCAGAGTGCTGTAATTTAGTAATTTAGTGCTTATAATCAGAGTGCTGTAATTTAGTAATTTAGTGCTTATAAACAGAGTGCTGTAGTTTAGTAATTTAGTGCTTATAAACAGAGTGCTGTAGTTGAGTAATTTAGTGCTTATAAACAGAGTGCTGTAATTTAGTAATTTAGTGCTTATAAAACAGAGTGCTGTAGTTTAGTAATTTAGTGCTTATAAACAGAGTGCTGTAATTTAGTAATTCAGTGCTTATAATCAGAGTGCTGTAATTTAGTAATTTAGTGCTTATAAACAGAGTGCTGTAGTTGAGTAATTTAGTGCTTATAAACAGAGTGCTGTAGTTGAGTAATTTAGTACTTATAAACAGAGTGCTGTAGTTCGGTAATTTAGTGCGTATAAACAGAGTGCTGTAGTTGAGTAATTTAGTGCTTATAAACAGAGTAGGCCTACTGTAGTTGAGTAATTTAGTGCTTATAAACAGAGTGCTGTAGTTGGGTAATTTAGTGCTTATAAACAGAGTGCTGTAGTTCGGTAATTTAGTGCGTATAAACAGAGTGCTGTAGTTCGGTAATTTAGTGCGTATAAACAGAGTGCTGTAGTTGAGTAATTTAGTGCTTATAAACAGAGTACTGTAGTTGAGTAATTTAGTGCTTATAAACAGAGTGCTGTAGTTGAGTAATTTAGTGCTTATAAACAGAGTGCTGTAGTTCGGTAATTTAGAGCTTATAATCAGAGTGCTGTAGTTCGGTAATTTGGTGTTTTTAATCACAGAGTGTGTTAGTTCCGCAATTTATTGCTTATAAACCGAGTACTGTTGTTCGGAAATTTAGTGCTTATAATCAGAGTGCTGTAGTTCGGTAATTTAGTGCTTATAATCACAGAGTGCTGTAGTTCCGCAATTTAGTGAAAACAGAATACTCTAGTTCGGCAATTTGGTGCTTTTATTATTTTAATCAGAGTGCTGTAGTTCGTCAATTTGGTGCTTTTAATCACAGAGTGATGTAGTTCGGCAATTTAGTTCGTATAATCATAGAGTAAGTAGTCTGCTGTAGTTCAGTTTTTTAGTAAGAACAATTGCAGAGTGCTGTAGCTGGGCAATACAATAGGCATGACACTTTAAGCTGACATGTTTATATTCAAACCTGTACGTTTTAAGCGCACTAAAGCACGACTATCAAATGTACTCTTTGTTTTTTTGTTGTGTTTTTAACACCTCCCTTTTTGTTTTGTGTGTGTTTTTAACACCTCCCTCCCCACCGTTGTCCACCCGTTGATACCATACATATTATGTTGAAAGTTCTGAAGAAGAAACAAAAAAAAACAAACTCCCAAAAGAACGTGTATCAAAATAAATCCCGCACAAATTGCCAACTCTTCTATAAAGGGATTGTCTAGACAAGTATTGTTACAGGGTGTCTGCGTTATTCATAGAACAAACAGACAAAACAACATCCTTGGGGTTAGAACGATTTGACATTACACCTAAAGAGTGGTAAGGTCGGGGGGTGGGGAGGAGAGTAGGGCGCCACCATTCAGTATGACAGGGGGGAAAGATTGAGAACGGGTGACATCACCTAATATCTTTGAAGTTTGTTTTCAAGTTTTGAAGTATTTGATCTGTATTGTATTAGCTATTGAAAAATACATTTAATTGTACACGAACACAAAGCTGATTAAAGAGAATGTTGATGTTGTGTTTCTCTCTAGATTAGAAAACAATCAGTTACATTAAACACACACAGAGGGATTAAATGGCTTTTGCGTTTGTGACTTGATTTTTTAAAGTCTGTGAAAACAGACGAAACTTTGGGAACGTTTGTTATTTGTGCAACATATTGTGAAAACCAACAATTGTTTGTAAAAGTTTGTGAAAACCAAATATGGTTTGGAAAAGTTTGTGAATTTCACTAAAAGTATACTAGGCAACTTGAAAATAATGTACATAATTTTTTTAAAGTATCAAACTAAGTAGTAAAGTGAATTTCTTAACGTCTCTCTTGTTTCGTCTTATAGAATAATTCTGTTGGTAGTTAACAAAAAATTCACATATAAAAAAAAAGCCTCTGATAGATCAGTTAGTGTGAGTTTGTTTCTTGTACACATACATTTGGAATATAGTGGTTGGGGGGGGGGGGAGGGAATCTCCAGCTTGGAGCAATGGGATGGAACTATATTTATTTCTATTCTGTGGGAAAAGGCGTCGTTGGTGGTTTTGTAACGAAATGTGACACCGTTTATGACGTTATTTCTAGATGTAACCGTGCACCTTGAAGCTCAACCCATTCTTTCTTTTCACTATTTAACTTTACTCTCTCCCACCGTCCACACGGGGCTGGGTTAGCCATTAAGACAAATAATCACGTGCTTAGGGGCGTCAGGGGAAAGGAGGGGGTGGGGGGGGGCGACACAAACATATTCCACAACACGAATTTCCCGTGATAAACATCTGATAGGGTGCAATACTGCACTTGGAGCAGTTGTACACAGATTCAACAACAAAAAAAAATGTAAAAAAAATAAATACAGAAACAAGAAAGATTAAAAAAAAACGACAAGATGCAATTTTTAAAAATCTTTAAAAAAAAATTGGCAATTGAAAAAAAAACAAAAAAAAAACAGTTTTTGAAATATAAATGTAAAAGGTTTGTCCATCTCACTGTAAGTTTTGTTGAATTGCAATAAATACAATTTTATTTTAGGCTAAACATTGTTTATTTTTTGAATTACTTGTATAATGGTGAGGGCACAAAAAAATCTTTTTAGTGCTTAGGGCCTCAGAGGGTCTAAATCCGGCCCCGTTTTGTCACACAACGCTACTTCACCAACCAAAGCTTATTTGGTGTCTCGGATGGGTGAAGAAGCACATTTTGTTTTCAGTCTCTTGACATTAGTTCTATGTATGAATGTAATGAATAACTGTTTTATTGTTGGACATCCTTCTGCTCTAGTTGAAATTAAATGCACAATTTTAATTGGACAAGACAAATGAACCCAACAGATCTCTAGACCAATGGAAAGCCAGTTTTATTTTACAAATAAGATATTTTACTAGATAATCAACTTTTTTTAAAATGGTTATTTGAAATTTGAGTATTTGTTAATGGAAGCATTGTATACACAGAGACATGTACATGTGAACGTATTATATGCAACAATGTGAGATATACATATATACACCAAGATAGTGTCATTGCCCATGTTTAATAGTTAGTAACTTAAGTAGGCCTACTAAAGGCTAAATACACTAACATGTCTAGGTCCTTCGAAAATATATAAAGTACCCTTCGGACCAGCGTTCACCAGGTTCTGTGGCCACGGCATACCAAGGGATTGTGTGGCCAGCACAATGCCCAGCCGCCTTTACTTTACCCCGACTAATGTCAGGTAGCCATCAGAGCTGGGTAGACTCAGGGACATCCTACAGCACAGGGAAACAAATCATAGCCTTCACCTGGATTCGAACCCAGAACCTTAAGAACGCCATGTCGAACGCGCTGACAGCTCTGCCACCATGTCGCTTTGAAAATAAATCCATAATTAGGTCTACTCTGTAAACTTTTATATTGTATCCCCTTCTTCCAATAAAAACAATATAAATACAAAAATCTTTTTTTTTTATAATACTCGATTAGATAGTATTAATTGTATTATCTTTTGAGGCACATGTATTTTTTAAAAATATACTTATAGTCTAATGTATAATAGCTATATATTATAGATCTAAGGATAAAAAACAGCAACCAAACTCAACACATTTTTTATTTGGTTTTATATAGGCAAATATAGATCTCTAGGCCGTCGCCCAGTTCACGAACTGGGCAAAAAGATCTGGACAATTACGCTATCTTTGAGTAACATAAAGTACAATCTTAAGGCGTACAATATCATGAGAAGTTGAACATTGTTATGATGCATTCATTATCTCTCTCTCTCTCTCTGTATACATAGCTTACATACATATATATATATAAATATACTGATAAGTTCGCCTATTTGAGTTGTAGTATATGTATCTAGCACACTGTCAGCGACATATTTTGGATATCTGACACACAACATCAAACAGCAATACGCCAGTCATTTATTTAGGTTATCAGTTGTATTATTATTTAGTACAAATTAAGTAGCAATCTGGTGGAAGTGTATCCTACAACAAATGTTGGATGTCTGGCATCCCATACAAATACAGTACATAAGAAATCTTATAACCACCCATCCAAACATACATACATACATAAGCAGTTTGAAAAACAATCATACATGTATGACTTTGTATTATTCATAACAGACGTATATATATTATATATATATATAGGCCCTATATATATATATATATATATATATATGAATCTTATGTACATCGTTTTAAATATCGTACACAGAATTTATAATTCTAAAATGCATGAAAGATCAACAACAACAAAACACTAAACAGAATATTATATAAAATAGTTAAAAAATAAATGTTTTAGAAAGTTAGAGTAAAATGAACATCGTCTGAAAGTTGCAGAGACTGTAATGTCTAATGAAAAATGAGTTCAACTTCAACCAACATACTTCTGTTAAATGTTTTGCCCTCTCTCTATGCAAGCATGGGCAATTAGTCATTTATTTACTGTTAGGCATGTTCTGTAGGCGAAGAGTCAGCGGTCGACTCGTTTGGAATTTCCCCCCATAGGATGAATAAATTATACGCAACCGGAGTGGGCACGCACAAGGGCCACCGAGATGCGCGTGGTTATCTCATATATTATTATATAGACCCATACTCGATAATTACGTATGATAAATTTACACTTTCAAATATCATTAATATTATGCATAATTTCAAGTGTTAGGTCTAAATAGGAAAATATAATTGAGATTGAGAGAAGAAAAGTGTTATCTTTTGTTTTATCTAACACGTTTCGGGACGCTCCTTCTATATAGGAGATTAATGCGTCCTACGCTCATCCGTGGTTTGAATCTAGTCTTGCATTTTGATTAGTGTTTTAAATGATGTAAAATTATTTGGTTTTTCTGAATCAGGTAACCCATTCCATGACCCGGATGCTACTCAGGAAGAAATAGTACGGTACTAATATGCATTTGTTCTTGCATATGGGGATAATACAAGTTAACATATCTATTTCAAAATCTTATAAAAAAGTTAAAATTCAAGAAATAATTTTCAATTGTCAATGAGAGTAACACTTTACTCAACTTTACCGCACGGACTCATACCTGATTTACAAATGAAACTGAAAATTAACTTAAGGGGTTGTCCACTAGTTATGCCCACAAAAGTTGTACGCACATGTTTTACAACTGTCAGCCTTTTTTTCCCTTCCCCCCTCCCTTCTTCTTCTGGTGACCTGCTTAGTGGGACGACTCCCTTAGGTGTCGAAGGCCTGCATTTAGGGAAAACGGTTAGTCCCTTCCTATCTTCGAGAGCTTATATCAAAGCATGAGCCATCAAGGGAACTGCGCTCTTTATCACAGTGACTTCTTAAAACTCCCCAGAGTGGCTGGACACAAAAAGAAGTACCTAGGAGTGCGCTCATTTGAATCTGTGGCGCCTTCTTTGTGGAACAGTTTACCCCAGACACTGAGAGAATCTTAGACAAGAGAGTCTTTAAAACCTTTCTCCTTGGCTAGTAGATGTGTGCCTTACATACTGATACATCTGCCACTGCAGTTCTCACCAAGAGAGCACTGAGCATGCTAAATTTCACATCATGGATAGAAGCGCTAATAAGAAATGACCATTATAATTATTACATACTTAATCTTCACCTGAGACAGAGACTAGCGCGTTCATTTTGTTTTTCCTTTAGGAGGCGCGTCGGAGTTTTACCTCCTTGCCCCTACTGTGTGCCTTCTCGGCTTGTAAAGATTTGGTTCTGAAGGTCGTCAAACGTCCCTGATCCTTGGATCAGTTAGTTCCGCCCTCTGCACAATCACTCTCACGTCAAGCATGAGAGCCGAGTGCAGACCAGCTGTAGTCCAGGCCGACCTTATGAGAGCCAATACGAGAAAATGAGCTAGCTCCTAATCTCGCAAGGCTCGGGAGAAAGGGTGACTAGACTTCCCACACATTGTGCAAACCTAAGGGGAAACATCCACACGCTGTGTGGGGAAGCCAGAGTTCATTTGCTAAAAAAAACTTCAAGAGTTCCATTAAGTAAAAACATTGTGTGATTCAATGTGTGAGACAAACTAATTTCACCTGCCACGTCGACCGTGCGGCAAATACAATGCATTACCGTCACCACTCCTCCGTTAATTAATACCGGGTTGGTGCAGGCTGGGGGGCGTATCCCCCCCGCCCCCCCCCCCCCCCACCTTTGTTTGTTTTGGAAAATCAGCACTATATCCGTAGCTTTTAATTGCATAAAAAAAACGGGCTTGTTGTTTCGCCACGTCCTTGAAAGAGTATTCTATATACCTGAAGTTATATGAATGAAGTTATGTGTCGGGTGTTATATGCCCGAAATTATATGCCTGAAATTATATGCCTGAAGTTATATGCCCAAAGAGCAATATATGTGCAACGTAGATTTCATTGACACGTGGTTAATTTTCGCGCGTTAAACGGGGGCGTTAAATCTGTCTATAATTGTTACCATGAACATACCGGTATATATCTTTACAGATGAATTTCATTATGACTTAATACCACAAAACAACAATCTTGTTTTTTTTTTCGTGTGTATTATCGTTGGATAAACAAACTTTATTGCAGACACAGATTAATTATAAGAAATGTTTAAATTTGTTTCACCACATTTTCAGGCTCTTTCAGCACACCCCCTCTTCATTGTGGTCCCCCCCTAACCCCCCCCCCCCCCCACACACACACCCTGAGCATAACGATAAATTGTTTAAAACAGTTATCGCCCTGCGATATGTGAATCAACAGTCTTTTTCTATAAAAAAAAAAATACTTTTGAAGGTGTCTAGTCTACAGGCCAGGCTACCCAACCCCTCCCTCTCTCCCGCTAGTGTAGATCTGCACGAGGGCTGTGAGCAACTCATAAAAGTTTGCATCTGTCCAATAAAGGGCGGTTACCCAGGCCGTTGCGGCGGTGGGGGCGTGGTGGCGCGGGTGGGGGAGACTGGTGTGAGTCAGGCAATTCTTAAATACGCCAACCCCCCTCCCCCCTTTTGTTTTATTCTCTCACAAAATTTCCACATCTGATGACTGGGTTTTGACCTCTGACCTCTGGCATTCTTCTACAGTTTTTTTTGTTCATATATTATTTTTCATGTTTAAAAAGGGCGTGTCCGTTTTGAATTGGTAGGTTGGTGGGGTGGGGAAGGGCGCTGGGCTGGCTGCACCAGGGCGAAGGTTTGACGTACTAGGCCTATGCTTACCTTGTCATTAAACTATCATTTTGTAGTCGTTCTGTGTGTATGTGTGTGCTAAAAAGAGTACAGTTGCAATTATTCGGGCCGTATTTTAGTGACCGATCCATTGAGAACATTTTGTCTGTCTCTCTCTCCCCGGTGTGTGTTTAATTGGGGGGTTGGGGGGGGGGCGGTGAAACGCCCAGACAAACGAGGCATGCTCCGAGTTGTTACACTCGGGTTCTATATATAGCCCGGAAGCCCCTTCCCCCCCACAACACACACACTCGCTTGGAATTCTCTCATGAGGTTTACATCTTTCAGACATATGCCAGCCCTCCCCCCCCCCATCCCCTACCAAGGTTGGGAACACCGATGCAGTTGTAACTCAAAGGTAAATATATATACTGAGGGAACCTCCAAGTGTTATTACATTCCTTTGCTGTGTCAGTCTAATTATTAGGTAGGCAGAATGAAAGAAAAGAGAGAGAAAGAGAGAGAGGGGGTGCGGGAGCGAGAAGGGTGTGGTGGGAGGGGGGGGTGTCGACGAGGTACATGGAGGAGAGAGAGAGAGAGAAATAAAGCGCTAAAAATAAACATCTTTAAATCTTTAAATCCAATTAGCATGAGTTATCCTTAAGAAAAACCAGACATCACAGTTTGACGGCCTATGTGGATGACCCTTTAAAGGACATAACCGTGTGATCGGTTAATGATGACAAATTTCACCAAGTTAAAATTCCAGGTTGCCAAATGAACGTTCCGTAGAATGTAAGGCCTACACGTCCTACACTCTCTTTTTTCATGACGCCATTTTTTAAACATATACATAGTCAGTGTGTGGGAAGATAACTCGAAAAGCATTTTTTTAAAAGCCTGGCCATTCAAGGTTTTGTTATTGAAACAATTTGGTTTGATAAATCTATTTGAAGTATCACGTGACAACGTGTGGGCTAGCTGTCGTCTGCCACCATTTTCTAGCTCTTAAGTGAGCATATTATTATATTGTTGACTGGGGCTTTGGGAGATAGAGGGGGGGACGTCGTGATGGGTCAGTGAGCGCCACACAACGTTGAACTAGTTCAACACACACGCTATTGTACACGAGATCAAACATTGGTTCCTTTGGGGAGAGTCTTTATCAGGTTTGGCGAGCCCCTTCTTAGAAGTGGTGAGCCTTGTCTACTAAAGAACTAATCGCCACTACAATCTTGTTGGAATTTTTTCTCTCTTGTTGTGTTGCTTACTCCAATTAATTGTTTTAAAGCATATTATTTCATAGAAGTAAGTTATTTATTGGTGCGCTCGCCAGGCGCGCCAGTGAAAGTCTCACCGCTTGCCACATCGTGTTAGCGTGTCAGGTGTTGCCGATGTCTTGTCGAGGTTGCCATCATGGCAGTTTAGGGTTTAACCTTGAGCAGTGAAATTATTGTTTGTTTCGTTTGTTAACATTGGTTAGGGTTATATTATAAGAGTTATATTTAAGCACGTAAGAAAAGTCCAACTTCGTAAAGAAATGATCAGTAAATGCTTAAGACGATTTTGTTTGCGTATATAAATTAGTATAAAAAACTAACTAGAGTTAACGTTAGTTGTCTTGGTCGGTGGCCTCCAGCAGTGGCCGTATCTTCATCTCCGTGGCCTTGAGCTGCTCCCGCTTCCAGTGGTTCCAGGCCAGGCCCCGCCACGTGACGTCGCTGCGGTTCTGGTAGGGCCCGTTGAGCAGGGCGAACCAGCAGTTGTCGAACCACCAGCCGGCCTCCCACTCCTGGGCGCAGCTGGCGTCCCGGCGGGCGTCGTGGTCCCGGTCCACGGTGGAGAACTTCTTGCCGTTGTGCTTGTGCAGGGAGTCCTGGGCGCTGCCGCTGTAGCCCGTGATGTGGAGCTTGTAGCCGTCCCTCTCTCCTGTTGATTTGGGAAAAGCAAAAGTAAATTTAAAAAACTCTCTGCCTGTCTGTGTGTGTGAGCGTGTGTTTGTGTGTGAAATGTGAATGTGTGTGTGTCTGTGCATAGTGTATGTGTGTGTCACTGTGTGTGCTGGAGGTTAATACTATTTATATTTGCTATTATGTTTAAAGTTTTACTTATACCAGTGTTTCCTTAATTATTTTTATTTTTTTTCGCGACGGCTTTCTTTTTAAATGGGTCATAGTGGTCGAGCGGCAACGCGTTCCACTGGCGTACCGAAGGATCTGAATTCGAATCCTGGTGAAGGCTATGATTTTTTCCCCAGCCTGGAGGGTGTCTCCCAGTCTACCCAGTTCTTAGTTGTGGATAAAGTAAAGGCGGTTGTGCGATGTGCTAGCCACACAATCACATTGTATGCCGTGGCTACATAAACTGGTGAACGCTGCTTTACTGGGCCTATGATCAATTTGGTCCGTCGGGTACTTTACTTTCTTTATAAGTGTGCTTAGTGACCCACATATTTTTTTATCACGTAAACTGTCTTATAAGCAAAAAAAAAAAAGAATTTGGTATTGGTATATGTTTTATTCAGCCTGCTTTTTTTTGGAAAACAACCCTGACTTCGCTCCTGTTTATAAGTAGCATACGACATATATGATATGCGTATTTCAGTACAATTTTCCTATATTATAATAACGCATTAAAAATGAAATGGTCTACTTGTAAATAAAACCGTGTTCAAATTTCACCAAAAAGGCGCTTGTGGTGAACGAGTCAGTAGGTCTATCTCTAGTACATCGCGATAGCTGGGACTTAGATTTGAAAACTGTTTTTTTTTTTGTTCTACTTTGTTTTGCGACCCGGTGGTATTGTTTTGCTTGCGTGGCTCCGGCACGGGAAAACTCTTGATATAAACTCACAGTGCCCTGTTTTTAGATTTACACCTTTTCACGTTTATTGCCCTAGATAGCCCAGTGTAGTGAGTGCATCTTGGCTTAGCGTGGGTAAAATTGTGTACTGTCTATATTTAATGAAGTAAACGAAAGCTTTTTTAACATAGTAGTCTGTCAAAGTGATATTTCTAATTCATTCAGCGTACCAGGAGCCTGGTAGAAATGACTTAAATTACCTTTTTAAGGGTCTTTCGCGTGCCACTGAAAAACTTTGCATGCCCGTTTGTCACGCGTGCCATAGGTATCCGATCCATGCCATGTACTTGAAACAACAACCCCATAGATTCTTACCGTCAATTTTAAAACTGGAGTATACAGCATACACCCTGTTGCCCGCAAAGTCCCACAGGTCGACCCTGAGCTGGTACCGGCCCTGGTTGGTCAGCAGGAAGATGTTGTCGTTCCCAAGCCAGTGCTCCCCGCTGACGTCGCCGAAGCCGGCCCGGTAGGTGTCCCAGTTCTGCGTGAAGTTGACAGAGCCGTCCCGGCGGCGCTGGATGACCAGCCAGCCCGCCTGGGGCGTGTCCATGTCGCACCACACCGGGATCGGGCAGCCCGTGTAGAGCGGCTTGATGAAGTAGATGTCGCTGCTGTGATGCCCGGCGTCGTAGACCTCCGTGCAATCTGTGGGAGGGACAACAAGAACATGGCTTTTTGAAGAGAGCGGAACGCAAGCATTAAACAACAATAACTACAGAAGAGAAGAGTATAGCGCTATGGCTGTGTTCGTATAACACTTATTATTTGTCCTCGGTTTGCCGGGTATTAGCTTTGAATTAGTTCAACGTTACTCTGGCGTTTACCGGAGCCTCATGGTAGAGGTCATGACCCGCACGTTAGTTCCAAATATTATGCTTTCACTACTATTAAACGAGCGGCAGCGCGTTCGGCTGGGGTACCTTAGGTCGTGGGTTCGAATCCTGGTGAAGGCTAGCGCTTTGTACTTGGGTCCGGAGGGTGCCCCTCAGTCTACCCAGCTCTGACGGGTACCTGACTTTAGTTGGGGTAAAGTCTGGCCACACAATCCCCAAGTATGCCTGGTCACAGAAACTGACGAACGCTGCCCAACCGGCCCCAAGGATCACATTGGTTCGACGAGATTTCTTTACTATTAAATCCTCGGTTTAGTGGTCTTAGTCTAGCGAGAAGAGTTAGTATCAAACTAATAGACAATAGACGTCTAATATAGTTCACGAGTACCCATCAAAGGTAAGTAAACTTTAGTAAACTCATAAAAAACGAAAACATCAACACAACGCAATAGCTATTTGTTCGTTTGCCTGTAATCAGCGTGGGTGATGCAATTCCGAGTTAATTGTATTATAATAAACAGAAGTTGCTGAAAGCATTTGACTGTTTTTAAAGCGTAAAGCAATATTTGCAAGAAAAACATGGCTGCAAGAGTCAACCTGACACATCACTTAACTGATAGAAAAAGCAAAACAACATTAACAGCCAAACCAAACAAACATAAGTAATTGCAAGAAGTTAAAAGTCGTGTGTATTTTTTAAAAACGGTTTACTATCTTATCTATATAGACGCTCCTTCTATATAGAAGATTATTGCGTCCTACGCTCATCCGTGGTCCGAGAATAGTCTTGCAATTTTATGAGTGTTTTAAATGATGTTAGGTTACTGGTTTTCCTTATTTGTTCAGGCAACCCATTCCATTGCCAGGATGCCACTCGGAAGAAAGAGTACGTATATAGAAAGAGTACTTATACAGTAATTTAACTAAACAGTTTTTCATTTTAAGACATTCAAAACCTGGAAACTGATTCTCGGGTACTCAAGAAAGCAGGACTGTTCAGGAAAGCTAAATAAGGCTAGACATTTCGCAACAACAAAATTGTGTAAATGTTGGTTTAAAAATGTTAAATGACAAATTTGTTTTTAAACAATGTTTTCTATTTATTAAACAATTTGAAATGGTTAGTAATAAAAAGCAAAATGAAAAGACGTAGACAAAAATGTTTAGCTAATTGCCGCAGTAGGAAAGTTCTAGTTTGTTTTTTTTTGTGTGTTCTGACAGTAGAAAAAACCGCTACATAAATCATATCTTCGCTAAAAGATGAAAGCTAGAATGTAGTGTTTTTATTAGTTTTTTTTTTTTTTTTTTTTTTTTTACGATCTTAAGGTCGATAAGAAAATAATTAAACTTCGTAACACATTTTCACTAAAGTGAATTCTTGTTTTTTTATTGTTGTGTGCTTTTTTTTTATAGGATCAAAGATTGAATTTCTTTAATACATTATAGGCCTACCTTTTTTCTTTATTTTCGTACATTTCAACATGTGTTTTTTCTAGAACCGGGTCGGCTTTGATAAAAAAAAATCCAGCACCGAAAATTCCGTTTCGGGCTAACTAGTTGTTAACAAGCTTTACATTCGCCTTTGACTTGACAGGTCTGAGGAACGGAATAGCTCTTAAGATCTTTACTATTTTGTTTGTTTGTCTGCGGTCTGAAAATGATCTTACAGCAAAGAGCTATCTACTCGACTCGCCGCATAAACGGCCTTTAGTTTCTGTCCAAGAAAATTGTCTGGTACTTAGAACCAGATGAGGGCAATGCATACTGATCGTTCTGGTACATCTATAGTAGAAGTTTTTGGTTAGGCTAGCGGCACGGTGACTGGCGATCCGAAGGTTCTGAGTTCGAATCCTGGTGCAGGCTAGGATTTTTTCCTCGGGACTTGACGGTGCCCCCGAGTCTACCCAGCTCTGATGGGATCCTGACACTACTTGGGGTAAAGTAAAGGCTGCTGGGCATTGTGCTGGCCACACATCCCCCCGTATGCCGTGGCCACAGAAACTGGTGAACGCTGCTTCACCAGCCCTATGATCAGTTTAGTCCGAAGGGTACATAACATTTTTTTTGTACTGGTTAAGCTGCAATATGTAGAAATAAGAACTCAAGCATTTCGGAGATTATTATGTCAACGGTAACCCGGGGAGCCCATTTAAGGCCTTAGATTTTCCACTTTAATTACAAACTTGAGTCTTGAGTCTTCAGTCAAGCGAAACGAGTTAGAGATAGCCACTTCTGGTTGTAGAAAATAAAAGACGATGAAGACTTTTAGTCACGGAAAACAACTCAAATTGTTTAGATACGGCAGTCGGGAGAGGAGGAGTCAGGACAGCACTCATCATTCATCATTGTGTTGTCAAGAACAATATCGACGGGCCGTGCTTTGAAGAGACGAGGAGAATATAATAAGATCGATATGTCGAAGTAAACAGAACCGGTCAATCTGGCCCGGACAATTTGGACGTCGACTTCTTTCGTGTTAAATTGGACAAACCGGAAGACACACTCAGACAAAGAGAAATGTCCATCAACCCCTTTTTTTTAGACGTTCCTGATTCAACACACCCAGTGGCCTTATGCGTGTATATATACTCATACAAAATTTACCTACACACTTTTTCTACACACTTCTGTTTGGCCACTGCCTATATACTTCGATTACGTTTCATTTATTTCTTACGACACACTGTAGGCCTACGTATGCCATTTATTTTGTGATTTGGATTCCTGTGACTGTGTTCTAAAAATCAAACTGTAGCGATTTCCCAACCAAATACTCGTGTATATTTATGACTGTTTGTTGAGTTTGGAAAATACAATTGAAGTTGCCGTGAGAATTTTACATGTGCCACCTGCGTCAGAGTGTCAGTGGTGAATGTAGTACGCTAATACGGAACATGGAGTGAGATATTGTGTTACCTATAGGACCTGCTTTACTCTAATAAACTGATTCATCGATTTTTACTAAAACGGAATAGTTGTGTAGTTTATTTTTTCTGTGTGTGCAGTGTGTGCACCCAGGATAACTGAAGAAAGCTTGTCTGTATCCATTATAATCAAATATCGCGCCAAAAAACAGACGGCCACCTAGGTTCAGCCATCATATCCACTAGATAATAAAGCCAGTGATTTGTGGGCATAGAGTTCCGGAGTGAGAGTTTCCACATTCCGGAGCTCGCATACCCCGTGTGGAATCACAGGGACTTGTGCATCCTACTGGCCACACTATTTCTCGTCACACATCTATCTATCAATCTATCCATTTATCTATCTATCTGTCTATCTATCTATCTGTCTATCTATCTATCTGTCTATCTATATATCTATCTGTCTGTCTATCTATCTATCTATTTATCAATCTATCAATCTATCAATCTATCAATCTATCAATCTATCAATCTATCAATCTATCAATCTATCAATCTATCTATCTATCTATCTATCTATCTATCTATCTATCTATCTATCTATCTATCTATCTATCTGTCTATCTATCTATCTATCTATCTGTCTATCTATATATCTATCTGTCGATCTGTCTGTCTATCTATCTATCTATCTATCATCTATCTATCTATCTATCTATCTATCTATCTATCTATCTATCTATCAATCAATCTATCAATCTATCTATCGATCTATCTAACTATCTATCTGTCTGTCTGTCTGTCTGTCTTTCTATATATCTATCATTCTATCAATCTATATATCTGTATATCTGATTCTATCTAAAATCGTATTAAAAATAATTTCCCCAGTTAAATCTAGAATGAATGCCACCAAATATCAATATATCGCCTGTAGTTTCTCTGGTGCAAGTGCCCCAGCCCACAATTAGCGTAGGCGGATTTGGCATATCACTTTAAAAGAATTTTAATGAAATGTAGCTGAGACTTTGAAGCCAACAACAACAGACACACAATTTATTTGTCACACCAGCCAGCCTTTGAAAAAAAGGTAGAAAGATGTACTACGTGGTCGAAACTCGTTTATAGTTTCTTCTTCTCTCTCATTCCCTGTCTCTCTCTCTCTCTCTCTATCTCTCTATCTCTCTCTCTCTCTCTCTTTCTCACTCTCCCTCTCTCTTTCTCTCTCTCTCTCTCTCTCTCTCTCTCTCTCTCTTTCTTTCTCTCTCTCTCTCACTCATTCTCCCCCCTCCCTCTTTTATCTGTAAAAAATTGTTGAGCTGAGAAGAGTGCAGCGGTAATATAGGTCAGGCCGCTAATATCCCCAAGAGTGAAATACACCGTTGATTATGTGTTAGCCCCATAAAAACAAAACACAAGAAAACTAAAAAGACGAGCTTGAGGCCAAGGGCAGATAATCTCTTGTAAACATCAAAGCGGAGCGGGTGGGTGAGTGTTCCTAGGTGAACGTTTTTTCTCAATGGGAGTTTCTTACTACTTGTGTAGCACTTGATCAACTTTGACCCGTTAAATGTAATTGTTGGAAGAATCACGAGCTGCAACGTCATTATTGGTCCACTTTGTTTTTTTACAATATAACTATGTAAAGTATAACTGAATTAGGACACCTGGTCACTTATAGGCCTACCTGCTTCCTCATTTTTTAAAAAGAAATTAAGATGTGTGAAATTTCTACAAATTCAACATGTAATTTTAGGATCGGGACGCTTGCCCCCAATGAAGTAACTATTAAGAGTTGGCAGATGTGTTTAACTTGCTCCCTGTGACGTCAATATCTGAAGGAAATAAAAAAAAAAAGGTTCTTAAGGCTAATTGATCCTATTCCTGTCGTCCTATCGAGCTGAAATATGACAACTCATTCAAATTGTCATCCCCTAGCCCCTAAAAGTAAGTTCCCCCCCCCCCTCTTCTTTTTGTTTTAAAAGGAGAAATACGAAAATATTTTTAGGTAAATTCTTAAGTTTTGAAGGAAACACGAAAAAAATGCAATCGAATATGCTTATACAAGATATTTCGCATATTTATGAAGAGTTTGATACATCACTAATAAAAAAATAAAGATGATTGCATTAGCATCGTATAAGTGTGGACAATCCATATCGGCTATATGCTAAGTATGTGCTTCAGTGGCAGAACAACAATATCTTGTTTGTTTACAGACGCTCCTTCTTTACCTAAGCGTACTCGTCTTATCTTATATGTGTTGCTTGCATAAAAGTCAGCGGGCCACGATAATGAAATTTTGACAACCGCTACATTTGGAGTATTTTTGATATTAGTCTCGTGATGTTGTTTGCATTGATTTGTTATACGGCAATACGGCACCTGCCAACGACATAATGTATTGACTGTAGTTATGACCCCCCCCCCCCACATCCACACACACACACATCCACACACACACGTACTTATTTTAGAGTGGGATTCATCCGAACACACTTTTCAAAGTTCGAGCTCGGATCGGTGTGACCTAAGTACGATATTGGGTTCGGTTCGGTCGCCAGCAGGGTTCGAGTTCGGTGTGTTCGGTTCTATTTTCATTTCTAGTACACAGACATTCAACGTCTTCTCGTCACATAGAACTGACAATAAAATGAAGCGTACAGTTTTTCAAGGCAACCGACTATGATATAATGTACTATTTTCAAAAGCTTTTAGGACCGCACTTGTTTTGTTGTTGTTAAAATTGCATCTGAACATTCCATTGTGTAAAAAAAATGCTTTTCGTAAGCCGACAGGTGGGGGGAGAGGCTGGGCTTTACGTTTTGCTGTCAACCTATTCAATTTGATGGTTGGCCTCTTTTTTTCTTTCTTTGCTCCTCACTGAATAATTGCTTCCCCCCTTTGTAGTTAAAACCAGACAGATAGCATTCTGATCCCTTTTTAGTAGTTTTGTGTGTCTGCTGTGTCTGTGCAGGCGCGCGCTGGTAGATGAATAGTAAATGTATTCTCTGCGTCTGAGGCTCAATCAGATTCGTTAGACCAGAACGAGGATGTGGAAAACTGGCGAAAAGGAGGGGGGGGGGGTGAGGTGGAAGAGGAAAGATTAGACCTTGATTTCATTGCGATTTTATTCTTTTTTTTTTCAAAATAAAATATTTCTTTTTTTAATTCAAAAAAATAGGATAGAAACAAAAAAAAAACAAGAAACATATTTCTTCCTATACAAAGTAACATTCCTAAAATAAGTCTGTTGACATACATTCAACAGAAAACAAATTGGACTGCTATTGTACTCGTTGTTTGCTGTTTCACTATAAGCTTTTGAATTGTTTACTCTCTGTACATCGTAGGCTACATGCCATAATTGTGCATAATTCATTCTCCTAGCCCTCGTTCTCTGCGTTTGTCTTTCTTTGTAACCTCCTCTAAGTCCGTTCATTCGTCTTAAAATCCCATCAGTCCTTCCATATTTTGTCTGTCCAACCACTCACCAGTCAGTAATTTGTATGTCCAACCACTCACCAGTCAGTAATTTGTATGTCCAACCACTCACCAGTCAGTAATTTGTATGTAGAACCACTCACCAGTCAGTAATTTGTATGTAGAACCACTCACCAGTCAGTAATTTGTATGTAGAACCACTCACCAGTCAGTAATTTGTATGTAGAACCACTCACCAGTCAGTAATTTGTATGTCCAACCACTCACCAGTCAGTAATTTGTATGTAGAACCACTCACCAGTCAGTAATTTGTATATCCAACCACTCACCAGTCAGTAATTTGTATGTCCAACCACTCACCAGTCAGTATTTTGTATGTCCAACCACTCACCAGTCAGTAATTTGTATGTCGAACCACTCACCAGTCCGTCCACTTGTTCGTCCAACCACTTAACAGTCCGCGCATGAGCCTGTCCAACCACCTTCAATTCCGTCCATGGTTCTGTCCAACCACCTATCGATCCAACTAACCCACAAGGCCACGCCTCTGAATTATATTCTATAGAAGATGCTTGTGTAAAATGTAAGGTAAGACAGTACACCTTAAATTCGCTATATTATTATGAAGAAGGTAAATATAGAATATTTAAAAAAAATAACTAGACTATCACTATCATCGACGTTTTATTTACAAAACTCCAGGAAGTAATGAAAATGTCAAACTATGCGGATACTCTTAATTTCACGCCAAATGCCGACATAATGGTAATTAGAAGTTTTAATGAAGTCTTCTATAAAGAGCATCATGCTACGTTAATCGATTTATGGTGCCACTATATACAAAGGATTATGTGGCCAATAGAGGATTCTATAATATGTCTGTATATGTATGCTATAGAGTACTATAGGGCGTTTGCAATCCCGTGACAAAAAAGCACGTGATTTGTGTTTACTTTGAGTAATGGTGTACAAGTAAATATGGCCGCTGTATTAATAAAGTTTCATATAGGCTCGAGCTTTTTTTAAATGATGTGTTGTGTTTTAAGTCTTATTAAGATTTAAGCTGTATTATGTATGTTAAATAAAATATGATATTTTATTATTATCATAGACATAGATCATAGACGATGTGAGCCTAATAGTGACTTGACTAGATAGCATATTCACCAACAATATCACTTGACATCGTAGCCTAACCTACGAAACATTAAAAGTGTAGGCCTATAAAGTGAAATTGAAAGTGTAAATAGGTCTAGCCGGCCCTAGCCTAATCACATTAATCAATTAATCTACAGTACTACTATTTACCTCCTTATTTTTGAGTAGGATAGCCAATATTCAGATGTGAATTTTGCATGATAAAGAAGTACTTCACTTTCACCACGTTACATTTGTACCTCAAGTGGCTTCTTTATTTACACAAATACGTCACTAAAAACCTAAGCCACGCCCACTAAGAACGCTCTATAGACTGTGGAATGAGAGTATCATGAAGGCCTACGAAGTTTTCATTATACTCCCTTTATTTGCAAACTAAGTTTACCATCATATAATTAAATAATTGATTGACTACTGCAAATGAAACGTACAGAAAAAATATCTGTGTCGCAAATCTCAAAAATATCTCCTTACTCCGTATGAATTGTTCTAAAAATAATCTTAGCGCATAATTTTTTTTTCTAGCTTTGCGCCGAAAAAGTATACAAAGTTGCACACGCGAAATCAAAATATTTCTTATACTTTCCTTTTAAGAAATGAATATTGTCATAAGTGTAGTGTTATTAAGTTGTTTTAACTGAAAATTTGATAGGATGTATTGTGAGGCGCCACAAATCTGCTGTCCAAATTTCAGCTCGATCGGACCACGGGAAGTAGTCGAAAAACCGAAGCCAATTTTTGCACCATTGCAGACAGACAGAAAGACAGACAGAAAATGCAACTTAAAATAAAGGGAGTAATAAAAAAAATACTATATAATAAACCTGACTATTTCCCTTATCCATTCTTCCAACGGGTAAAAGTAAACCAATCCCAGGCAAAGATCTCTTTGAAAAACTCAACTCAAATTTTATAGATTTATAGATCAGTGACCCCCAATACACAATAATTAATTAATTGCCGCCAAGGAAAGCGAAAGTAAGAAGATGGAGTTAAAAACAAGAAACGCAAAAAATTGACGAATTTTGTTTAAAAATGTGTTCGCATTTGAATTTAAAGAAAAATAATGTAATCAAAAATAAGTTATATTAATTGAATTGTCCTTACAGCCTTGTTTTACAGACCTCTCGATCTCTTGTGACTTTCACTTTCATTAAGGACTATTTATCGCCCGAGCTTTCTTTTTCTTTCTCTCCATCTTTAACTCATCTATTACTCTGTTTTTTTTCTTCTCTCTAACACACCGCTCCCCTTCTCTCTGTACGTGTTTCTTAACTACCACTCCCCTACCCCGGGCTTACTCCCCATTTCCTCCCGCAATACTCTGTCCTATATCATAATTTAATTTGTCTGTGTGCGAAGCTATATCGCTATCAAGTCTGTATTCCTGAAACTTAAAAACAATACTATTGAGGTTATATTGAGGCTAAGAGTTTACAATCCCGGCTGATTATATTGAGTCATTAAAAATCTAGTACCGTATTGAATTAAGTATAATTCAGCAAGTCGAACGTATTCCTATATCTCTGTTACAGGAAGTTGCGGGTAAATCGAAACCTGCTGTAGAAAATAGAGCCGGAACAAACTTGCATAAACAAGGGCATGTTAGAATCAGATAGCTTTATGTTGATTGGGAAATAATGTTTGGCGATCTCAATTAGTAAAAAGGTGCCGTGCACTAGGTTTGGTACGAATAGAAACAATCCTGTAGAGTAGTGCACAACTGCATAACACAAAGTACTTTTTGTCTGTAGGCTTTAGATTGTTTAGTTCACACTCCAGACACGATTGTCTAATTACTCATTTAAAAAGAGATTGGGCTTGCATTTTGAATAATACCACCATATAGATCTATATTATTATATTTATATATATTATTTATATTATATGTGGATATCTCTATAGAATTTAAAACTTGTTCCACGTTCTGCATTTGCTCCAATCTTCTACCCAGACATCCTCTACCTGATTTCAAATCATCTAGTTTATATTTTGCCGCCATTTCCACACTCCTCCTCCCTCCCTACTACCACTAAATGGTTTTGGAAATATGAGCTTTTGCACCCCTCCGTTTTTTTCCCCATCCCTCGCCCCTTCTTCTCCCTCCTCTCGTGCACGACCTTGACTGAATAAATACGATCGTGAGAATTCAAGATTCGATATTCAACTTGTGACCTTGACCTAAAGTAGTGGTTTAAAAAAAAAAATGGATAGTCTCGTTGTTTCACTAGTTGAGCGATTCTTCATCGTCATCCGTAGAGAAAGCTACAAAAACAACAATAACAACTGACAAAAAAACAACTTAGTTTAGTAGTTGGCTGTGATGACTGGAACTCAAAGTTGTAATTTGACGCCAAACACAAAAATAATAACGGGAAAACCCAACGGAAGAATAGGAAAAACAACACTTCAAGTTGAAGACAAGTGGATGCTGAATGATAACATTGCAAGCCTGTGATGAACTTTTGTTATAGTAAATATCAACAAGGATTTCAAAGTTATGTTATAACAATGGAATCAACCCACCCGCATCATCAAAGGCACATTCTGATAGTTACATTCCTGCGTGGATAGAAATGATAGGAAGGTCTTTGGATGCCGGCTGGTCCTGTGGTTAGTGGCACCGGACGGTCAACAGTCCTGCCGCCGACCAATCCCTGCGAATTGCAGGAGTTTTCGGGCCTAAGACGTAAAAATCTTCTATCTAGCTAGAAGGAACGTCTTTAAACTTTTAAGTCATACCAAAGACTAGATCGATAATAAGATGGACCGCTTGCTCTATCTTTAGAGCTTACGTGTTCTTTTTTCCGTGTGCGAGCCACCACGATAATGATCCGATGGAATTTCCGCAGGTGATGAGTGAATTGTAGTGCATGTACTGCGGCGGAGACCGCACCCTATGTTTACAAGCCTTGTCGCCGCGGGTTGGGTAGTGTGGGACAGAATCTTGATGTTGCTCCCCCCGCCCCCCGCTCCCCGGTCCATAAATCCACTTTTTTTTACATCTTTACGCTCAGGACGCAAGAGCCGGAAGGTTTATCCGGTTTATATAGTTTTAGAGACACTTATAAATTAGTTGGTTGGAAGGCATTTTATGCACTTCTCTTCTCCTGATCACCCAGTATAGTGTGTGTCTGTGTGATGTCATTTCTCAATAGACCTGCCTACGACCGCCCGTGCGTGCGGGTGTGTGTGCGTGGGATTAATGATGACACTGGGGCGTACATGCTGGTTTACTTGTTGTAGCGGACACAGTTACACGGCGTAACATGTACAACAAGTACAACAAATGAATGAATGAATATAAAATAATGGCATGAACAAGGACACGTAATGTAACAACAATTTAGCAATAGGATGTAGTGAATATAAACAAAATATTAACATAACCCAAAGACTAGAATAGGATGGACCGCTTGCTCTATTTTTAGAGCTTATACATGTATGTTCTTTTTTTCCGTGCGAAGCTAATAGCGCTGTCTTAAATGACTACTACGTCTGCCCTAAAGGTTTCCGCTGTATACAACTTTCGATTCTAATTTTCCATTGAGAAAATGATAGCGATTAAATAAAACCGAAGTGTACAATACAAAAGGGGATCGGGAATTCCGAAAAGAAGTCATTCGAGTCATCAAATAGCAAAGATATTAAAGCAAGCGGTCCATGTTATTATGGTCTTTGCATAACCTAACATTAATATTCATCATCTTGTCATAGAAACTAGAGCGTCCTAATTATATTTTACCACCAGCTGTTTTCAAGTTTATCTTAACAGAGTAGTACCCCCACCCCTCATTCACCCATATTTTACTGTTTTAAAAAAACCCATTTAGGTCAACAATTCATGGAGTACTATCCTAATTGTATTCAATCAAAGACTATAATAAGATGGACCGCCTGCTTTGATATTTCTGCTATTTGAGAACTTGAAACACTCTTGTTTTGGCATTTCCGATCGCATCATGTCCTCTAGACTTCCGGCTTAGTAATTCGCTATGACTTTCTCAATGGGAAATTAAGATTAAAATCGAAATTTGTATACAGCGGAAAATTTTTGGTACGTTTAGGAGTCATTTAGGACAACTATATTGGCTGCACACTAAAACAAACAACAACACTTAAGCTCTAAAAATAGATCAGGAGGTTCGTCTTATTCTAGTCTTTGATTCAATTGATGTATTCAATGGATGTGTTGCCTTGTATGTATTTGAAAATATAACGCGTTGCATATAGGGCCAGTACATTTAACAATTCATGCTTGTGTGAGCGTTAGTATTTATCTCATCAGTGGTTTTATTTTAAGTACCTAACAAAATTTGATCTTACCTCTGTCCTTGAAAATCTGGAAAGGTCAACGCTTTGCATGAATGACTATAAGTTACATAACATTAGGTCAGTAAAATTATTAGTAGTATTAGCCCTCTGAATGTCACGTTAATCTTTGTTGAAGATGTTTTGGTATAATTTGCAGTTTTACGGAGAATCCCGTTTTTAGAAGAGTTGTACTGTGTACGGGAACCCGAACATTGCATATCTTACATAGCCCCCACCAACCTATCTATTTATCTATCTATATCTATATCTATACATCTCTCTCTCTCTACCTCTCTCTCTCTCTCTCTCTCTCTCTTTCTCTCTCTCTCTGAAACAAAAGCTTTGATGGTAAATCAGTAGACAGTGTCACGCATACACAGTTGGAAACAGAACAGATCTTATGGGTATAGCGAGGGAGGGTTTGGTGACATTTGATCTCGCGACATTTGTTCGCGTGACAGTTACTCCCTGACACTTAACCACACGACAGATAATCCCATTCACACTTAGTCCCTCCCGCGGACATGTACACTAAGAAAAAAAATAAAACAAATGTATTTAAACATTTATAATTATTAATCAGTACATTTATAGTTATTAAACAGTACATTTATAAATATTACACAGTACATTTAGATTTATTAAACAGTATATTTATTACACAGTACATTTAACACAATTTAATAAGAGGTAATCAGAAGTATGCAAGTTAAATGTAAAGTTAAATGTAAAGTGAAAGAGAGAACTATAAATGTAAAAAGTCAAATGTATGAGTGCATCTTTGCACTGACAAGACTTTTACATCGCCACTAACTCAGCACCACGACAAAGTAGCGCCATGTTTTAAAGCAATGACAGTACTACCAGTGTATAAAACCTATTGGTCCATTGAAACTCTGCTGACGGCGCAGAGGTATTACATTGGTATTAACGTATCCCCCCTCCCTCTTTTGTGTGTGTAAGAAAGTCAAATTTTCGTGAATTTGTAACCATTGTCTGCATTACAAATAATAATAATTGTGAATGAATATTAATAATCCCCCCCCCCCCCCCCATCGGACAACTACCACACGTGAGATGCAAATGTTTATTGACAGAAAATAATTTAACACAAGCCAAGATAGAGAGAGCTTGTTAAACTCGCCTGTCAAGAGACTTTGACAGAGAAGTCGGTTCCCCCCTCCATGGAGAACTCGTTCAACCATTAAAAGCTTATTTGACATATTCCTTTCTCCGTGACGACCGGGGGACATATTCACGTATAGCCTAGACTCTAGGGCCTAGACGCAGGACGTAAGGATGACACTAAGAAATGCAAATTGTTTATTCATCTCTTTGTGTAAGATAAAAGCATAGTTCTAGACAGGGAGGCATTTTCCATTGGGGGAACCTGTTTTTTTTTTTTAGATCTCGCTCAAACACCAGATCTCACGTACTAAGTCTTTAAACAGATAACCGGAGCGCCATACACAACCACTGAGGCACGGGAGTGTTCTTTCCATTGTGGTGGTGGATCATCGCATATGTCGGCACCACGATCCCGTGTCAACCGTGGCCAGTGAAACGTGGTTAACTATACCAATGCATTGAGTGTTTATCCCCTTTCAAATTGTTCACGGTAGTCGGTGCCAGTACAGTGCCGCAGCACACATGTTGAGAATCACTACTTGAAGGTTTGGGGGAGGGACACTTGTTGAGCAAGAAGCCCTAGCTGTTGCCTCCTTAATATTCTTTTAGCATCAATAACATTTCTTAGCCCCAGAAACATTTTCTTTTCCCCAACATTTTCTCTGCATTAGTAACATTTTATTCAGTAACATTTTCTTTTTATTAGTAATATTTTCTTTGCATTAGTAATATTTTCTTGCATTAGTAACATTTTCTTTGCATTAGTAACACAGTCTTAGCATTAGTAACATTTTCTTTGCAATAGTAACATTTTCATTGCACTAGTAACATTTTCTTTGCAATAGTAACATTTTCTTTGCAATAGTAATATTTTCTTTGCCTCAGCAACATTCCTTTTAGTCTGCATGTTTTAATTGTTCCGGGTTTTGATGATTTATTTACCTGAGCCAAAAAATGTATTTTTTTCTGTGTATTAAAAAAAACAAAACATTATCTTATCAAGATAATCAAGATAATCGCTGAGGAGATTGAGCGCATCACGGCCTACTTCCTTCTCAAATAAACATGCAGGTAAATATGCACACAAAAAAATAATAACGGAACCACTTCATGCTCATTTTTTTTTCATCACTCGGCAATCAGCTCGTTTTATGATGTTGTTTTTTTCCTTCCGTGCTCATCATCTGAAACTTTTGTTAGGAAGAAGAGCTATGACGTACGTTCTGAAGGCTGTTACGCATGGTTTAGCTTTGATTCGATTTGTGATAATTTCCCCCCCACTTGATTCTTGCAACCCTGTCATTCTTTTAAAGTTAAGCGCGCCAGCTGAAGGTAATGTTTATGAACGTTTTTAAATGCAGGTAACAAATTTGGAGATAATGTGTTTATTTTTTAGTGAAACCGTCAGAATTCCTTTTTTTTTTTTTTTGCGAATGCAGCAGTCTCTTTTTTTACCTTTATATATTTCAAATCGAACTTTGTTGTAAACAAAATTGTTTATATCTTTTAAACCGTTCAGTCTCAATTCTTCACCATTGTACCACACGTACACTGGTACCACAAGTACACCCAGTACCACTATTACACTATCGCAAGTACACTGGTACCACAAGTACCGTACACCCAGTACCACTATTACACTATCGCAAGTACACTGGTACCACAAGTACCGGTACACCCAGTACCACTATTACACTATCGCAAGTACACTGGTACCACAATACACCATCACAAGTACACATAGATTAGTTTCATACAGAACAAAACGTTTTCTTCAAAATAAACGAGACTATCCATTAAGGCGGACACAAAATAAATTGTAGCGATTTTTACAATTTACAATCAACTGTTTTACTGAAATTCGAAGCAGTCCAATTTGTTCTTTTTATCTAAATTTTAAATCAACATGGCGACATACAGTTTTAAAGTACATTTCTCTTAAAAGGCTAGGTCTTAGTCCCAGTAATGTTTCCTTAAAAGCAACTGTGAGTCTAGACACAACTGGAATGACTTAGCTATTCATTCCATTAATTTCACCTGTGTAGGTGATTAAGTACATTCTTGAGTTAAACAAAAAACAACACCAGGAATCCACGATTCCACTTAATGATTAATACTTTTTTAGCATTAACTTGAAAAAAAAAAAAGGCTCACCAAAGACCAACGGCTTAGTTTTTCACTGAAAGTTTGAAATTAAAGTTTGAATTGAGGACATTTCCGTTCGAGGCTTAATTTAAAAAGAAACACACAAATGATGCAGGACTTACAGAGATTGCTTGCACGCTGGAAAACCATTACAGTACTTCCTAATTATATTTTTTTTCTGACTAGTTAACGACAACCCTTTCCCTCACCCAAAGCCACTCAGAAAGATAAGTAGCAAGCACAAATATATACAATTTCCCATTGAATGAGTGTATGTATGTTAGTTCGCTGTAGACTTCTAATCCGTTTGTCCGATTGTGATTCATGTCAAGTCCATTTACTCCATACTTCAGTACAAAGATCTTTTTTTTATTTATAATATCGTGTATGCTACTAACATTTTAATTTTATTTTAAAGTTAAAAAATTATCCCCAAACTGAAAAACTGTATTGTAATAAAATTACAAACAATATCCTCACTCAATGTGCTAAGCGGGGCTTTCGGGTCTTCCCCCTTGTCACAGTGCAGCCTGTTTGTTCCGTGGCAGTATACGAGGACACGGGAAAACCCTCACACTTTTTATAAAATGACTGAAACCACCCGTACGCTTTCACCATCAACACATTGGTGGGCTAACGCAAGGGGTGGACAGCCCTTGCTGCGCGTCCGAGACACATTGTACCGCTGAGAGGCTCGGTGGGGAGGAAGCGATGAGCGCAGCGTCGCCGCCTCAACCCCGCCCTGGTGCCTGGATGCCCATACCTATAGTATTAGATATTTGTAGGTATATGGGCGAGCTACCACGATTATGATCCGAGTGGTGTCGTGGGGTGGCTGGCTCCCGGACAGAACCTTGGTGCCCCCCCTCCCCCGGTTCACATCTGACCATCGTTACGCCCTGGACATAAGAACAGGAAGGCTCGCCCGTTTCGTTGTAGGCAATTATAGTATGGTGGATTAGTAGACTATGTAGTCCAGGTCCTGCTTTAACGGAAATAACATGTACTAGCATATGACGAATGCTGCTGATACGGCCCGACTATTATGTGTCGCTTCATGTTGATACTATGTACCAGGGGAGACGAGAGCATTACACCGTTCATTAAAATCTCCATGCAAAATGAAACCCTTGCACAATATTATGGTGATAGCTTGAGTTATTTAGACATTAACCTACAGTGTATGTTATTTGATTCTCTCATAGAGGAATCTGATGAAAGGAAAGTAGTGGGGAATAGACTTGTGTCTGTGTGAGAGGGGTGAATCACAAAACAAACCTTTTCTTTTTCCTTTCTATAAACACAAAGAAAACTTAAACAAGTATGCAAGCAATCAAAAAGCAACAACAACGACGAAACAACTAACAACATGGAATAAAGTAGACTATATGTTTTGTACAAGCTGTGGAGATTAGTTAAGGTGTTGTCTTTTCTGTTTTTGTTTTGTTGTTTTGAAACTCAAGGTTAAAAATGAAGAGTACACACATTAAGCTAACAAAAGCATTTAGAACGTGGAAATAATCTGGTATTTTACAATACGGTGAATGCGGTATTAAAACTAATCAGTCATGTCAGCTTTCGTCATTTATCATTGAGGTCAGAAGTCATAAGTCTTACAACCAAGGGAAGCAAGCCGTCTTTGAAACATAGAGAAATGGAATTAACAATATTTTATGCTAAGCATTGATTCCTTTAGTTTGTTATAGTTATGTAAGTTTTGTCTAATAATATACGTATGTTATAGTCATGTAAGTTTTTTTTTGAATAACGTATGTTATAGTAATGTATGTTTTTTTAAATAAATAATATACGTATGTCATAGTTCGAGTAATGTTGTTGTTTTTTTTTTGGTAATAATATACGTATGTTATAGTGATGTAATTTTTTTTTTTTAATAATATACGTATGTTATAGTAATGTACTTGTTATAGTTATTCCCCTATCTAGGCTTTAGTTTCGGCTACATCATTGTTGTAGCTAAATAAATGCTGTTATAGTAATGTACATGTTATAGTTATTCCCGTATCTAGGCTTTAGTTTCGGCTACATCATTGTTGTAGCTAAATAAATGCTGTTATAGTAATGTACATGTTATAGTTATTCCCGTATGTAGGCTTTAGTTTCGGCTATATCATTGTTGTAGCTAAATAAATGCTGTTAAAGCACTTTGGTTGAGCGTAGCGCGTCTATTACACAAATTTCGCTCGAGGACATACAGCTACGAAATGTAACCTTTGACGTTGACTCGTCTATCTGGGAGTTTACCAAAGCCATGGAATCGAGACTCGCCAGATCATGTTATGCACAAAGAGGCACCGAGGGCAACTTCTCGAAACGTTTGAAGGGCAATGACTTTCTTTTTTTTTTTTTAAATCGGCGTCTTTTGCGTCTACAGGTTCGTTATGTTCTGCCCCCCCCCCCCCCCAAGGTGCACCTGACAATCTAAACCTCTTCCTGTGTGTGGGTATTTGTGTGTGTGATGATGGTGTGTGTGTGAGAGGTGTTTGTGTGATGATGGTGTGTGTGTGTGTGGTGTTTGTGTGATGGCAGGCCAAGCAAAACTACCTGTAGGCTGTAGTCTAAACAAGTCAGGGAGGGGGTGATAAGTTCGATATCTTCTGACGTCACATCAAGATGTCAATATGCATACTTTTGGACCACGAGATCACACAGTACTTTTTTAAACCATCTCGTCTTTAGTCTGCTGGGGACTAGAGTATTTCAACTACCCTACTTACTACTGGATACTGAAGTAACTCGACATATCTTTTATCTACTGCATAGGTTCTCAACCTTTTTTGGCTCACCGCCCCCTTTTACCATTTTTTTCCGCTCACCGCCCCCCCCCCCAACTCAATTTTAATTAAACATAAATATAATTAATTCGAAAACAAATTTATTTGTATTATTATTATAGAAATATAAGAGACTTATTCAATAGCACTATATCATGTATTTTCTGTAATTATTAATGTTTAAAATATAAGCTCCTTAAAAGGACAAAACAGTTAATGCAGGAAGTGTTTATTTACAACTGTTTATTTTAACTTTTTTTAAAATATTCTAATAATTAAATCTTGTTATCATTACCATAATGTTGAATGTATATAAAGAAATAATAATAATCAGTAATATTTGTTATATTACAAAACAGAACTCCTCATCACTATTGAATCAAATGTGGAAACATCTGTTAATTAAAGGGAGATAATTAACCCGTTATAATTTGAACTAATATTTCTTTTTTTTTTAAATAATAATTAATGGCTTACATTTACTTTGAAATGATCGAACTGTAAAAAGTATGTTAAAATCATATAAATATTATATGACTAAAAAATTTATATGTATATTTTCAAGCATTACAATAACTACCCAGTTTGTATAAATACTACGTATCCCTACCGCTCAACAATATTCAGAAAATGTGCACTTTCCTTTGTTATATGTGACCCTTTCTTTGTTCTTTATATATACATTTAATGTCATTTAAGATCGCGCTTGGTGGTTGAAATTAAGATATATATCCCAAGGGATAGAACAATTGAAATGAAATGTACATAATTTCTACACACTTTGTTTTATTTTTCTCCATATTACGTTGTTTTAAATATCTTACAGTTAATAATGGATGTTTACGTTTAATACATGTTTAAATTAATTTAAATATGTATGGATGTTAAGCATGTATGTAAAAAAAAAAGAAGAATGAATGAATTTAAATTTAAAGTTAGAAAACTTTTTGTCTCGAAAATTATTTTGTCTTCTAACCCCTTAACTATGTATGTACTGTTCTTCTATCCTCTTTTCTTCATTGTAAAAATATATGAGATTGTACATGTAAAATCTTTAATAAGCATATTTGAAAATCAAAAAAAAGAATTAAAGGACATCCAACTGAGATTAAAATATCATAAATATTAGAAGATGTTAGGGCGACAGTGATCGGTCAGCAGGGTTGACAGCAGTGATCGGTCAGCAGGGTTGACAGTCCGGGGAACCAACAATAGGATCAGCCGGCCGCACACCATATTTGCCAAATACTGACCCCTACTTCATCGAAAAGTTATTGCGATTCCTATTTCTTATTAGTTTAATAATATGCATGCCTACTGTTTGGGGATATCAGGATATTTAGCAGCACTTGCGTTTACATCATATTTCATCCAAAAACTGATCGATTCAAATAGCTAAGATGTTCAAATTATATCAGGTACGTTTGTACCGCCCACTTGCCCATCACCGCCCCCCAATCGCCCCCGGGAATGTCAGCGCTCCCTTAAAGCCTCTCACCGCCCCCCCAGGGGGGGGGGCGATGACGCCCCCGTTGAGAACCTATGATCTACTGGATAATACAGTAAGTCTGCCACGCCTTTGGTCTACTGGTTAATACAGATTAAATGCAGCATAGATCGTTGAAAAAAAGTTTGTTTTTGGAAATTTGAAAATGTAGACATTGGAGTTACCTCTCTACAGTAGACATTGACGTGTATATATTGAACTCAAATGGAATTCTACATTACCATAATACTACTGACTTGCCCGATGTGTGAAACAAAAATATCAATCTTTCCTCAACAAAACTCACATGCCAACAGATGCACAATTTCTACTTGCGTCAAGCTAGTGCTACTGTGAAAAAAAAAGTAAAGCATCCTGTCTGACCAAGTTGATCCATAGGGCCGGTGAAGCAGCGTTCGCCTGTTTCTGTGGCCACGGCATACTAGGGGGATTGTGTGGCCAGCAAAATGCCCAGCCGCCTTTACTTTACCCCCAACTAAAGTCGGGCTACCCATCAAAACTGGGTAGACTCAGGGACGCTCTCCAGACCCGGAAACAAATCCTAGCCTTCACCAGGATTCGAACCCAGGACCTTTGGTACGCCAGCCGAACGCGCTGCCGCCACTGTGCCCCCAGTGCTACTGTAAGCCCGCACACAATTACTCCACCTAGTAAACTCTGTTACCGAAATGTAGGCATTGAGAGAAAAGTTTCTATTGTGGTGGGGAATGTGACACATATTATTATCTTTGTTTTCATGGGAAAAGAAACAGCCTTTGAAAAATTTCACCAGCATTCTTGAATGTTTGTTATTCCCTGCTTGAAAAAAATAAAACATCTGTGCATTCTTTGTAAATCTTTTTTGTTTTCATTTTATTAGAATTGTTTTATTTGAAAAGGAATTTTATTTGTTCAATGTAATAATATTTAAGTTGACGTTTTAACAAAAAATATTTCCCTTAATGTGAGGTCAAATTACATTTTATTGCATAACTTCAAAACGCACTGTGAGAAGTTAATTATTTTTAAAATATTTTTTTCACAAATAAACGAGCTTTTTAAATAAACCAATTCAGTATGTGTGGTTTTCAACAGTAGTAGGTATTTGCTACTTTGTGTTTGTTATGTTTGTGTTGTTGTTGTTTTTTTTTGGTGAAAAAAAATGTCTGATAACATAATAATAATAATTTGAATACCAAAATCTATATTTACAATATGTCTGAAAATGTTCGACATATTCTTCATCCAATGACCTCTGAAATGTTGTATAATAAATAATGAATACTTAACAGTTATATAGTTGTTGTTGTTTTTAAAGTTACCTGACACAGTTATACAAATCTAGCCGAAAAGTCAGAATAAAAAAAAGAGTTAATCTCAGCTTTTAAGCCGTGGATGGGCACAGAAAGAAACATTTGAGTACCGGTACTGTATTTTGAACATGTGTATCATTTCACCTTCCCCCCGGCATTTGAGTACCGGTACTGTATTTTGAACATGTGTATCATTTCACCTCCCCTCCCGGCATTTGAGTACCGGTACTGTATTTTGAACATGTGTATCATTTCACCTTCCCCCCGGCATTTGAGTACCGGTACTGTATTTTGAACATGTGTATCATTTCACCTTCCTTCCGGAACCTTCCTCCAATGTATTTTTTTTTTTTAAACCGCAATCTTTCAACTCGTCTGGTCTAAACATTTCCGGTAAAAACTTTGCTCCCGATATAATTTGTGCTGATTAAATAGAGTCTAGACTATATTTTAAAATAGATTTCATTGACTGGCAGACAGCATGTACATATATACACGAAGGCTACTTTACCGAAATACTCAGCTTTTATAAAAAAAAATACGTTTTACAGTTTACTGATAAAGCATTTTTTTAAACGCTTCGAATTGAGGAGTATGAACTAGAAAACCTTGTACGGGTAGAAATAAATAGCAATAAATAGCGTTGTTATGGTATGAAATAGTTTGGTTTGGATACAAGTACTAGAGTTTCTGACAAGTCTTTAACA